>VUYV01000537.1:242451-266851 GCA_008711295.1 Anarhynchus alexandrinus
GGTGCAGCACTCCAGAAGCGAGGAGGACCACAGAAAGAATCCGTCTGCAACCAGTCCGAGGTAGTTAAGATGGCAAAGACTGGAAAAAAATAGTTGTGTTCCACCAGAAGGAGGCACCAGCCCCGAGCTCTCTCTGGCTAGCAATGCTCCAGATGAAACCCATCGCTGTTCCTCAGATACTGCTTTAGTATGTCCTGCACTCCAGAACTACAGATTTACATGCAGATCAGGATTCATCCAAAGAACTATCCCACAAATATCCTTGAATATCCCAACTTTAACACAAATATTGTATTAACCTTCTTGATTTCTTTCTGTAGTGCAAGGACAAGACAAATTGTTTCACCACCTTGTATATTTATAAAATAGACTAGAAAGTTTCAAACAAGTCTCCTGGTTTGTGGTGCACTGTCTGCCCAAAAAGAGTAACTTTGTGCCCAGGAATGAAAAACACATGCATGGTTTGTTCTCAGCTTGTACCCGTAATTTGTACCCTCAATTTCTGGCACTATATTAACACAGCGACCAAAAAATTTGGCTTGAAGATCTCATTAAAAGAGTGCAAAATCCATTTAACACTGTTTCTAGAAGGCTTCAGTGTCATTATTTAAAGGTGTGGCTCAAATAAAAAGCAAAACCAATAAAGCCCACAGATAAATCTTGGGGTTTGGTTTGTTGGGCTTTGTTCTTCAAAAACAACTCAACTATCCGAACTCTCAACTATCCGAAATATGTTCCTGTAATTCAGGTAAGTTCGATCTGCCAGTTTCTCTGGAAAATTAATCAAGTAAGGCTACATTCTGTGATATAAAGAGCAATATATTAAGGAGGTGGGACACGGAACACCGTTTCCAGAATAGGTTAAAGGCAGAAGGTCAGCAAAATTTTTAAACAAAACCAAGAAGTCATTCCAAATGCTGCTTAAAAATGATCGCGAGCAGAACCTCCAATCACGTGCACACTAAGTACTAGTACAGCCACCAACAGCTTAGCTCGCCCACATTCATCCACACATGGACCCACTTTCCACTTGGAGTTCAGCGCAGCGCAGTACATGAAGGTGCACGACGAAACGTGCCTCAGCCCCTGCCCATACCCCGGGCTCCCCACAGGACCACGACCCGCTCAGCGCCCTGTCCCTGCGCTGCTTCTGGCTAAACAAAAAAGGCAGCTTTAAAGCCAAAATACTTGAATTACTTCCAGATGGCAGATTTGTAAAAATAAATTTGATATGAGATCTACTTTGTCTTTCAGAAGTATTCCATTAATTTTTAAGAATGATAAAGGGTGCAATCAAAACCAAACCTTATTTAATCTATCTGCAAATAATAATCCTGCACCGTGCCTTCATTCTTCTACACTCACAACATACAGCTTTGATGCCCTGATTGCAAAATTAGGCAACTCTCTTCAACTTTTGTTAAAATCTCTTTAACCTTTAATGTGGTAAACCCACCATGTTTTTCTTTTAACTAAAAACAAAAAAAAAAATCCAAGAAAAACCAAACCCACCCACAGGTCAAAAGTTATGAAAGATATGCCAAGTCATATGAGGAAAGATAATGAACGTTTGAAGTTTTAAGCAAATGCCAAATATCCACATGGCTATTTGCTCTGTTTTCATCCTTCGCACAGAAGATACTAATTAATGTCTCGCTGCGGATCTTGTGAACAGCATCTTCCAAAAGACCTGTTTGTGTCATGTGTGCCACTTCCTCCATCTAAGCCACCAACAGGCATTTGCCCAGGGTGGGTACCACCCTACCATGAGTGCCCTCTCAAGCAAAAGCATTTAAGCCACAAACAACCACTGTTCCCAGAATCACGCCGTCGATTTTTGTGGCTATCAAGGCAAAACACGGCAGCTAAACAAGCGTCATCTCTCTTGTGCCACTCAGACAAGACCCTCTTCTCTCCGAAAACAGTGACTCAGCATGCAATACTGCTCCTTCTCAGACACGCGCTTAATTTAAGCACTTAATTAACTCTTAAGCACTTAATGAAGTCTGTGGGAGTACTTACAAGGCTTGAAGTCTAATGCTATAATGTGGCACACACAAAATATCTCACTTCGTGTCTACAGAAACCATTATGCTACTATGGAATGTTTTCTTCTAGAGAACCCACCCACTGCACTAGTTACACATCTGACAAAAATGCAGCAAGTTACCTCAAATCCCGTTAATGATCTACTTTCTCTCACCACATCCTTAACCTATCCAGAAAAAAAAAAAATAAAAATACAAGTCTACAGCTGTTGGAGTAGTTCTTGGAAATACAATAAAACACCCTTTCCTTGGAACGCATGAGGGTAGGTACTGCGGGCACAATCCAGCTCCTGCCCAAACCCACACTTCTCAGCCCTAAAAAGAGCAGGGTGTTCAAACCGGGTACGCACAGCCAGTGCCACCTCCGCGAAGGACTGCATGTAGTGCTTGCTCCTACCCAACAGCGAAGCGTGACTCACCGCCCGCATCCCCCCAATGCACCCCGGGACAGCCCGGCCAGGCAAGGAGCCTTCGGCAGCTCCAGCCCCTCCGTGTGACCTCCAGCCATGCTCAACAGGAGGACCCGTCCCTCCTGCACGCAGGGTACCACCACAGCAGAGGCGGCAGGAGAACCTGCACATGCCCATCAGCCTGGTTGCTCCAAAATCATCATCGTTGACACCACATGCAACACTGCTGCTCTCCCTTCGTTAAGGAGAGTTGCCTGATCACCGCAATCAGAACAGCCCCTTGAGTTCCGCCTCAATCAGCCTCTGCTGCTGTGGAAGTTTATCTGTAAACATCCTTTGAATGCCTTCAACACCGGCAGCCTTGGGGTAACAATCAAGTTGTTCTAAGAATCACTTGTACCCTTCTACAATATTTCCCCTAAGCCAGCGATTAATTTAGAGTTATGTGGGCTCCATCAGAGCCTTTTCCTTCATTCTTCTCTCTGGCATCCCCTATTTACACCCAGGGTCCCTTGTGAGTGCAGGTGTATAAATAGAATAGCTCCAATTAATGGCAGTGCTGCCCACGGCATGCCTCTGATCACTGCCTGCTGCGCACCTGCAGTAATAAAATACCCAGAGAGATAACGCACTGAGTTTTAATCACATGTTGCTGTGTTACATATTACGCTGTTTAAAAACATTTCCTTTGCTCCTGAGCTGTTTGTAAGAGGGTGTTACCAATTAAGCACGAATAGCCCGGGGAGTGATACTGCAGATCACACAATTTGGTTATAGTGAGTAAGTGGAGAAAAGCAGCTTGATAGCAGCAGGTATTTTTCTTAAATGGCTAACCTAACAACAGGACATACTTTCAGGAGCCCTTGCAAGGGGAAGGGACCGGGGTGGTTAAAAAGCTCTGGCCGCATTGTAATGTGGCATTATTCTGTAGCCCCAAATGATTCATGATTCAATATCAAAGGTGAAATGAAAACACTCAGCGGCAGGGAAAACACAATTAAGAGGCACATTAGTAGCAAGATGTTCCCAGGAAAACCAGGAGCAATTTCAGTCCTGTTTCTTTGCACATTGAGGCAGAGAGCCCGTGCCATCGCACACGGACACGTAACCTGAAAGAACGTGCCAAGGGGAAAACGACACGCTGGCTGTGAAGGCGTTTCTTCTAAAACGCTGCCCCATTTCTGCCAAACACTTTTTACCTAAAAATTTGATGAAATAATCCAAATGAGAGACACTCTAATGCTTGTGACACTAGAACGTCATAGACAGCAGCCAATTTATGCAAGAATCAGTATCCTCCTCAGCAACTGCAGTGCCAAATGGAGCACAATTCCAGTAAGGTCCCTGTGTCTCACAGCTTCCCCCACTGTCACATAATCGGTAAATGTAGTGTCACTTCTGACCCTACAGCAGCCCTCGAAAAGGCTTTCCCTTCAACAACTTGGGTCATAAACGCTAAAAGAAGAGTTGTTTGACCGGAACAATCTATTTGGACAGCAATTCTTGAACCACGTATGCCACTCATTAAAGTATGGTAAGCAAAGAGGCATGATCACGGGCACGTACTTCTACCACCACACACGGGGACAGACGTGAGAACAACCTATCACCATCCACTCCCTCACACTGTTGCCAAAATACTGTCAGCAGGAAAAAATGACTAAGAACAACGCTGTTGGATTTATAGTGTACCTTATTTCCTCTATTGGGGGCTTCAGAAGACGCAAACCCAAAGTGAACAACTAGGAAAGGACGTTAAAAACAAGCACTTAAGTGAAAAAGCACAAGGAATACTGGCAGCAATGAAAGCGAATGCTTAAGAAACAGCAGATGAAATAGGAAGAGATTACAAAAACAAATTGGCAGAGAGAAAACCACATAATCCAGGTGTCAAGTCAAAGCAAACACATTCATTCCCAACTCCATTACTCAGGCAATAATGATGACAGACACTCAAGAATGCGAGGGCAACTCGGAGGGAAGACAAAAAAAAGGCAATAAAGCGCACTTGCACACTAGCAGCCAGCTTCATTAACACTGATTTCGGTGGCATTAGAGCTACCAATGGAAGTCTCCGGGTAGGTCTAGAGGTGGTGTAGAAACAGCTGCTAATAAAAGATTACAACCTTGCAATCATTAGGAAATGGGAAACTTCTCCCGTTGTAAGGTTTCACTGGATACCAGTGATATGTGATACTTCATCACGACTAAGGCAGACGTGTTATTGCCTCGGTTCAGTTCGCTCTGGACATGATGCGAGGCCAAACAATGGTGAGGACACCTTCACCAGAAACACCGAGGAGTGATCAGCCCAACATTTAAGAAGGAATACGAAATACGGTATCTCCAACCAATTTCTTCATTTTCACAATCCCTCTTGCCTTTCTGGTTACTGAGTTTCTCTTCTTATTTCCCAGGCCAAAGTGCACATCACTATTGGTTACTTAGTTCCAAATGTGATCCCATCTTTTCATGTACACCTACTGCTCTAAGTTGGCTCCTACAGACAGTCAACCTTCCCTTCATACCAAACACTTAACGCTGTCCTGCACACACTCTTTAGACCAAGCAACACCCTGGAAACTTAACGTTAACTTCCACACAGGGTATGCAAAAAACTAATTCACTTTCCCAATAAAGGCTGTAACTTTTTAGTAGTAGTATTGCCACTATTTTTAATCAACAACCTAGAACTTACTCCTTTTAAGGGCAGGTAACGTATGGCCCATCATGTTATTCCATAATATGGAATATCATCATCTTAAGAGCACGAACACTCTTCCAAACAAAGTCTTTTTACTCCTGATATTTGTGCAGCAACATCACATCATTCATTGATTTCAGTCCATGCCTGGACAGTATACAAAGGAATTTTATAGATCTATAAATACTACCTGTACCTCACACAATACAGTTGGTTGCACCATCTAGTAGATCTAGGGACAGCTCACTCCTTCAGCAAGGGCTGATGGATACGTATGGCAGCTAAAGATATCTTCAACATTTCTAGCCTTCTCCTTTTCTTTTAGGACTCCAGAAATATTGCTGCTGCTGCTGCCTGCAACTTGGCATTTTTCAGGACTGAATTTCACCAGCTAAATCCATATAGCCTAGTTAAACTCCTCAGAAGTATTTTAACCTTCACAGGAATTAACAGATGTAAACAACATCAATCTGAGGAAGGTGGTCTGAGCCACCATACTGTTTATCTTTTGCCAAGATAAAAGATTCTTACACCTTGGGGTTTTTTTAAGCTGGTTTAATGCATATAAAGTCAGCCGCTTACCTGACCACCCTGGGGGAGAATTACTGTTAAAGACATTTGGGAAGTTTAAGTGCATTGTGTCAGACCGTTTCTCTCCTTGCCCTCTTAGCAATGTGCTTGAAGAGTGGCAAAAGATTAAGGAAACACAACTTGTCCCTTGACAAAACCATGTTATCATGATTTTCCAGGTGGGTTTTTTTATTTATTCTGTGACCAATTAAACATATTCCTATGTAAACAGTCACTGATCTGCAATTCCCTGCCTCTCCCTTAAAGCATTTGTAAAAAACGGCAGTATTAACTATTCCCCCATGGAGGCAGGACAGAAGCAGCTTTAAATGATAGATGCCACCAGCTCCATCACTTCATTACTGCCTACTCTTGCACAACGTAGAGTACACAGATTGAGCTTCATGATAGTGCTTGCTAACATTTGTCACCTGTTTCCAGCACCATTTTCGATACCATTGCCCATCTTCACTGCCAGAAAAAGAGCACATCTTTCCCACTGTGTTCTGTAAAATGGAAACAACAAGGGAAAAAACATCACCCGGCACCTGAAAATTATTAGTTTATGTTGTTATTCAAGGTGCACTCTTCTGTACGCTTAATCTTTTTTTCCATNGCACAAGGAATACTGGCAGCAATGAAAGCGAATGCTTAAGAAACAGCAGATGAAATAGGAAGAGATTACAAAAACAAATTGGCAGAGAGAAAACCACATAATCCAGGTGTCAAGTCAAAGCAAACACATTCATTCCCAACTCCATTACTCAGGCAATAATGATGACAGACACTCAAGAATGCGAGGGCAACTCGGAGGGAAGACAAAAAAAAGGCAATAAAGCGCACTTGCACACTAGCAGCCAGCTTCATTAACACTGATTTCGGTGGCATTAGAGCTACCAATGGAAGTCTCCGGGTAGGTCTAGAGGTGGTGTAGAAACAGCTGCTAATAAAAGATTACAACCTTGCAATCATTAGGAAATGGGAAACTTCTCCCGTTGTAAGGTTTCACTGGATACCAGTGATATGTGATACTTCATCACGACTAAGGCAGACGTGTTATTGCCTCGGTTCAGTTCGCTCTGGACATGATGCGAGGCCAAACAATGGTGAGGACACCTTCACCAGAAACACCGAGGAGTGATCAGCCCAACATTTAAGAAGGAATACGAAATACGGTATCTCCAACCAATTTCTTCATTTTCACAATCCCTCTTGCCTTTCTGGTTACTGAGTTTCTCTTCTTATTTCCCAGGCCAAAGTGCACATCACTATTGGTTACTTAGTTCCAAATGTGATCCCATCTTTTCATGTACACCTACTGCTCTAAGATGGCTACTGCAGACAGTCAACCTTCCCTTCATACCAAACACTTAACGCTGTCCTGCACACACTCTTTACACCAAGCAACACCCTGGAAACTTTAATGTTAACTTCCACACAGGGTATGCAAAAATCTAACTCACTTGACCAACAAAGGCTGTAACTTTTTAGTAGTAGTATTGTCATATTTTTAATCAACAACCTAGAACTTACTCCTTTTAAGGGCAGGTAACGTATGGCCTATCATGTTACTCCATAATATGGAATATCATCATCTTAAGAGCATGAACACTCTTCCAAACAATGTCTTTTTACTCCTGATATTTGTGCGGCAATATCACATCATTGATTGATTTCAGTCCATGCCTGGACAGTATACGAAGGAATTTTATAGATCTATAAATAATATCTGTACCTCACACAATACAGTTGGTTGCACCATCTAGTAGATCAAGTGACAGCTCACTCCTCCAGCAAGAGCTGATGGATTACATATGGCAACTAAAGGCATCTTCAACATCTCTAGCCTTCTCCTTTTCTTTTAGGACTCCAGAAATATTGCTGCTGCTGCTGCCCGCAACTTGGCATTTTTCAGGACTGAATTTCACCAGCTAAATCCATATAGCCTAGTTAAACTCCTCAGAAGTATTTTAACCTTCACAGGAATTAACAGATGTAAACAACATCAATCTGAGGAAGGTGGTCTGAGCCACCATGCTGTTTATCTTTTGCCAAGATAAAAGGTTCTTACACCTTGGGGTTTTTTTAAGCTGGTTTAATGCATATAAAGTCAGCCGCTTACCTGACCAACCTTGAGGAGAATTACTGTTAAAGACACTTGTGAAGTTTAAGTGCATTGTGTCAGACCGTTTCTCTCCTTGCCCTCTTAGCAATGTGCTTGAAGAGTGGCAAAAGATTAAGGAAACACAACTTGTCCCTTGACAAAACCAAGTTATCATGATTTTCCAGGTGGGTTTTTTTATTTATTCTGTGACCAATTAAACACATTCCTATGTAAACAGTCACTGATCTGCAATTCCCCGCCTCTCCCTTAAAGCATTCGTAAAAAAAGGCAGTATTAACTATTCCCCCATGGAGGCAGGACAGAAGCAGCTTTAAATGATAGATGCCACCAGCTCCATCACTTCATTACTGCCTACTCTTGCACAACGTAGAGTACACAGATTGAGCTTCGTGGTAGTGCTTGCTAACATTTGTCACCTGTTTCCAGCACCATTTTCGATACCATTGCCCATCTTCACTGCCAGAAAAAGAGCACATCTTTCCCACTGTGTTCTGTAAAATGGAAACAACAAGGGAAAAAACATCACCCGGCACCTGAAAATTATTAGTTTATGGTGTTATTCAAGGTGCACTCTTCTGTATGCTTAATCTTTTTTTCCATATACCAATAAAACACACTGTTTTCATCTTTGCCTTTGACTACTTCTCGTTCAAGCTGTATCAGCCTTCCTTTAACATACTGACTACTACAATTGGAGCTTCCATTCGCCAGCTTCACACGTCCGAATTCAGACGATTCTCCCTACACTGAACAAGCCCTCAGACAACAAAATAAGCCAGTTTTACAGCCACTTCAAGCTAGAACACTGGAAGAGGCTCCAACCAAATCCAGGGTCTTCTCTAGCTGCTCCTTGTGGTATGGACAATTCCCTGGAACCCGAAGTGAAACAGCAGAGTGCTTCCAATAACTCCTCAGGCTTCTCCAACTTCTCCTCGCTTCAAAGCACATTGCCAAGGTAGGCTATTGCAGGTAACCGGAGCAGTAGATTGCTCCCTGGCAAAAAGGCCAATGACAAAGCAGGTTTTTCTGATGCCTGCTGCAGAGTAAAGACATGTAAATGCTTAAGTACTCATTTCTAAGTCTGAGGTTACCATACAAGTTCACTGTACTTGTAAAAACACTCAAAAGCCTTCTCGTGGCATTGAATATGAAAACAAATACACAGAAAGCTCCTGAAATACTTGACTACATGGCATAAAATATGAGCTTGCTGCATTGTGAATATACATGGATAATGTATATTAACCAACATTGCCACAACACCACTCCTGCTGCTAAAAGGCAATATTTCACTATTAATACCAGCGCATCAACTGTTAGCTCCCAGAGCACTGGGAAAGACGGCCAGCACCGCCTGTGGTATGTTCATATTGTAGTTTTGGGGACTCTAATGTAGATTTTAGGTCTTTCGGGGGCGGGGGTGGGGAGGGGAATGAAAGACAATGTGCAAATGAAAATGCATGAAAGAAACAAAAAAAGGGGAGAGCTACTCCCACTATCTAGTCACTGACCAGTTCCCTCAGGCAAACATCTCCCATGCAGCTGTTCCAATCAGAGCACAACAGGAGCAACATCAGAGAACTGCAAGTAGTATGTAAAATGCACGACTTCACGTGAACAGTAAGCAGCATTTAGCGATACATACACAGACTGACATCTCTCTCAACAAGTAGCAATCTCAAATGGGCATAGACATTTTTTCCCCGACACTGAAAGAAGAGATCCACGAATAGACTTTCACCGAAGTTAGCCACAAGACGACTATCTCTCTCTGACCTTTTCATAGGACCTTCCTTACTCATCCCATGCAGCTCATGAGGTTATCTAGCACTTGCAAAGAAACACCATCAAGAGCTAAAAGAGAGAAGAAAAAATGTGTGAAAATACCCACATACAACAGAATTCAGGACATGCAAACACTGAGCTATAGAAAAGACTTCTTGCCAGTGTCCCTGATTCCACATCAGAGAGCAAAGCACACTGGAACTCAGGTGTCACCGGTAGGTAACAGTGATGCAGAAGTTGGCACAACGAGAGCGCGTACGCGTTTGCACGTGGAGCAAAGAAGCAGAACACAGGGTGCGCCAGGATGGCGCTGTGCATAAAGCCATCCAGCACCACACGTGAAGTCAGGCCACCGGTCCAACCACACCAACTCAACTCACAATCTCTTCACTAAACCCAGCATCCTTTCAAACCTACCCTCCGGTACCTCTGTCGCCTCGTTTGGACATTCTCACACTGACGTGGTAAGGAAAACCACACACTGTCCTTAGCTTTTTCAGGGTTCCCAAAGTGCTGTCAATCCTGTCACTGAGCAGACTAAGCATTAACAAACTCCTGAAGTTTACGCACTTCCAGACCTGGGAGCACCGTTACCTAAGCTACAGCCAAAAGCTGTTCAACTCATTTCGTGTAATCACACATATTCCCCAAGAAAGTACTCATACAGAGTTTCTAGTGTCCCAGTAATCCCTTGGCAGTCCTCAGACACGGGCCAAGCACTGGAGTCATGACCAAAGGAGATGCAGGAATCACCAGGACTGTGAGCTTATAGATTGGAGGCAGGAAGACACAAAGGCATCTAAGTTCAATTACCTCTCATACACGGCTCCGCACTGATGAGGATCAACTACAAGTAAAAACCAATATACACACATACTGTTTGTATTAAAAATTCCCTTAATCTCACCAGGTGATTATTTATCAGATGAGCACTATCTGTAAAAGCGACCTCTAGGAAGATGCTTAGCACAAAGCCTGAAGATGGATGCCTCCTGCTCCATAACATACAAGGCTTTTATTAACAAAACACTCTCACGAAATATCAAAAAGGAAAAATTAAATGCAAAGAGAGGCCTCCTCCAGACCAAGTAGTGCTACAAGTTTCAGGCTAACAAGTACTTCCTCAGGCTTTGAAAACCTACACAAGCAGCAGTAAAGCATGTGACAAGTGCTTTTAGAAATCGTACTATTTTAAAACCAGGATTGAGTGGACACAGCAATAAAGGTGACAAGAAAGCAAGCATTTACAGCCAAGTGCCACACCGCAGAGAAGCAGGCAAAGGTCTCTAGCCAGGACTCGGGTCGGTAAAGACTCAAGTAAAGAATTTGTGACCAAGTGCACAGATATGATCTACTCGAAAAGAGCCAATGCGCCTTCTGTGAGAGGAATCTGCCGGACAAACCTCAGTGTCCTCCGACACAGCGACAAGCATACACATAAAGATCATCTGGTTTACAGGGTCTGCCTGGATTTTTGAAAGCTCATCACTGGAGCCTTCTAAGGAAACCACCTACTAGTGGGGTACAATGAAAGGCCTTTCTAGGACAAGCGTTACAAACATTGATCATTTACTTCTACCCTCTATTTTCTCTCTTTTAAACAAAAAGAGAACAGTAGATTGCTGGCTGGAGGTGTGCTGTTAAACCCAGGCAAAACGGAAAGAGCAATTAGGAGAGGAAGCTTGATGATGATCTGAAATTACGCAGTGCGTGGATGAGTCTGACACACTAACAACAAGTTATAGAATGACCTCACTAAACTTTGTGACTGGATAATAAAAGGCCAAAGGACAATCAATGCTATGTCTATGGTGAAATGTTGAATGTCTATGGTCAAAGCGTTGACTGCAGATGTCTGTGGTGAAATGTACAATGTCTACAGTGAATGCAGATGTCTATGGTGGAAAAAAAAAGTGATCCTACCTTCACAGATGAAAGGATAAGCTTCAAACTGACTGTTATTATTCAGGAGAGAGCTCTCTATATTATGATACGCAGTCCGGACTGTTGCAACTCCTTACCAGTCAGTCCTGTTTATTTTAATTGTTTTCATACAAGCTTTCCATTGTTATTTCAAAGCTAACCCAAAACAAAGAACTGGCTGGCCACTGCCTACCACATCCTTAAGACTCCAAAGAATGTGCATGTCAGCTATTTATAAATGTATTATCCTGATGTAACATGGACATTCATGCCTCGTCGCTTTCCAGTTACCAAACTGAACCGTAATTCAAAAAAAAAAAAAAAGTACCTTTTTAGCCTGCAAATACCATAACTAAAAAAATATTACGGACACAGAAGAAATAAGCCAAGAACACTTTTGAACTTTAGTTGTCTTGCTAGAAGAGAAGCACAGTATTAATAACACTGCTTCTTTATTTAGGAAAAAAATGTAGCAGGGAACGCGGCTTTTCTATAGCTACCTTTTGTGACACGATTCGAAGAAGAAATTGAAGTGCGTGGAAATGACAGATTTATTCCTTAAACCCCAAGGAGCTGAGTCCCTTGATTACCTCCTGTCTTCAGTGAAGAAGGCACACCAGCATCCCAGGCTTTTAATGCAACACCAGACCAGTACTATCTTTATAACACCATCCTTGCCCAGGTTCAGGAAGAAGAACAATAGTGACCAGACAATTGAAATCAACACGAGTGGGCACAGTTGGGCTGGGGCGTGGGAACGCGCGAGGAGGACAAATCCACCTGTAACATACACTCTGCTGCCCCGTCCTCTGCCCCAACCGGGGAGGATGCCGATGGCTGTCACCACCATCCAGCGTGGTGAACAAGCTTTATCAGCATGTTTGACATTTATTTTTAAAATCGTTCATCATAGCACCCTTGTTCTTTTACTAAGCTGGAAGCTAAGAATCCACATACTGGTGCCAAAGTTGACGCTTGCTTAACAGAAGCCTGCACGCAGCTCAACGTTGGATACACAGAGAATTATTACAATTTCCCTTCTAGAAGCTAACATACTGAATTCTGTGACGATTCAGGTACTTCAGTTGGAGCGTAGAGAACAATACTATGTGAACATAAGGTCTAGTTGTGGGGCACAGTGTGTCTCAAGTTCCTACAGAGACCAATACAAAGAGTCTCCGTTTTGATATTACTGGATATATAACTTGGTACCCACATCTGCCACATGTGAGCCAGTCCAACCTGACAGTTCCCACCAACTCTGCCATCCTCTACAGGTGTGTAAGCCACAAGAAGTTGGCCTCGTTAGCACACCACTGACACACATACAGTTTCAACAAATGCACCAGGACGTCTCGGAGCAGAAACACATCCTGGAAGATGAACTAGACAAACATATTGCAGACGTTTGCTGCATTAAGAGATGTTTTCAATGTCTGGCAGACACATGAAAATATGACGCAATTCCCCTTCCAGCAGGCAGCACTGACCAACAGAGCGAGTTCTGGGGTGAGGGAGCACTGTTCAGCCCGAGTCCTACATCTGTTCAGTAGGAAGCGAGCGACACCGGCTGCTACACCTTCACAAGGATGTGCCCCAAGGGGGTGCCAGCTCCCGCACACGAACGCAAACATACCGTCAACATTTATGCATCAGAAGTCCTCAACATGAAGCACTGAGGTCCCTGCTATCCTTAGGCAGATTTGCACTCCAAAGAAGTTCAGGGTTTGTGCGGCCAAGAGAGCCAGACGTCGAACCTTTTAAGCAAATAGCCTTGGCAGCAGTTTAGCTTCTGTCCGTCTATTTGTGCAGAACGCTCCCTTACCACAACAGAGCTCCTGACAAGACCTGTTTCATGACCTGCCATTCCCTGCGTTGGAAGGGGCCAGGCAGAAGATTCTGTCTAGTCCTTCGCACGGGCCTGCGGTTCTCACCTCACTTTGTTGCAGAGAAATATTTCACCTCAGAACTACTGCTTTGCAAAAGGTTGCAATCCTTGATGTACTTCAGAGGAGGAAAGCCGCTTTGTTTTTCACTTAATATATAACACGCGAATTCCAGCGCTTTGAAGATGTGTGTTCCTATGGCTCATCAGCGGGACGACGCTGGAAGAAGGTGCACACGACTGAGCGTCTCTGCCTTAGGCAAAGTTACACCAAAAGGAAATAGACACCAAATTCTTTTAAAGCCATTTCTCTTTTCTGGGTATTTAGCTCATCTTAGGTAGAGTTTGCACTTTTTTGATATCTGTCTTGTCCAAAAGAAATCTGAACCAGCAGATTGAGCTGCAGGAGTCCACAGGCAAATCCATTTCCCAGACTCCAGTTTCATTTGCTTACTAGATTAAGATTACTAACAAAACAACAAACCATCACTCTAGAAAGGAAATACTTTTCAGCACCTACTTAAACACATTTCATTTATTTATTTCAAATATTTTCTCCAAACTATGCACAATTTATAAAGACAAAAAAAAAAAAGTAAAGAGATGAGGACAGTTTATTCTTAAGCAAAGAATGTTGATTATTGCAACACACTTCCAGGTGAAAAAACATTTCTGCTAGTGTAACAAATTCGCTGCCTAGAGTAGAAAGCTACCCAAACACACCTGGACCTCTTCAACAATCATTCAATATCATATTAAGAACATTAAGGACCTAACACTTGGCATTATTAAAAACTGCTCAGGCTTAAGTGCTACTTGGAGGACAACTTTAACACACAATGAATTGAATGAGATACAAATAAATACCACTCAAAATTTGTATTAGGTATTTGTTCAGCTACTTCGCTTTTTCAGAAGCCAATGTCACAGCCTGTATAGTCAAGGCTGGACATCCTTACTTTTTTTTTCCCATGTCATATTTTGAGTTGCTGGAAAGCATATATATACACTTATTTCTGTGAAATGTCTGTTGGAAATCACGTGACCTCCGAACTCATTTCTCACTGTACCACTTAAAAAACCCAAACCACAAATTAAAGAGCTTATTGCATTACCGCCTTAAAAATCTGCCCAGTGGTGGACAGAAAGATGGAAAAACCTCTTCCTTCCAGTTTTCCCAATTCTGGACTAGACAATTTAAACCAGACAACACATTGTCCTTGCCTGCAGCCATGGACGCTCCTCACCTTCCTTCAGCCTCACCGCCTGACTACTGAGGGACCAAAGGCAGTAACCGACCCAAAGCTTTCCGCACTCGCACCCAGTTTTAGCATGGATACCTTAACAGGATATCTTCAGCCAGACCCCTGCAGATGTTTTTGTTTCCCTGCCAGGTTTAGGCAATTTCATTTACATTTCTCAAGGCATCTGACTTCATACATGGTACACAACCAGGGAAACAAAACTTGGACATTTTCTTGCTGGTGATGACCCAAATGTCTCCTAGGCCCACGATCAAGAAAGGAAGTTATTGCTTTATCTGCTCAAGAGGCTTATACTGAAGACACTACTTGGCACACAGATTTCCTGTGGTGTTGAACACACCAGGGGCAGCAGAAAGAAACAGGGTACTACACTGATCCCTATGGTCTCCAACTGACTTCTATGTCTTTTTCAAGTATAGCCATCACATGTTTGGGGAAAGCCCAGAAAGAACACTGGAGCTAATTTAAGTGTCTGCTTATGTCTGTGGAATCCCCAAGAAGCTGAGGGATTCCTGCCCTATCCCACTCAGAGCTAATTAAACCAAAATAAGGACAGTCAATCAAGTGTCAGCAATTATTTCTTTCCTTACCAGAATATATAAGAAAAGAAAAAAGTGGCATTACGCTTACATGACCATTTACAGATTTAACATTGCTATTTGCACAAAAGCAAAGACTGGACGTAGGTGAAAGAGGTTTTATTTTCTTAAAGAGGGACTGAGTTGCTATGAGTGTGGAAAAATGCCAACCGACAGACAGACATAGGTGGCAAGATGTAAGAGGATATGCAGAAAAGTTTTAAGGATCAGAAGGGAAAGAGTCCAGCATTATCAGCACCTAGCGCTGACGCTATCAACTAGTACAACTCTAAAACTTAACCAACTAATTAATCTCCTAGCATTTTCTGAAAAATATCACTGTGTGGGTAAGAAGCTATTCTCAAGCCCACTCCTTTCTATGGCTTGATCTCAGGAGTTTAAATCATGACAGAAGCAGAAAGAACCACCAGATCTCTCTATCATCAGCAAAAAACTGTCCAAGAGTCGGTCTTCCAAGAAGAGTGGGAGACGCATTTGTCTCCTTCCTTCATTAGTCTGAGAAACTGCCACTTCACACCAAACTGTTGAGACAAAAATGCTGCAATTTTAACAGTGAACAAGCAATAAAAATTGAGAGGGAAAAAACCTGGTCTCAACCCTGCTATTAGGTTTAGGGTCAGGAATGGGTCATCCTCCCCTTCCCACTAAGGTACCGGTTTAAAAGACTCCAAGGGAGGGTGGGGAGAAGGAGGAGAAAGCACAGACAGAACAGGAAGATGTCCAAAAAAGCTATTTTGCTGCGCCAGAAGGGCCACCACGAAACATTCTTCAGGCTGTTCCAGTTTGCTCTGTTTACCCAATCTTCAATTACTGAGACATGTGCAAGCTTCAAAAAATCCAGCTCAGAGAAGCCTTCCAACATTGATATCAATCTAAATGTTATCTATACATTATGGGCTTATAAAAAGGGGGAAGAACAGAAAAGCTCTGAGATATTCCTGCTGTGGATTTTCTTGCACATTCTCCCATTCTTACTCATTCTGGTTGAGCCAAAAAGCAGACTGTCAGCCACATGACTCAAGCTGTTTGGCCTCGAGTCCCAGCAAGTGCTAAGAGCGCAGAGACACGTTGATATGAAATATAATTAACCATACTTTTTCCATAACATCACAGAAAAAAATTCTATTGGAGCTTAGTAATAGCTCTGGGGGAAATTTGGCAGGGGACAACACCAGGAGCAGCTCTACCGCATCCGCAGAGACTAGGTTCTTCAAAGGCTGGGAGGGAGGTAGCAGGTTCATTCCCTGCAAACGGGCACCCAGCTGCCTCCAGCACCTTTTGGGATTTCAGCCTAGGAATGAGTGGGTTCACTCCATATTTTTAATGCTACCTGAAAAGCCACAAGTGTTTAAAACAGCTATCACCCACGTTAACCTTGGCTGTAAGACACTGGCCCACCCAGCAAACCCAGAGCATCACACACTCCCCACGTCCTTCCACTGAAGCAGTCCGATGCGTTTCATAGTACAGACTGTACCTTTCCCCCTGCTCTCCTCAGGGAAGGTACAGCCCATGACGAAGTCAAAATTAAATTTACGAGCTGAAATGGGAAAGGCAGGGACTAAAATCATGTCATTTTCCTCCCAGATCCTCCAGTGTATTTAAGAGAAGGTCACATCCTACACTCCTCCAAGAATGAAGATACTCATCCCTTCCCGCGTCCTCCCTCTGAAGGAGTATCCATCCAATACTCAGCCCCAACTGGATTCATAAACAGAAAGTACTCTCAAAGAAATTTCAACCCACGGGTTAACATGTAACTGCTGAGAGCGTTCCCTGCGGGTACAGCAGAGCCCACGAGCCCCGTGCTGGATCCAGAGACACTCCAGCACAAGAACCATAGCGAAGATTTGAAGGAAGAATCAAACCCCAAATTCAAACCCTGGACACCGAATTAAGGTCTGCTTTCACCAGATTTCTTTTTGTTTCTGTACACAAGAAAAGCCTTCAGACCACATGCACACACATATGAAAACCCCAACCAATTATTTTCTTTTTAAGTGCAACATCTTTACATTACAGACATGGGATTTGGCATTTCCTGCATCTCCAATCACTGAAATACATTAAAAGAATTAGGCTGCTATTAAGTGCAGACTCCTGAAGTTTGATTTTTCCCATTACATTTCAGTAGGATCACCTGCAATACCAAAATCCAAAGCAATACTTACAAAAAAAAAAAGCGCAACATTCCCTCCCTCCCTTTTAGTGTTTCTTTTTAGTGGCCTGCTTAAGAGCACGTTAAAGAAAGCAAGGACAGCCAAAGACCTACTGTTGACCCACGTACCAAAAGACCTGTTTTCCATATGGTTTGTAGAAGGAATACATTTTGATTAGACCAAATTGCTTTTCTAAGAGAAACATATGTACGCACAAAAACAGGTCCTGTAGACAGAGGTGTTTCTAAGCCCACACCTCCTGGCTAACGGGTCAGAGGAGGAGTAGCACAAAAGGATCGGGTGCCAAAGACAGACAGGTTAAATTTAACGGCATTTGGAAGGACACTCGTGGAACATTTGAGAGCAAACTGCTCTGCAACCGTCTCAAGCCCACAGTCCGCAGAAATGGAACGAGCTCCCCCTTCTGCTTCATGTCCTGCTGTCTCTGATAAAGGGGCAGTCTGTAAGGTACCTCCCGAATCACGGCGTGCAAAAGACAACAGAGAAGATGGTAACACCGGACAAAGACCTAACACACGCTCCCAGGATGGCTGGCACCAGGGTTTCATTCCCTCCTCTGGCTGACGAAACTTCAACCCAGCTTTTCTACCGCCCAGGGGCGAAGCCCAGCTTGGCCATTCACTGTTCTGCTCCCCCCACATTTGCACGAGAGGTATTTCTGCGTGGCTGCCCCTGCTCCCAAGGCCAGTGCTGGTGTCCTCACCCACAGAGGATCAGCCCCGGGAGCGATGCTGCGCACCCTCCCCTTCTCAGGCACGCATCCTGCCTGACGGGCTGAACCGTCACCCTCACGCTCCTCCTAGGACAAAACCAACCAACCAACCGGTATTTTATACCCGAAATGGACCAATTTCAGAGGACAGAGATCCAGTGCTCCACTGGAAAGCAGCCTGTAGCTGGGCGTTTTTCTCGCTCTGCCCAGGACAGGCTGTAAGTACCGCTGCACCAAGGCAGCTTTCCAACTGCTGAGAGACACAGCCCTGACCCTCTGCATGGAGGCAGCAGCCCGTCCTCCAGAGGAAAGCCTTAACAAGGATGGCTCCAGTGCTTTCCTTTGGGTTTTTTTCCTCTTGTCACAGTCTACTCATACCAGTAAGCAGCGAGTGGAGATCTCAAGGGCTGTGAATGTTAAGTAGAGGGAGGCCTCTCCTGGTTTTATCGGGTAATGCACCAAAACCCCAAAACATACAAGACCCCTACCCTAAGCATCCTCCCAAGCGTCCCTAAGCATCCTCCCGCTCCCAGCCGCTGCTCCCTGGACTGCAGGCTTCAGCAGACCCCTGCGCAGGGGCAGTGGTACCTGCAGAAGCCATCCCAGCAACCAGGGCGTCACCAGAGACACCCGTCCAACAACACCGGGACAGCGGGACTTGATACGGAATCGATTTACAGTTCTACTGGTGTTGCTTAGTACTAGGTCTCGCGGGTCAGGAATACTCATACACCATTGAGAAGTCACTTCAAATGCAGAGAGCACAGGACAACGCGGGCATAGGTGCCATGCAGATGTTGGGAAGTCCAAGCAGCATGTCCTGTCCTGACATTGTAACCAGAGTTTTATTTATTTATTCTCTGTGCTCAGCTCAAATAACAAAGCTATTCTTAAATATCAATGCTATGCAAGTTACAGCACACTTTTGAGGAACATGAGATATTTCCACCTCTGTCACTGTGGACAACAGAAAGAATAAACGATCTTGGACTCCCTTTGAGAGGGCCTAATACAAAAAGGGAAAAAAAAAAAATCCCAACCACCTTTATTTCCAATTTGCTTCTGTTAAAGAAAATAGAAAGCCAACCCTGGGCTCAAGCTCCTTCAGTTCAGATCCTGAACACACACACATCCTTGTCACAAAGAACAGATGGCATGTTGTGCTTCTATCTGCCTCTCAAAGCCTGAGGTTCACCATTTTTTACTACCCTGTTTCTTTGTTTTAACCAAAAAAAGCCCCAGCCCGACTGTCTGATGGTGCCGCTTTTTTGTGGAAAATCATAGAAGAATTTTAAAGGAACTAGTCTTACTTGTATTTACTTTCCCCTATCAATTTTCACTTGACTTCAGATGTGACGCTAAGACCACAAAAGTTTAAGCGCTTCACAAAGAGAGGAAATAAATGCGCTGCCTCCAGCCCACCCAAACCCATTCTCTGCAACATGGACTCAACTTATTTTTACCATTTGTAAAGGAAGTGCTAGCAATCCCACCAAGTGCATGCCTTAACTGATCATGCTATTTAACTAGGCATGAGGCATTCAGCAGGCGCACGGACGGGTTCAGAGGAAAACCACACCACCGCTCTAGAGATTTGCGGGAAAACATTGCTCCTTCTGATGAGAAGCAGCTTTGCAGTGTGGTGTAATACATACCTACTCTGAAGGTAATTTTTCAAATATTAGTCAAGATGAGCCTTCCTACACATGAAGAAGACAACGTGGTTCTTGAGCAAACCCTGACCACCACATTTAAGCAACAACTACACAAACAGAGAAGCATTGTGACCACCTTCCTCGTGCTCACCTTTACTCTGCTATCAATCATCTACTGAATTCTGTCTCGCTGATTTGTTGCTACTCCACAGGAACGGTGCTTGGAAGTATTTTGTTGCAGCTAAGAAGACACTTCCTAGTTACTAATCTTTGCGTAAGCCTTTACATCTCAAATAAATTACAGGTTTCTGCGATTGTTCTGCAAGACAATTGCAGCAGTAAAAGGCACAGCAGTACAAGGTTGCCAACTAATACAGCCTGTGTAAATTACACGTTTCTGACGACTGACAGACAAACCCTAAAAATAAAATCGGAATTACGGAAGCCTACGGCAAACGCAGCAGCTACGTATAATACCCAGTGGCACACCATGGAACTCAAATGCAACAGAGGCAACATACATTATGGCTGTTGGCTTATTTTAGTACTTTTTAGCAACTGGAGCTTGACGTTGCTGGTGTACACCGTTCCTTACAGCTTAGTGCGTTAATATCTGTAACACACATGGGAAGTGCTCTCGCTGTGGGAATCCCACTGCTATGAATATCGGCCACTTGCAGATACTTCCAAAACCGTTAAACAGTTAAACACAAGTTTGTTTCCCAAAGAGAACACAAAAAGTCACTTGCCAGCTAACTCCTCTGTGTTTTGACACAAACAACCCCTCACAGTGTGAACCCGAGCCATGTATCCCAACTTTGACTTAAAAGACTCACATTTGTTTTTCTTTGATGGGGGAGATGATTGTGGATGGGAAACAGCCCCCTCAGCCCCTTTGTGTGGAACAGCAGTGTCACAACAGCACGCAGGGCATGGACAGGAGCATCAAAGCACAAATCCTGAAGGCACCTACCTAAGGAATTTGCTCTCATATGCAAAAATAACCTGGGCAGACAGCATTAACGGTGACAGTTCCCAAGACCTGTGCAGCCAAGACCAACTCAAGGAATTTTTTTTTCTGCTCAGAGAAAAAGACAGATATATTTTTGCAAGCAGACAACCCAGAAGCCCTGACAGCACCAACTCCTGACACAGACTTTTGGATAATCTGCTCGACCAAAAGCGGTTAAAGCAGGTCCAGTGAATCGGCCCTGACATGTCCACCTACAAACTAATGAGAAACTAAACGAAGAATAACCAAACAAAAAAGGACAGTAGGACAAAATACCCACTCAAGACATCAGGGAGAGAGACAACTGCACTGACAACTCTGCCTTCAGTTCATTTTCACTCATCTCCGCACACTGAATCACTAGAAAAGTAATTAATAATTACCTGTGGTTTATAAACATACTTTACAAGAACATTACAAGACCAACCCGTCAGCCATTTGAGCTCAGTTCTTACTCTCCTGTCAGCACAATGTCATCAGCACTGTCACCATCAGCTTCATCTGGCTGCAGAGTACACCCGGGCATGAGCCACAGAAAGTGACAAGTCTAAACGTGTATGAAAAAAATCAATCCTTTTTGTCTTTATTCAAATAATTAAGCCTTTAGTTTTGCAAAATTAATTTCTCCATTTAGTGACGTGAACAGTTAATTCTTTAAATAAAAAAAAGTCACCTTGTGCCTGCAATAGAAGTTTGATGCGTGGTTGTACATGAATTATGGCAATAGCTTAATTACACAGCACGTGTTCTCGATGCACAAATGCTACGAGAGGCATTTGATACCTGCTGTTAAATTATTAAACGATAATTTCACTATAGCACGAAAAGGGAAAAGCATCACAGAACAAGACTGCTCTACAATTCACCAACCATGTTGGCAAATTAAGTACGGTAATAATGTTATGTAGCTTCTTGTAGCAAGGCACCAAAAAAAGTTCAGTTTTTACAGGGGTTGTTCATTTAGTTTTCTCAAGAGGCAAAGAAAAGAAGAAACCAGAAAAGTAAATAGCTAAGTGTTTTAAGATTTGCAGGCTGGTTAAACAGAGCGGAGAAGGTGCAAAAATAAAAAGGTAGGGGGAACCAGCCACAAGATATAATAAAGCTCTATTGCAAAGCACTGAATTCCCAGCGCAACATGAGTTTTTGGGGAAGTGCATGCCGTAGCTATACATACTCTAACAAGTACCAGACGGCAGAAGTCAAAACCAAACAAAACCCTAAAAAAAAAAAAAACCAAACCAACCTGCATATGCACTGCTTGAACTTCCTTTGTCAGAGACTCAGAGAGTAAACCAGCTCTCTGCTCAAATGCTTTTGGAATTGGAAATACAATAGTCCACATAAAAGAGCAGACACCTTGTAACAATATCCAAAGAGACCCTCACCCAGTCTGAGCCATTCCAATCTCTTCCCAAGCCCTAGTTCTCGTAGACCTTTGTGTGATGTGCTTCAGCTACCCTATGGGAAGAGAAAGCAGTGCCACAGCACTCCCACTCACCGTGACCCAGGGAAACCCAGAGAAACACTCACAATGGACCAGAAGGAGCTTACCCATCACTAACGACAGGAAAGGAACTCTACAGTATGTTACTCAATAAACTCTGTCCTTGAAACCTAACAACTGATCAGCAAAGGAAGGATATTTTCCCTTCTCATATGCCACCCCTTTTCCATCAGTATGTTCCCTCTCTTGTAACCATCAATCCCAGAACTCTGACGTGTGACAAAACACACATTTCTTGGCTACAGCTTTGAAAAGAAGACCCAGATATTAAAGCGCATTATCGTGTAAACAAGTAGCAGTATTTATATGTCTCAAACACATCTACCACCTAAGAAACACCATTGCCGCATTTCTCTTAGACTGGTATTTGCCTATGGGGAATGGTGACAATAAAGAACAGTACACACACGCACCCCCCGCCAAGTCACGAAGCAGCTCCAACAGCCAGGACTTGGCTTTTGGGGAGAGCTAGCTGGTACTACAACTCCTGTCTGACCAAGGGAAGGAAAACCGTGGAGGCCACAAGGTCGCGGTGCAGACATGGCCCCCATTCCAGAAGGCTGCAGGGCAGATACCTCGCGAGGTGCGCCCGAGGGCCCCGAGCACGCAGGCACTTACTTCTGGGGGGCCGCCACCGACAGTCCCACTGCCGCCGCCGCCTGGGCCTCGAATTCCTCCCGCCGCAGCACGTCCCCGGAGCCACGGAAGCCCAGCTCCACCAGCTGCCGGCACACCTCCTCGCTCTGCAGGAAGGAAAAGATGGGCAGGGAGCCCGGTTAGTTTCAGGACAGTGGGGATGTGCTCACCACCACTCCCACCTCCCCACCATCACCAGGACCCGCTCCGGAGAAGGGAAGCAATGTGCACAACACCCCCCGAAACCAGCGGTGCTGGGCAACTGAGAGCTGCTCCTCAGGCAGGGCTGCTGACACCGGTGGGCTCTGCCACGCTCCAGTATGGCTCACGAGTGTGGCCACCATGGATGAACACCAGGAGGGACGGAGTACTCAGGGTGGTTAATGCTACCACCACCACAGGCATCCCTACCACACTGCAGACAGCAGCAAACAAATCCCAGCAGCTTCTCACCCACCTTCCTCTGCCTGCACCCCACCCAGGGAAGGGCCTGCACTCCCCCTTTTATACCTCCAGCTGGAACCCAATTCCCCAATTTAAACTAACACCCCTGCAGGACAGTAGCACTAACGAGCACTGGGGGTGAGGCATTTACTCCAGCTGAAACTGGTGCACCTGATAAGCCCTGACAAGCAAAGCACCCCAAAAACCACCCCTGGCTGCTCCCACCCCAGCCAGGCGCCCCGGCCAGCACTTCCCGGGCTGCCAGACTCTGTCCCTGCTTCTTAAAGCCAAACAGGGATTGGTGGGTGATTTTGGAGAGCACACCTGTAAGCAACACCACCTGCCTTCTCAGCGTGACACAGAAAACCTTTTGCAACTTTCCCCAAAGTGTTCTCAACCAAGCAATGTGCACCATGCTTTTTAAGAGTCAAAATCTCAGCAGTCAGCACCCTTTGGATCACAGAATGGTTGGGTTGGAAGGGACCTTAAAGGTCATCCAGTCCCCACACCCTGAGGGACACCTCCCACCAGAGCAGGCTGCTCAACGCCCCGTCCAACATGGCCTTGAACACCTGAGTGTCACTATGATGAGACTTATTCAACCAGACACATCCCCTGGAACGATTCACCCTAAAAACAGCGCTTTGTAAGTACTGCACAAGCTGTTCTCCCCGGTTCTGGATAAGAACTGGGCCAGCGCTAGCCGGAGGCCACCTCTGCCCACCAAAGCCACCCCACCGCCTTCACCTCACCCCGTACCTCCACCCAGAGCGGGGTCTGTTCCTCTGGGTGGGCATGAGCAGCGCACAAACAGAACAGCAGCTCACACGAAGGCTTTCTGGCCCAGACCCGCGCCCCAAAGCCCACCGCTGCGCAGACCCCCCGCTCCCCCGCCGACCCCCCCACCGCCCCCCCCCCCCCCCCCCCCCGCCCCCGGCGGGGC
>VUYV01000537.1:267381-286529 GCA_008711295.1 Anarhynchus alexandrinus
TTTTTGGGGCACTTTTCGGGGGTTTTTGGCCTCCCCAGTTGGGAGGAGCGGGTGCAAAGCCGTGGCCGGGCCCGAGTTGCGGCACCCCCGCCCCCCAGCGAGCATTTCGGGGGGGGGTTGGGGGGAAAATGGCACACCTCCGCAGGGATCGGTTACACACAACGGGGGCGACTAAAAAACAACACGTGCCAACCCCCATCTTCGCAAACTACACGGGGTTTCCGCCAAAATTTTCGCCAACATTGGTGAGTTCAGTTTGGAGTTACTCCCTTGGGGGGAGAATGGGCTACCAGAGCGGTCCACGGTGGCCACCAGCCCGGCGTGCCCCCGAGACTTCGCGTTTGCCCCCCCAACGTCGTGGTTTGAGCGGAGGCTCCCGCGGCGCCGCGTCTCTCCCCCCGCGCTCCTTTGCCTCATCGACATCCGAGACTTCTTCTGTGGCAAAGCCTGCGGGGAAAGGTGACTCAGAAACCACACGGGAGAGGAATAAAAAAGGGCGAATTTTAGGTTATCGGTCCACACGGCGCAAGCGTGCCGTTTTTAGCCTGGCTGCCACGGAGCCCGGAGGCATCGCGGTGGTGTCCTGGGACACCGAACTTCAAACATCACGTTATCTCCACGGCTCCCGTGGGCTCCTCGTCCCGCTCCAGCGGCCACAAAGGTTTAGACGCAGTCGACAGCTGTAAATAAAAGCAAGCCAGCACCAAAACCACTTTTGAAATGCAAGAAACATGACACACTGAAAAAGTTACCTTTGTTCCCTAGAAGTCTCTCTAGTTGCCCGTTTTTAAACTTAACGGAGATATTTACCTGTTTTTCATCAACACCTTCGGCCTCCTCCTGATAAGCAAAGCTGTTCAATTGCCTTGCAGCAGAGTGGCCACAGAGGAACACGGTGGCTTTGCCAGCCCGCGCCGCTTGGATTAATTCATGTGAGTCCTCTGCTGTGGCACAGACCTCTCCATCGCCACAGCGCGAACGCATTGTAATAATCACTTTAACGTCAAAGCAGGGGGCTGCGGGAGGGCTGGCAGGGGAGAAACCTTCCCTGGGTGAGTCCCAAGGGCGACGCGCTCGACCCGTGGCCCCCGTGCTCCCGTCCCTCCCGCTACAGCCAGCAGCATCGCTTCCCGGCGGTTGCTATGGCAAACAGGGGATGCTGCCGTCGCAGCACACTTCGGGACCAGTTCTTGCCCAGAAACACACGGATCGAAGCATTTTTTTTTGTCATGTGGGCTACCCACCAAGAATTTTCCTTAAAATAAGATGAAAAAACGCCCTCTCCCTCCGTGGGAAAGCAGTGGCAGCAATGGACCGGCGCCGTCGCTCCTCTCTTACCTGCCCGGGATGCTCCCGGCACCCACCCCGCGCTGGTGCTGAGGACTGCACCCTCCTCCACAGCTCCTGCCCGAGTTTTCACACAATTAGTTCATTTCGGCAGCCCCACGCTTCACTGAGCGTTAATTACACCTAATTGTGCCGGGCTGCTGAATGGCAGATAAGCAGCATTACGTGGATTTCATGAATTTGGGGTCAGGCAGCCTCGCTGGGGCGCACCGCACGCCGGGGTTTCGCTCGTGGTCCCCTCCTGCGACGGAGCCCAAACCACCGCCGCAGAGGAGCCATCAGGAGGGTTTCTGTCACCGCACCGTACGTGGCGCGTAGCACACCGAGGAGGCACCAATTCCTCTCCCTTCCACCCCATCACCCGTACCGCGCCAGCCAGACCCCGCTGACAAAAACGGGTGCAGCGGTTAATTTAGCAACACTCGGTTTGTCTCTATCTGGGGAAGAAAAGGGGGGAAAAAAGGCACGGACAGCAGGCAGGCAAGAGATTACACAACTAGGTTATAAAATAAAGCACAATTATACTTTATTCCGGCGTCCCCCTCCATCCCCACGCGTGGAGCGCGCGCGCCCTTGTGCGAACGCAGTTCTGACCAGGGGCTGCCCAGACGGACAACGGGGAAAGAATGACGATTTCCATGGAAATAACCGTTTGTTCCGTGATGGGATTTGCAGGAAAGGCGCTGCGGTGGCGCCTGCCCACGTTATGGCCGCCGCACCCGAGCAGGGCTGAGGGCGGGAGGGGTTTGGCTAACGCGAGCCCGCTGGGGCTCCTATTAAGGCTTAACCGGTGAGGTTCAATGCTACTGTTTTTCTGCACGTAGGCAACGCAGGTAAGCGCTGATTAACAACTCCGTACGCACGGTTACTCCACAGACAACACCACGGCGGAGAAAATTCGGCAGTGGGGCAGCCGGGGTGGGAAAAAACACTCCCGAAGGTCCAAGTAGCCGTAACAGCGTTTATTGCCGCATCGCCACGCTCGCTGCGGAGTAAAACCCTTTCCCCCACCTCTCTCACTGTATTGTGAATGATTAAAAATAAAATAGAATTAAATTAGCAGCGCAAAGTGTTGGGAGAAACCAGTGGGCACCCGGGGGGCCGAGCGCATCCCCGTCCCCAGGGCAGCAGGGGTGCAGAGGGGGTTACCCCCGGGGATGGGGTCTCGGCGCGGCGCCCTCCCCGTGCCAGCAGGAACGCCGCGGCGCCGGGGCAGAGGTATTTCTAACACGGACATGGAAGCCATGCTGTGATGGACAGGAGGAGACTCGCTCCTCCAGCTGTCCAGGGAAGAACAGGAGAGAGCACCAGGAGCGGGGCTGCAAGGAGACCCCCGCCCCAAGCCTGCAACCCTTAACAAAAAAAATATATATATATTTATCTATTATTGCCAACGAAGAGTTTTAAGACCCCCCCCGCCCTTGCACCACACATAAGGTGAATTAGTTTGTTGGGCTTGGTCTTGTTGTGGAAGGGAGGAGGTGGTTTGTAGGAGAAGGGGAAGGGGCAGACCTGGGTATACGGTGCCTGAGGTACGGTCGGAGGAAAAAAGTGCAGCAAAAAAGAGATGGGAAAAAATAAAGAAAAAAAGAAAAATAAAATAAAAAAGCACTTAATAAGTTGTCTCTCAACATATCTCATATGAAAATGATTGTCAAAAGAGTCACTAGTGAAAATAAGGTAAGAAAATGCGTTCGCCGTAGAGGTACCTTTCTGCTTCTTCCACCAACAGAAAATTAACCCCAGGTCCATCCAGCGTCCTCCGCTCACCACGGGAGTGGTCTTTGGAAAGCCCAAGTTACATCGTCCCAGCGCACGCCTCCGAGGACGCCGTCCGCTTCGCGGGGCGAAGAGAAGACCCTGAGCCCAACGGGGCTACCCGGAGCCTCCCCGCGTCCATCCGGGGAGGTGGGACGCCGCTTTCCCACGGGGTCACCCCAAAATCTGCCCCAGCGCCCGGTCCCTCCTGTGCCGACATCCCCTCCGCGCCGCACTACCCGAAACGAAACTTCAACCGGTACTTGACGGGGCCGGGGTTTTTCCGAGGCGGGGATGGGGCGACCTTTGGTTTCGGCGGCGTCGGGGGCTTCTTTTCGGGGAGGGTGACGGTGAAGGCGAGCTCGGGGGGCTGGGGCTGCCGGAAGCGGGGCAGGAAGTGCGTGGAGACGTGCTGGGGGCGGGCGCGGGGGCTGCAGCCCCGCTTGGCTTTGCCCCGCTTGTTGAGCGCCACGTACCACTGCCGTCCCGAGCGGGGGCTGCGGTGCACGGCCGAGGCGTAGGTGTTGTAGCTGTTCTCCTGGAAGCGCTCCCGAAACTGGCAGTCCGCCGTGAACCGCGCCTGCGGGGACAGAAATTGGGGTGGGGGGGACACAGAGTCAGCAAAGGGCTGGTTTTACCCATCCCCTTCCCCGCGAGGCTTGCTGGGTTTTTCGAGTCTCCCAAAAACAGGTCCAAAGGGGCGAGCAGCAACGCGGCGGGGCTGGGAAACCCACTGCGACACCACCGGGCACCCGGCAATTTGGGAAACACCCCACGTGGATGCTTTCAAAAGCTGCTTGCCACCCAATTTTGGACTTTCTTGGGGAAAAAACCCATCATTCTGCCCCAGCAGTGCTCTCCCCTCCCGCCCCAGCTCTGCTCCCGCGGACCGGAGGGAGACGGGGCTCCGCACCCCCGACGAGGACCCCGGGGTTGAGCCCCCACTGCATCTCCCTCCCCGCCCTCGCACCCTGCGCTTGGGCACTGAATCATCGCTTAATAATCGGGAAAGGCAATTTGCATGCAGATTTTCATCGCTTCACTGAACATGGCTTTGATTGTATTGGATTTTTTTTTTTAATTTTTTTTTTTCCCCTTCTTCTTCGTCTCAAATGAACTTGGGGCGTTTTGTCCCTTGGTAACCTGAAGGAATGACGTGCAGCCCAAGAGCATCACCTCTTACAAACAGGGTGGCCGCCATGGTGGCCCCGGGGAAAGGTGGAATTCCCATTTCCCGAGAGGACACCCTGAACGCTGCCCATAACAGCTCATTGCTGTTGTTAAGGGGGAAGATGGGACAAAAAAAAAGCATGCAGAAATACGAAAACAGAGCCGTAACGCCCCAGCTGTGCACCCACAGCCCTGGGACACCTGGCCGCAGCCTCCGTCGGCCCCTTGGACATCCTTTGCCGTGCTCTCCTCGGACCGCGGGCACGGTACCCGGCACCCAACCGCAAAGCAGTGCTGCAAAGCCACCGGCGCCAACGGGATGCTGAGCCCTGCAGCTCCGAAACCCCCAGCGATGGAGAAGACGACAGAACTCCCCAGCGGCGCTTCGTCACCGCATGGAAGGCCGGGCTGCCTGGCATCACTCACAAACTCCCGGTTCCACCGGCGAAGTTGAGTCCCGCAATACAAGCGACACCGTCCCCAGCCTGCCACGCATTTTTTCCCCCCCTCATTGCACTTGGAATTAAGTCTCCTTTTGCTCTTCCCTTGAGAGAAGCATCACCTCCGTGACTCATTCCCACCTTCCCTGTCTTGTGTACACCCTCGATGCCGTATCGCCCATGTGTGAGTGTTCACCTGCCCCAGATGAGGCTTTGGTGGCCCCTCGTTGCCCTCTGAAGCCCCAACGCGTGCAGTGGACCTCAGGCGAGACACCCCCGCGTTGGCCTTGGCACGGGGAGGTTTTAGGATTGACCCAGGCAGCAACGCACGCCTGGAAGGGTGCTCAGCGCCAAAGTCCCCGAAACAGGCCCTGCATTTCCCAGCGGGATCTGGGGGAATGCCAAGAGAGGGCTTTTTTGGGGAAGGAGATGAAGTTGGCCGCCCCACACCGGGCATTGGGGCTGCCCGCGGCTGAGGATCTGGTTCCAAAACGGGCTCCGTCGGGCTTTGCAAGCACTGCCGTGAATGGGAGATGCTCGTGCCCCTGCTCACAGGTACCCACGGGTACGCTTCGCTCGTGGATAAGCCGAATCAGCATTTCCAACGTGTCCCAGCATTTTTGGGGCCAATGCCACCCCGCAAAGGGCGGTGGCAGTGAGAGGGCCGCCCGGCTGAAGCATCACAGCAAAAACTCCTGCTTCGAGTCATTTGGGTGGTTAGGAACTGCTCCCTAAGGGTCGGTGTAGCATCCCCTCCAAAGTGGGATCTGGGGGAGCATGGGGGGTCCCCAACACTGGACAGGGAGGGATGCTGTGGGCTGCTCCCACAGGGACGTGCGGTCCCAGAGGGCAAACCACCCCGGGACACACATCAGCTGCTGCTTCGCCATCACCCCGGCAGCGTTCCCCCAGGTCCCAGCCTCTGAGCTCGGCAACCGCGCCGTTTCAGCTCGAAAAAAGGCACTTTTTGGCACGGCACAGGGTGGGCGGCACAGCCACGGTGCGCTGCGTCCCCCCCCCGCATCGCATCTGTTCTGCAGCATCCCCCAAAAACAATCACGAAGAGCAACCCCCAAGCCAAATCTCAAAATGCAGTTCAAGGGAGAGGTTTGCGCCAGCGTTCGGTCGACTCGGAACAACTCACGAGAAAGGAGAACTTCCCGAGATCCCTGCAGGAAAATCCTCTCCTGCGGGGTTGGTGCCGGCCCCCGCCGAGACCGACACCAAACCCCCTCCTGCCCGTTCCACGCTAAAAACGTACAGACAGGGGAAGGAGGGTTTAACAACGAGGAAAAAGCCATCTGTGCGCGCAACTGATAATTGCCGGGATTACTGTCATTTTGTGAAGCGGGCGCCTCTAAAAACGAACCGCTTGGTAATTTAATTAAGTTGCCATCAAAAAGGAAGGGAGGGAAGGAGGGCTGCTGCAAAGCACGGAGCTCGGATAAAGCCGGGCCCCGAGAGCCGGTTTCGAAGGAGCCCGAATCCCTGCAGGAATGACTTTTATCTGCGGTTCAGCACAAAGTCACCGGCGTGACTCCCATATCAAAGCGCTGCCCTGAGTGACGGGCGCAGGGCGCGCTTTGTACTGCTCAAAACTCATTAGGCCATGAAATAACTTCATCCTGCCAAGGCAGGAAAGAACAACAGATGCCGGGTTTGCATTATCGGCGTTATTTAGCCCGGCGATCTTTAGACATTTGGGTCGAGTTTCTCCAAATTCACGGCTTTCATCCGAGCGGGGCATCGTGTGTCCTCACCCCCCCCCCCGCTCTGACCCGCCTAATTGAGGTCCCTCTCCGGCGCTGCCCTTTGTGTGCCGACAATTAACCGTACACCGACGAGGTTTGATTTAATTTCTGCCTGCGCCGGGGCATAAATCAAGGCTTCAGCTCAGATAAGGGGCCCATTGTATGCCGCGAGGGAGGGGAGGCTCCGGAGGGTCCGGGGATGACGCTCCTCCTGCTCTCCTCCCTTCACCTTTCCGCTGCTCTCCTCCTGCCCTGCCCCGTCTCCCTCCCTCGCCTTTGCCTCCGCACAGCCGTTCCCCCCTTCTCCCCAAGACGCCGTCCCCACTCCTACTTTGTTTCCTAAAATAAGCAACCACGTGCTCACCCTTTAAGCATCATTAGGTTTCAGGAGCAACACTCCAACACGGCTCAAGGGAGAGAGAGAGAGGCGAGTTCACAAATCTCACGTGAAGGCAACCTGCGGGCTCGGGCAGCGCCGGCGCATCACTAACAGCCCCTCCACCAGCCTGAGGTTTGGCTCACGCCGCCGGGCAGGCAGTTGGCTTTGCCCTCTTCCGGGCCATCAGCCCTCAACGCGCTCCCTGGGAACCACCTTGGGCGACGGGTCGTCCAAAGCCCTGCTTTAAGAACGCCCTTCTTCGGGTGTTGCGTTTATACGCGCCTTTAAAACACGACGACTCTCATGTAAGCACAGCTCATTCGTTTGAATGATCTCTAGAACTCACAGGAAAAAACTAAGAAGCAGCACCTTGAAGTTGGGAAAAAAAAAAAAAATAAAAAAAGCAGCAAAACCAACTTATGGGGTTTGTTCCACCCAAAAAGCCTGGAAAAAGCACAGTTAGACCTGCAGGAAACCCCAACCTTCAGCAAAACAGCCTGCGGGAACAACATACTGCGGTTTTTCCACTCTACCTGCAACGCCCCTGCTGGACCTCACCTGCCCGAAACCCTGCGCGCAGCCCCACGCTCTCACCGGGGGACATCTCTCCCCCCATGGGCCAACCCAGCCAAAACTGGGGGGCCGCAGCCCCTTCACCGCGCCCCCTGCACTGGGAGTGGGGGCGTGGGGGGGAAGGCGGGCTGCCGGCGCCACGCGTGCCGCTCGCTCCCCGGGAGACATTTGGCTAAAACCGTCTGCAGCGCGATCTGCTGCAGAAGCCGCTAAAAATAAACCGCCGATGCTCAAAGAACAACTCCTTTTGATGCAAATACCCAACTGCAAAAAGCAGAAAAAAATAAAAAAATTTTCAAAAGCACTTCTTCTTGGTTAAAGGCATTAAGTAGGGATATGGGCTTCAGGGGTTTTGGCTCCACCTGTCCCCTATCTGTCCGCGCGGCGCCGATGGCAGCCAGCGAGGAGCACCCCCCCGGCAGCCCGAGGGGCTCAGCGCACCGCGGTCCTGCCCGGGAGCATCGCTGCCGCCTGCACGTGTCACAAGGCCTTAAATAAACAACACATACTGATAAGCAAAAGGGGGTGGTTTGTGGGGGGGTCGGGGGTGGGGGTTTACTTACACTTGCATGGAGTTTTCCTTTTTTTGACATCGCTAAAAATTTGTTGCTGAAAACTCCTCGTATTCCTACAATCCCCTGAGACACAGCAAATATTTCCAAAACACCTAGGATGACAGAAATCCCAAAATAAATCACAGTTCCTTTCACATCGGTGTGACAAAGAAGACCAAAAAAANAAAAAAAAAAAAGAAAATCAGCCCCATCGCTTCGCAGTTCCTCTCCACGCGACCCCGCTCCTTGGCCGCCCGGCTTGACGCAGCGCTCCTGCCCCGTCCCTCCACCCCACACACCGACCTGCATTGGGGGGTTGGTTGGGGTTTTTTTCCCCCCGCAAAAGTTGCGTTTTAAAGGACAATTTCTGACTCGGCTGCGACAGAGCAAGCCCACCCCTGGGGAATCCCTCTCGAGGGTGGGAATAGCCCCTCACGCCTACCGCCATCAGCCGTGCCCGTCCTCCTCCCGTACACGCCGGACTGGAAATAATGGTGTCACAAGCACCGTTTGGGGCTAGAAGTACCAATAATGGTTTCTCAAACCCTTCTTCACAGCAGGACTCGGGCAGTGGGGCCCAGGAGCGAGAAAACAAGCCGCTTTCTCCTCAAACAGGTATTTTCAGAGCAGGATTGGGCTCTGGCCCCCGGCGGGGGTGTGTGACCTATAACTCATCTTACAGAAGAGCTTTGACCTCAAGCATCGTTCCACAACATGTCGCTTCCCCACCGAGCGCGGTGTCCCCCCCGGGGCAGAGGAAGGGTGGCCGGAGGGGTCCCATCCCCACAACCAGGGGGAGCACCATGTCCCCAATGTGCCCTTCCCACCCCGGGAGAAAAGGATTGCTACCCCCGGCTGCAGCCCTGGGGCGGCCCCGGTGGGGGTCTCGGAGGCCCCGGAGGAGGGGGGGCCCGTGCGAGCATCTCGCCCAGCCCCAGCGAAGGGCCGCGTGGATTAACGTGCCAAGAGCTAACATGAAGCCGCCCTTAAATCCCCGAGGCCGGGGGGATCGGATCACCACTTCCCATGTTTATTTTAAGGAGGAAGCGCAGCTCCCGGAGGCACCCGGCTCCCGGCACCGACAGCCCGGGGGGCACTTTGGGGGGCTGGTGGGATGCCCCTCCTCACCCCACATGCCACACGGCAGGTACCGTGGCCACCATGCTCCCTGTCCTGGAGGGCACCCCAAAACCTGCTGGCCTTTGTGGGGGGTGCCTGCTGGGAGACTTACTCCCCATTATTGGGGTGCCCAGTTTCCCAAGGGCCAAAGCTGGGGTTTTCCTGCCAAAAATGTGATTTCTTCCCCGCAGGGCACGACTCCTCGGGGCAAGACCCCACCATACCCCCCATCCCCATCACCAGCACGTCCACCCGGCTCCAAAGTGCAGAGCTGGTGCCTCTCCAGGGATACAATCTCAGGTGAAAGAGGAGAGAAATCCACATAACCCAAGTCCCTGTGAGACAGCGGCGGCATCAAAGGCTGCGCACGTCTCGGGGGGGAAGAGCCCCTCTGCCGTGTCGCTGTGGGACAGGGTCCGGGGTGGGGGGGCACGGCGCAGGCAGCCCCTCCAAACTCACGTCTCCCAGAACAGCCCCGGCGTGGATGCCCCGTTTCCCCACCCTGGCCACGCACCCGCAGCGCTCCTCGAAGCCCCAAGCCAATTCCTGCCCCCCCCAGCATCCCTGCCCGCGGGATCCCTCCTCCGCACCGGGGCCCGAATCATTCAGCCCAGGCCAGATGTGGCCGTCGCTCCGTGCTCGCAGCCGACAGCTCGAGCCACGTGTGCCGCCAGGGTCACCTCAGGCCCAAGCCCTCGGGCTCTCTAAGTGATTTTTCATCCCTGCCTGCCATTTCATTCCCTCTAACAGGATATCACGGCGACTCCGGCCCGAAGGATAAGCCATGAGTTAGCACAGCTTTCCCCCAGGGGAACGTCAGCCTCAGTCCTATTTTTAAACTGAATATATCCTATCGCTGCGCTGGAAGAATGAGAATGCAGAGGGAAGGATGGAAAAGTTACACGGGGAAAGGAGAGAGAAGGGGCGCGGGGGAGAGCCTGGAGCAGCATCCTCCCCCCTGGTACCCCGGCGAGGTGCTGCGGCGGGAGCACAAACCTCGCGCCTTCGCATCCATCCCCACGCACTCGCTTCCTCGAGGCAGGCGAGCCCCGTGGGGCGCCACTTCCCAAAATCAACAGGGCAGAGCTCGCTCCGCTCCCCGGGGCAGCATCCCACCCGAGCCCCCGGGGCGCAGCACCCCCCAGCCCTCCTTGGGACAGCCAGCACCCCAAATTCACCTTCCCAGAGACCACCTGGGCTGCGGCTCACCCCAAGCGAAGGCGGCGGGGAGCGAGGGGCTGCATCCCCCCAGCGGAGACACCCCCAGGAATGGGGATGCCGCATCCCCGGGGGGAGACCCCCGCTGCCCCCCGCGCTGGGGCAGGGCCAGACACCCCCCAAGCCCCACGGAGGACCTCTCTCCACCCCCGGAGGAGCCCTCCCCGGACACTCACTGAGGGGGTTTGCATCGTGGGCGCCGTCCACCCGGCCGTCGGGGTGCAGCTGGAGGTGGAAGCCGATGCCCACCCGGCAGTACAGGCGGCCCCGCCGCCGCCCCGGGCGGCTCCGCGGGAAGCGGTTCGGCCCCGCCGCCGCCGAGGAGGAGGAGGAAGGCGAGGAAGAGGAGGAGAAGGAAGGCGCGGGGGCGTTGCGGCCCCGCTGCGCCCCGCCGGGCACCTGCTCCCTCCGGGCGCGGGCGGGCAGGGCGAGGAGGAGGAGGAGGAGGAGGAAGGACGGGCTCATGCTGCCGGAGGGAGGGGAAGGGGAAGGAGGAGGAGGAGGAGGAGGAGGAGGAGNGAGTCACTAGTGAAAATAAGGTAAGAAAACGCGTTCGCCGTAGAGGTACCTTTCTGCTTCTTCCACCAACAGAAAATTGACCCCAGGTCCATCGAGCATCCTCCGCTCGCCACGGGAGTAGTCTTTGGAAAGCCCAAGTTACGTCGTCCCAGCGCACGCCTCCGAGGATGCCGTCCGCTTCGCGGGGCGAAGAGAAGACNCCCGCCGGGGGGGGACCGGGAGGGGGACAGGGACGCCCCTCCCCGCCACCACCGCCACCGGGGTATTTATAAGCGGGCGGCGGCCCCGCACCTGTGGCCGGTCCCGGCAGCGCCCGCCGCCCCCCGCAGCAGATGCTGGGGCTGGGGAAGGGAGGGGGGGGGCACATAAATCTGGGGAATTAACTTGTCCGCCCCGTCGAGGGGGCTGCGCCTCGGGTTACCGCCGAGAAAGCCCTTGTGAGCGGCTTCGGCCCCGGCCGGGCAGGGGGGCTCGGCGGAGCCCCCGGGAAGGGGAAGGGATTGGGTTGCAGCCCCCCAGGCCGGGCCCGCGGGGGGAAGGGGGGGGGACAGCCGGCAGCTGCAGAGCCATCCCGGCCTCAGCCCCGGGAAAGGGTCGCGGGAGCGGATTTGGGGCCAGCGGCAGCACCCGGAGTGGGAAAGCCGCTTTCTGTCCTGTGTGGGGTGGCCACACCACGCTGGGACCCACAGAGCAGCACTTGGGGGTCAGCAGGGGACTGCCAGCGCTGCCACCACCATAACCCCCCCGACGGCAGAGAGGCATACGGGGGAGCGCTGGCCCATGTCTGTGCACGGTGTCCCCCCGCGGTTCCCTGGCAGGAGGGATGGCAGCTCCGCGGCCTCCCGCTGCCGGCGCGGTAACCCCGACGCGTGCCCGCTGCCCCGCCAGCACCGAGGGCCGTATTTCTTCCCAATTACAAAGACAACCACCACAGAGCACCGCGGCGCGGGAGGAGACCCTGCGGCGACAGCACATCCATCACCCCGCCACAGCACCAAGCCTGTTCTGCTTTTTTCATCTTGTGGGGCTGCCTGAGGCTCCCCGCACCTCTCCCCAAGCCACCGGGAAAACCTCACCTCTACAAAAGCCATCATCGGCGAAACTCACCCTGCACCTCACACAGCCCAAACTCTGCGCATATACGCCCTTAATGCTCTTACAAATCTGTGTTTTCCCCCCAAACCCTATGCAGAAAACACTCTGCCGCCATCCCCGGGGTCGGCTGTGGCCGGGCTGTGCGCCCGGGGATCGNCACCTGGCACAGGCTGGTGTGAAAAGAAATGATCTCACAACAACATCGCTGCAATTGCAAAGTATTTGTCAGCACATATATATACACACACACAGATATATATGCACACACGTGTTTATATATAAATGTGTATATATAGACAGCCCTATATATAGATACACATACCTGAAGGAGGGTCAGGGCACTCAAAATCTTGTTTACTTCTTGCAGCTGTAGCGGTTGGCCTGGCAAAATCTGTGGCTTCCGCTTATCCACCTCATCTTCTTTATTTAATTACACGCACACGCTGACTCTGAATCCCGATCCACGAGCAAGACAAGGACCTAAAGGGGTTATGAACCTCTCCCATGATGTTTGCGCAGGACCTTCTGTATCAGCACAGCCGCCTCACTTGAGGAGGATTTCCCCTTTCACATCGTTAAAGGCTGCAGCTGCCAAAAGATCTGCCCCTGGGAAATCTCTGCTCTCCATCCAGGTCGAGGAGACCATAAACCATTTCTGCCACTGTAAGTTAAGGGGAATGTAAAAATGTTTAAAGTCCTCATCGTGGGGATGACTGGGCACAGCAGCAGCCCAGGAGCGGGAAGGAGCACATGCAAGTCCCCGGGGGAGATGCCCACCAAAGCTGCCATGCCTAGAGGCTCACCAGCAAGCCCAGCCTCCCAAATTTTGACCCTACTAATCATCTCTGTCGTTTCCACCAGCTTTTCTGGTGCTGCCCGGCACGCTCTGCTCACACACGCTTCTGGACCAATTCCCTCCCTCCCCCGCCATGAAGAAATCCCCCAAAACTCAAATTCCTGTGGGGTGAGGCCATTGGAAAGGCTACCAAGAAGGTGACACATGGCGGGTGGGCTTGCCCAACCTGGTCCTCAAGACCTGCTGTCAGCGGCAGCCCCACCGTGCCGCACGGCCACAACCTGTTCTGGAGGGTACTGAGACAACCAAAACCTGTCAAGTCTCACCCGCTGCACTCTCCCTTTTTCCCTGCTGTGGGGTAGGACATGGGTACCCTGCCTGAGAGGTGGGGTCCTGCCCATCTGCAGGATGCCATCGCCCTCCTTGGGGGACTCCCATGCCCCCATCAGGGCTGTAGCCCAGGCAGCCATGCTGGCCACATACATTGGGCAAGGTATTGTCCTTAGGGCACATTTGAATCTTCATGATGAAACCCTAAGAAAGAAAACTCCCCAACTGTCCTTTGGGTATGAACTATATCGTCATGGGTTGTTTTCATTTGAATCTATTCATTAACACAAGGCATTAAGTTTCATTTCAGATAGTCCACATGCCTATGTAGCATAACTTACTAAAAAAAAAAAAAAGATAAATGATGATGCTTAAATGTAAATAAATAAGTAGATATAATAGTCAGTTTCCTGGAACAATCCAGTATAATTGCCTTTGGCAGTAGCAGCCCCTACACACACACACCGGCAGCTTCCGAAGCCTAATGCTGATGTTATGTTACCTAAATTATTCAAGACTTGGTTACAGAGAAAACTTTGAGCAAATGGAGAGGGTAAGTTGGGTTTCAAGCGTACAATTTCTTGCTTGCAGAGGAGAAGGGCTCTTCTGAGCCTCTGCTGCGTAACTCGGGGCCGCGCTCTGCCCTGGCAGGAACGCAACCCCCCCCAAAAACGCCAGCCTGGCACGGTTCTAACTGCCCCTTAAATAATACGCACGGCAAAAATGTGACAAGACATAACACAAGCCAGCGCAGCTCTGCTCAGTGAGCTCGTGCGTGAAGCCGTACCCCCGGCCGTGCCCGAGCCGCCGCGCGCTCCGACAGCCCTGTGTTTATAGGAAGCAGCGCCGGTCCCCGCGGGATGTACGTGTATGGGTATGACGGCCCCGAGCCAAGCCGTGCCGGGCTACCGCAGCGCCCTACGGGGCGGCCTCGCGGGGAAAGCACGCCAGGCCTTCATCATCGCTTGCTTCTTCGCTCACACGGGGGTTTGTTTCGCTGTATTAGCAGAGAAATAGTGGGCTGGATGCAGCCTGCCCAGGGACTGAGGAGCCACACCGTGTCCCTGTGCCCGTGCAGCGCCATGGGGCCAGCGGGTCCCTGGGGAAACGCACCCCACGCCACCCCAGGAGCTCGCGAAAAAGTCTTTGCAATGAGGATTTGGGCCTGAAGGAGACTCACCTGCAGCAGGAGGGGGGTGGCAGCACCCCAGGTCACGCTGCACCCCAGTAGAGCCCCACGTGTCCCTCCAGGAGGTGTCCCTGCTCCTGGGGGAAGCTGCAAGCCTTGCTCCCTGGAGCAGAACTGAGAGCAGAATGTGTTATCACATGCTTTAAACCAGCTTAATTTAATTAAGATGATTACCCAGGTGCTGTGGGGAACCCAGGTGCTGCTGAGTGACATGCACCCCTTCCCCAGGGGCACAAAAGCCACAAGGGTCACTCTGAAGCCACATCCCCACTGGGTAACACCAGCCTGGCACACCACTGCTCCTGAGAGACCACGGCTGCAGGAACGGGCAACGCTGAGCCCAGGGCTCGAGGAGCTTTGTTTGAGAGGAGCCTGAGCACATCTTCCCCCGCAGCACATCCCCACGCACGGGGCTGCCACCCGCTGCGTGTCTGCTGGCAGCAGGCTTGCAGGACAAGGGCAAACAGCTCCTGCCCTAATGGGTCGGCTTGGTCTGCTCAGGCAAAACACAGTGTAAACGGCGTGGCTGAAGATGGACATTACACTGAACGCAGCGGGCGGTGGGCATGGGCTGGTCCAGGGGTGCCACAGCCCTCACACACCACCTCGAGCAACTCGGCCGCACTTACCCCACTCTTACCGTCAACGCAGGACTCGCTGGTGCATCCCCAGGCACGCGCAGTCACCTCTGGCACCAGCGGAGACCCCCTCAAAAGAAGGCAAACCCACAAGCCCCCCCAACAAAGCAGCACAGAGGGATTTCTGATGGGCGGGTGGTACCCAAGGGGGAGCTGCTCCGGGAGCAGGGGTGCGTTGTCACATCAGTGCGTGTCCATACACACCCGGGAACTCTTCTGCACAGCAAGGGCTCTCGGGACCCTGCAGGCTGTCCGTGCCCGGGGCTGCAGCGCGTCCCCGGGGTAAGCGAAGGTCGAAAGCCATCGCCGCAGAGAAGGGCTGTGCCGAGGTGCGGGGGCAGAGATGGGCAGTGCCGCGGTCCCGAACGGCTCTGCCCTCTTCCCACCTGGGGGACGGGGCAGGGGAAGCGACCCGTTAACGTGTAAGCCTCGATGGGCACAACGTCCAGCTGCTGCAAAGGAAAACATGTAAGGAAATAAAAGCAATACTAACCAGTGAAAAAGAACCTCTCTTAAAAAAAAAAAAACGCAAAGCAGGACAGGTATTTTCTAGCATTTTGCAGAACAGCACCACATTTGACAGAAACTTCCCCCGTGTGTGTATTTGTTTCAAACCCACCATCAATACCTTCTGTACTGGGTAAGATCTTTCCCCCTCCAAATAAGAGCTTAGCAGCAGGGTCCGGTTTTGGCTCCAAAGTAGAGCTCGTATTATTTCCAAAGCAAGCAAACTATTTCAGTCTTTTCTCAGACATCCACAGCCGAACAGCCCATTTTTAAGAGCGGATTATTACAATGAAATCTTAGTAGCTAGTTTTTCAACGTGAACAGCCTGCCCAGCGATGGGTTAGCTAGCGACACACACCTCGCGGAGAGGAGCTCAGCCTACTCGGGAGCAACCGCGGCAAATGGTGTCACTGCCTGGGCAGCAGACGCTCATCCCTCCGGCACACTGCGTCGCGTCTTCGCGCTCAGCAGAGAAACCAGCAGAGAGATTTTTTTTTTGGGCAACCTCTGCAGGCTGCGATGGGGCGTGCAGGCGCCGCTCCGAGCGCTCGCTGCCAGGATGCTCCAGGGAGCTGGGAGAGGGCTGACCCCCAGGAAAACCTCGCTCAGACGCCTCTGTCCAGACCGAAAACAAGAATCTGGATGAAAGCAGCTCTGTGGAGCCCGCAGCCATGCAGCCGGGGAGTTCAGCCACCCATGGGTGCTAATCCGCAGCTGAACCCGCTGCCGCATGGAGACAGAGGCAAAGCTCCCACAGGCTGCGGTGTGGGCAGGATCAGGCCCCGGGGCAGGGATTCAGCTCGGGGACATGGGAGGTGTGGGTCTGCTGCCCGTGGCCGCCTGACTGCGGTTTCTCATGTTAAAAGCAAACAAAAAAAAACCCCAAACCACAGTTTTGCCCATGCGTACCACTGACACGTATTAGAATAAACGCAATACAGATCTCCTTTCAAATAGTAACTACTGTGGGTGCGAGCCTGCCCACCCCACCCCGGCAACAGCACCGATATTGGCATTTCTTAGAATTACTATTATTATTTGCAGCGTGGCCCAGCCACAGGCGGCGCAGCCTTACCTTGAGCACTGCAGGGGGTGGGCAAGGGGCTGACGGCTGCCCTTCCTCACGCCCAAGCACGCTGAAGATGCACCTCGCATGGGGGATTTGGGAGGCAGATGCAGCTGCATGCTCCGGTGCCATCTCGCAGGGGCAGCTCTCTCCCGAGGAAACACCCAAGTCGCACCTCGGCGCTGCCTTTTCTGGGCTGCGATGGTGGGAGAGGGTCCCGCGCGTGCTGGGGGAGGTCTGACTGGTGCCACAGCCCGGTCGGCCTCTGCCCTGCCGCAGGCTGCGGTGGCTGCTCACGCTCGCTGCCGTGCAGAGATGCTGCACAGCATCAGCCCAACAACACGGAAAGACATTAAAAAAAAAAAAAGGGGGGATGCCCTTCCTCCTTATTTCACACGCAGCACTACTGTTAATTGACAGAACAGCAGTATTTGGGTGGTGGTGCTAACTCTGACCCCAAACAAAGCCAGTGCGGCTCTGGGGAGTGAAGGACGTGCTGCGGCCAAGCCCTCAGTTCCTACGGCCAGAGGAAAATGCTCACCACCCTCTTTCCTACAATATACAACTGCACAGGACCGAGCATGCTGCCTGCCCGTACTACGTTATCCCCTGCTTGTGCAGATAACATCATCCAGGTTTGGGGTTTTAATTATCCCTTCTGATCCTGATATTTGATTTTGCCAAAATAAAGTCTTACAGATTAAATTGCCTGCCCACAAGTCCTGTACATTTTCAGTGCTTAGAGGAAGAGGGGGAGCTTTAAATACCAGTAATGCCGCAGGGTGCCGGCTGCACTGTATGCAGATTGTAGGGCAGTATTTTTGAGGAGTTGCCTGTGCAGCCCCTTACCCAAACAGACCCCACGGGCACAGCCGTGGGGCTCAGCCCTGTGCCTGCTGCCAGGGCAGGAATGAAAGGGAAGAAAATCAAGGGGCTGCTACAGCAGGAATGAAAGGGAGGAAAAGAGGGGGCTGCACGGGCAGGAGAGATGTGAGAGGTCACATCACAGAGAGATCTCTCGCATGTGAGAAATGTATATGGCTGTGAGAGGCCATAAAGTATTTCGACTTCATGTGCCCAAGATCCCACAGCTGTGAGCCGACTCCGGCAATACTCACCCGTGGGCAAGGCCATGGGGATAGGAAAGGCGAAGCAGCAGCCCCCCAGCAGCACCAGGACCCGAAAACCAAACTGAGAGCACAAAGCCGGGGGGGCATCACCTATACCTCCTCCCCAACCCTCCCCGGGCGGCAGGGAAGCGCTGAGCCCCGAAAGCGATCCCGGGGGTGGCGGAGAAGCCCCGCGATGCCGCCGAGCATCCCCGACGGGCGCCCCGCTAGATGGCGGTACCCGCCCGCGCCGCCCCCGGCAGCCCCAACCCTCCCCCCCGCGGGGGGACCGCCGGCCCACGGGCAACGCGCCCGGTACCACGGACACAAGGGGAAACCCCCCACACCCCCTCCAGACCCACAACGGAACCCCACCGGGATAACACCGCCTCGCAGGGAAACGCCCGGGGAGTAATTAGGACCTCGCCCCCGCAATTAATTGCAGACAGGTGGAGCCACGCGTGTTCCTAAGCGCCATGAGTGGCAGCCGGGGGAGGGGGGGGGGGCATTGCTTTAGCACCCCGCGGGGTTTGGGGGTGATTCCCGCAGTCCCGGGGGGTAGGGAAATTTTGGCGTTCAGGGGCAAGTGGGGTGATGGAGCGAACGGCCCCAGGGGGGAGCCAGGGGGAATGATGCCCACACGGCCTACGGATGTGGGGCGAGTAATCAGAACGGAAAATGTACTGTATGGGGGAAAACCTCCAGACTGTGACGCCAGTTTTGTTTCGGGGACCCACCTGCACTCTTCTGACAGAGGGAAGGGCCAGTGGTGGGGGTCACCCGCAGCTCCTCTCGGGGAGAGATGAGAAGGCTCAAAGTGTTTTTAAGCGCATCCTCTCTGAAGCTCCAGCCAACTTCCCTCAGCGCTGCAAAACCTTCACAGCAAGTCCGGGTGCTTCGTGGCAAACGCCACCGTCCGCAGCAGCCGATGCTGGTGGTACCCAGAGCCCAGTGTGCGCAGAGCCGTGGCACTCCCCAGCTCCGGCCGGGGCTCCTGCCCTGCACACCTCCTGCCGGGGGGGGGGATTTTCCTGACCCACGCGCGGCCTCGTCCCTGCAACACCCATCCCTCGCGTGGAAGTGGGTTCGCAACACGTCACCGCGCTGCTGCGTCGGCTCGTGCTCTTCCTTGCGCCCAAACACGTGCGGGTCTGACACAAAATGCACCTGCTGCAGGCGGTACCCGTAGGACCAGGCTGTCCCCCTGTACCCAGGGAGGATCCCCCATTCCTGAGCTCTCCTGTGCACCCCCGGTTGTGGTCCCATCACCCCAATAATGCACTGGGGAGAGGGGACCCACCCCCAGTCCCCCAAAGCACTCCCTGCCCCAGGACAACCCATGCTGGGGGCTCCTCTGGGCCCTGTCCCCCCAGGCCTTGTGCAGCCCCCGGGAGCTCTACCCAGGGCCAATGGGGGTCAAGGGTCCCCCCACTCTGCGAGCCAGGGGCTGGCTGCCCCCCCAGGGCCCCGATAACGAGCAGTGGGGGAAGCAATAAGGGCTCCTGGCAGGGGTGAGGTGGGTAGGTGGGTGGCGTGGAGCAAAGGTAGGGGTGTGCAGGGGAGTCCGACACCTGAGAGGGGCAGGGAAGG
>VUYV01000537.1:292728-311563 GCA_008711295.1 Anarhynchus alexandrinus
AAAAAAAAAAAAAAATGCAGCAGCTCTCGCTGTGTGATATAAATTGTCCGAATGACTGTCATTAGTAGCGGGGCGGGGGGGAGGGGGGGAGAGAGAGAAAACCTACGCGTTATTTTTATTCGCGAGAATTTTAAGGGGCAGCACGGCACATAAACTACCTCGGAATCGCTTCGGCATTATCTCAGCGACCGAATTTCCCCGGTACTACAAAGGACGGCGGCGGCGTGGAGGAGCGTTTCCCCAGCCTCGGATGCTACCGTAAAAAGTGAAGCCCGGGCAACGGCGTCGCCGCAGCCCCGCGGAACACCGCTTTCGCCTCCGCCGCCTCTTTCCTTTTAACTTTATGCTCCCGAGTGCCGCGACCGGGCAGCGCCCACGGCAAACCCCGAGCCCGGGGCCGGTGGTGCCGGTGCCGGTGCGCCCGGTGGTGCTCGTGGCGGTAGGCACGGAAGCCGATGGAAGGGTGGGGAGGCAGCAAAAACCCGCACAGCGATTTTATTTTATTTTTTGGGGAGGGTGGGGGGAACGGCGAAGGTTTGCCGCCGCCTGCAAACCACCTACAAAATACCTCCTCAAATAAATATACATATATATTTTTTTATTCTTTCAGAAAACCTCCCGCGGAGAGCCACGGGCGACCCGGGCTGAGGAGCTCCGGCCGCCTCCCCACCGCCGCCTCCTGGACCCCCAAAACCGCAGCCCCGGCCCCCCCCCGACGGCACCGGCCCGGTACGGAGGCGCCCGCCGACAACCGCCTGCCGGGGAAGGGGAGACTCCAGCAGCAGCCGGGGCAGGACCGGGACTCGGGCTCACAGGGAGGCCGGGCAGGCAAGCCCGAGCCCCACGGACACGCAGGGGCCGACGGCTGTCCGGCCCCGGGGGGGCGGCCCTGGCTCTGCCTCCCCCTGGCAGGGACCCCGATGTGGGGACAGGGCGGCTGCGGGGGCAAGGGGCCGGTGGGGGGGTGGCACTCGGCCACCGGCGTCCCTTAACCCCTCAGAGGGAAGTGCCCGTTTTCTGCCCGTGATGAGTTACCACGGGGATGGCTGCGAAGGACAGAGGGTCTGTCTCTCTGGGGGATGTCGGGACACCCTGAGGAGCCTTCTCTTTCCTCCCCGGATGTCACCCAGGAAAGTGAGGAAGGAAGAGGGCAGGTGAGGCCGCGCCACCTGTGCTCAGCAACGCTCCCGCATCCCCTGGGAAAGGCTGCCTCAAAGCTGCGACGCGCGCCGGGCCAACGGATGGACGGTTACTCCCCTGAGGAGGCACACGCGCAGCCCAGAGTCAGCCCACAGGTGACTCTGCTATAAAGTCACCTGGGAAATAAAATCGCTGAGGAGATACACAAGTTCCCAGACGCGCACAAGCCCAGCCAGGAGCGTTCAGGCAGTGCCGGGGGACCGGGGAGAGGAGGGATGAAGGGATGCCCAAAGCTGCCTCGCTCCCGTCTCTGCCCGCTGCTGTCAGAGGCTGCCTGCGGTCCTCGGGGAGGGGGGGCACACGGGGTGGAATGTAAAAGCGACTCAAAATGAAACGTGGAGCCACAAGCTCTCCTGGTGCCTGAAGAAATGCAGGCAGAACAGTTCCCTTCCCCTGAGACAAACACGGCAGCTAGGCCTCTGTAGTGGAAATAAATCAGGGCCTCAGCTGAATGACAAATCACGCTTTCTGCGTTTAACTGTTACCAGGCTTGTGAACGGCGCCCGTCCTCGGGAGGTCCTGTACCGGGGCGTCAGCAGCATCACTGCCACGCTGCACACCAGCAAACGGCGGCACAGAGAAGCAGTATTCCTCCCACTGGTAAGCCTTCCGAGCAGGCACGGGGATCCTTCTGGGACCGCTCAGCCCCACAACCGGGCCCTCACCAGGACCGAGGCACGCCGGCAGTGCCTGTCCTGTCTCATTCCCAGCTCAGCTCCCTAACGAGCCTGGGATCCCCATCCCTTCCTAGTTCCATCAGCGCATCAGCCGCATCTCACTGGTGCTTGCAGCAGCGCCTGGGACTCCCAGGTCAACTCACCGCCACACCGCAAAGCTGTAAAGCCCTTTTTGACAGACACCGGCTTTGGCTGTGGTTCACCCCAAGAAGCAGCAAACACTCCTGCTCCCCCAGGAGCCTCAGGCAGCCACAGCGGGGCTCGGCGTCCCTTCCCTGCCCGCTTTCTCACGACTCGGAGATGCCATAAGCACCTCGGCTATTCTTTCAGCCCCTGATGGTGCTCGAACTTCCCCTGTACTTCTTTCTGAGCAAACGCAGAAACCAGTTAGAAATGTTAATTTGTATATTCACCAAAGGGTCACAGATTTTTTTTTTCTAACTGAAAGGAAATCAGACCACTGAATGTAATATAGGGTGGCTGGTTAAATGGTTAACGTATAGCTCCAAATCACTTGTGACTTTCTATCTCAAAATTATTTTTCTCTACCACTGCTTTCTGTTTCTCCTCCTTACTTGACCTGATAAAAGCACCAAGGCTTAAACCTGGAAAGCTTTCACCTAGCTTCAGCTCCTAACAGCCAGATAGAGGATGGTACGGGCTACACAGGACAGGAAAGAGCGAGAGACGAAATAGGGAAACCCCTCTAGGACTGAAATCTGCTTCTGCCTCCTGTACGCCCTTGAAACTTTCCATCCCTGTGTGCCACCGCCGGTATCCCACGCTGGGGCTGGAGCCCACCCCACCACACGGCCCCTGGTCATCCCCCAGCTGCGGTGTGAGACCACGCAAACACTGAGGCTGGACGGCCAACACGCTGTGGCTGGTGGCGAGTGCTGTACCTCCGTGGGGGCGACTGAAGGACGTGAGGAGAGCCGCTCCCTGAGGGGCACAGTCCCACAGCCCCCAGCCCAGGGGGTGCCCAGCGTGGGGTGCAAAGGAGTCGGGCAGTGCTGGGCTCCCTCTCCTTCGGGAGGTCTGGACTCCGCAGCGAGCGGTGGGCAGCCCGAGCCGGGTGTCTCTCCGGTGGCCGTGCGGCCTCCGTGCTGTCGGGTTTATTAGGATGTCACTCAAAACTCCCCACCGAGACCCTGGGTGGCCGCTCCCCGGGTTACACGTGGACAAGGCTTGGCAGGAGCTGACTAACCAGCATATTCCCGTCAGGCGGATGATCCGCATCTGGGGATGGTCCCTTTTCCCTCCCCTGCGGGGCTGGGAAGGCCTCCGCCGCTCCAGTGAGTGGCAGTCCCTAAAGTTTGCAGAGGTTTGCTAAACCCTGCGGGAGAGGGGGTGGGGAGAGCCGTGAAAGGACAGACAGACAGAGGGGGAGGGAAGGAGGGAGGAAAAAAAAGATGCAGAGGATTTCAGCTCCGGCTCTGCTACAGCGACTTGATGTGGGGTGTGTGAAGGAGCCTGAAACTTAAAAAGATTTATTTTCTCTAGTCATAAATCTCATCCCGTTGTTCCTCTGACCAACCAAGCATGATAAAGTCCTTTTCCATAAAGTATTCAGTATTAAAGCCACAAAGCTCACCCAATCAGTAGCCATCTGCTTCTCCCATAACTGCTGCTCCAGAAGCAGGGAAAAGCAGCCAGAAGAGAAAGGGCACCACTGTTGCGGCTCCGGGACAAATGAGGAGGCACTGAATAGCAGTCGAAACCTTTAGTTTGCCTTGTATATCTGTATCTATAGAGACAGAGAAAGAAAGGAAGCATTATATTGATACAACAATTGTAAAACAAAAAAAGGAAGAGGCATCTAAAGGGCAATACAGCGGGCATCAGCGGGCCCCACGTAAAAGGGATGCTAACAGATTTATAGAAACCTTTAATTGCTTTTCAATTGAAAGATAAAGAGGCAGAAAAAAAAAAACAACGGGGAAAGCGGCAAAAGTGATCTCTGCGTTACATCCGCGCCAGGGTACCCAGCCTGCCGCAACCACAGCGGTTCTTATTTTGGCACCGCATCCCCGTTATCGCCCTCCCCTCCACCACCATCCCCGTTCACCTCCGGGACCATCCCGAAACGCCCCCCCCCAGCCCCGCCGCGCTGAACTTGACTTTCCGCCGGCTGGGAGGGAACAACAACCCCCTCCCAAAAACACCCCCCGAGCCCCCCTCCCCGCCCAACGCGTCCCAACGACACCTCCCTGAAGCCCCTCGGTGCGGGCAGCAGCCCCGGGACACCGGCTCCAGCCGCGGGTAAGCGCCGGGGGGGGACAGGAGTGACCCAGCGGGTGTTTTGGGGACACCACTACTCCTCTGGGGTGGGAAACTCTCCCCCCCACCCCTTACCTACATGCACAAACGGCGCAGGGTAAAGTTGCGGGAGGGTGGAGGGTGGAAAACGGCCCTAAATGAAGGCGCAGAAGCGGGGAGGGGGCGGGTGGTTTACCGGGGGGGATATGCGCAAGCCCCGGCCGGGGCAGCATCCCCCGGGCCCGGCGGAGCACGGCCCCCCCGCCCCGCCCCGCGCGCACCGGCGGGTAATTAGAGGGTTAATGACCGAGGAAAGGGGCCGAAAATCATCACCGCATGACGGCGGTGGGCTCAGCCCCCGCCCTGCGAGGGGACCCCTCCCCCGGCACCGGGGGGTACCCGCACCCCCGGGACGGGATGGGACGCGCCGCCGCTTTTCGGGATAAATTCTGGGATTAAGGGACCGCTCCCCCTGCGGAGGCTTTGGGGAGGGGGTAAAGGGTGGAGCCCCCAGGAGTTTGGAAGAGTTTGGGGGCGGCGTGGGGTGGTGGGTGCCCCCCCCCCGGGGGTGGCGGCTCCGCAGGGTGAGTGCCGCCTTCCCTCCGATGGAGGGCAGGAGAGGAAAGACGAAGCCGAAGATGCTGCCGGCGGCGGGATTCGCGTCCCGGGCACCTTCCTGCGGCGGGGCCGGCTCCCGGGGGGTGCCGGTCGGGGGGAACTGCGCCTCCCGTGCTCGGTCCCCCCATCGCTGCCCGGTCCGGCCCCGGGGGGGGCGCGGGGGCGAGGCGCGGAGCCGGGGGACTGGAGGGACCAGCTGGGGCCGGCGCCCAAAGCACAGCAAAAAAGGGTGGGTTCGGGTTTTTTTGCCTTTTTTTTTTTTTTTTTNTGGCACATGAGGGGAACCAGCACGAACACGATTTACGCACCGGTTAAAACCCCGGGCGAGGAGCGGGACACAACCGCTGCGTCCCCCTCCCTCGAGCAGGTTTTGTTTCTCTCCCTTGCGAAACTGCGGGCGAGACCGAGCGCTGCGGTGGAGGCGTAAGTTACGCCGTGGCTTTTCCCAAGCACCGCCGTGTCCAGCAGCACTGTATTATGTCAAAAATCTGGCATGGCAGGCAGTGGCACATCTGCTAGGTGTGGATGACATTCATTAGCCAAGGTTCTCTGCTAAACGGCCTGCCAGAGTCTCAGCAGTAATGCCCAACGCCAATCACTCGTCTGCTGCCAGCTCAAAGGCAATCCTGCCTCAAGGATGGCTCCTTTCCATGCTGGCAGGAGAAGCAGAGGAAACAATGCATTTAGATGTTTGGGATGCGAGCGAGGTTGCACATGGGAGCCGCAAGCAGATGTAGCAGAAGAGGAGATGAAGTTGTGAAGTGTCATTTAATAATTGCGGCACACGGGAGATGCACTGCCAAGTGGAGGTTTAGGAAGGGAAAGCGTTAACCCCTTGCCAAACCGCAGGGCAGACAGCGGTGGATGCTTTTTGAAGGGAAAGGTAATGAGACCAATCCGGGAAATCGCCTGTTTGTGCCCATAACGGATACACACCATCTTCTGCACGGGGAGGCCGCCCGTCAAGGCAGCCTGGAAAGCAGCTCCGGCCCGGGAACGCCTCAGCGTCACACCTCCTGGCACCCACGAGCGTGGGTTTGAAATCCAACAGTGAGGCAGCCAGGGTGGGCTTTGGGATGCCGCTGCAGCCGAGTTGTGCGGAGGCTTTCTCCCTTGCTTTAGTGGGGGTTGGTTTTGGGAAATAAACCCAAGCAGATTTTCTGTGCGTCTAAACCCCACAAAAGGGGAGGCAGGGCAGGTCTGCGGCACCCACCTCTCCACAGCCTGGGGGCACCAGGCCCAGAACCCTCGTCCTGCCCAGGGAAGGAGGTCATAAGCGGGGGAATGACCTGCTCGACAGTCATCCTGACTCAGGTGGGCCTTCCTTGCCGGAGGTCTACCCGCTGCAATCTGCGCAACCTCCCCGCTCGTGACTTAGTGGGCTCAGCGCTGGTTTTGACATGTTGGTTCACAGCCTAAAAAGGGCAGCTGCATATCTGGGGCAGGCTGGGCACTCACCGCGCTCTCCTTTGCGTGATGGGGAGGGCCAGAGGGAAGGAGCACCTGCTCGGCACTGCTGCTGCCGTCCTTCTCCGGGAACACAGCCTCCATTTCCCTCTGCTCGTAGGTCCTGTAAAGGTTCTTGTTCCTACAAAGGAATTGAAACACCTTGGGATGAGATGGATGTAAAGATGTGACTCTTCCCCTCTTATTACCTTCATAAAATTACAACCACCTGACCAGGTTTAAGTCTCAGCCAGTATTTGGTTTCCAGTGAACCCGGGAAGCGACCTCAAATGGGTGCTCAATGAGGGCTTCCCTCGTCCCTCTGCCTGCCTTCCCTCAGCTTCCCCTCCTACTTCTATTTCTGTTTACATCCATTCACTTAAGTAGCGGTTCAGGAAATGTGTAAAACACTACCTACACACAAGAGCATGCAGTCCTTGCCTCACACATGAATTTCTGTGACAGCCTCAGTGTCTTAAATCCTCCGCTACTTTTGCTCGCGCTGTGAAAGACCACTGGTAGCTCCCAGTGCCTTTCCTACTTCTTTCAGCCAGTCAAGGAATTACGGGCTTTTCCCCCAGCATTGGCTTCTCTGTAATTACCTGTGCTAATAAATCTCCACATACACCCTTTGGCAGTCCCCCCGCAGTCCCACACCCATGCTTCCACCACCAGGCTGGCATGCTGCACCGTGGTGGTGCCCATCTCCAACACCACGTGTGCTGTGCCCACAGCTTATCAGACAACCCTTCCCATAGCCGGTGGTTCAGCTGCCCCGATTTCCCCTGCCAGGCCACGTGTGGTGCAGGCTCCGTGGTAAGCCCTTGTCCTTTTAGCCTTCTGCTCCCCCCTCCCTGGGAAGCAGCTCCGCTCCGGCTGTATTCAGGGTCAAGACGTATCCCCCTTCTGTTTCTGCACTGGGTTTGTCTCTGTCCTGGTTAGTTGGTTGAGGCCAACCAACCAAGTGTCTGCAAACTATATTGCCCCAATTTCCTACTTTCCGTGGTTTAGCGCTTGCTGAACCACACAACATACTTTTGTCACAGGTGGTGTGAATCCCGTAATGTGCCACCCTCCAGCACTGGAACTGGGTGTGCATTAAGAGCAGGGACCACACCAACAGGTCAAGATGCAATGTTTCTCCTCCCCATCTCCAAACCTTGTACCTTTGCTTAAGTATGCGAGTAATCCCAATTGATCTACAGTGGTGCTTAAAGTTAAGCCTATTAAGTGTTGACGGGACAGTGGTCTCCCCGCAGAAAAGCCAGAAAAGAGGGGAAGGGGAGAGCGGGACACTGCTCCAGCAGGGAGCTGGGGTGGTAGGAAACATCGCCTTGCTCACCTTCCCCCCAGGGCCACCTTCTCCTTCACCTGCCCCCAGTGCTGTAGAGCACCCGTATCGGGCTCCAGCATTTCCATTGACATCAGCTATGTGAACACAGTAATTATTACGGCTGTCAAGGCAGTAGGGAAAAAAAAAAAAGTATTTTAAAACTGTTGTCAAAACAAAAGCCTGATTTTATTTTTTAATTACAGGTTGGACTTGGTGGGCCTTGTGTTTGAAGCCATATTTCATTTTCAAGGTGTTTCTCACATGACTCATTAAAGTTGTGTTCATTGTCACTATTTTCCGAGAGCTATGTGGGAGAGCACAGAGTTACTGCTGCTCTTACAATGAGGGCTCTGTGCAGAGCAGCACTCGTGCACGTGTTTCCTTCACTCTCATAGGATTTTAAGCATGTACTTAAATTTAAGCGTAAGTACTTTTTGGAACAGGGAACGTCTCTCAGAACTGGGACTCGATTCAAAATCCGTACGTCCGCAGAGCTCTGTCTCTTAACTCTTTTCTCGAAGCACGCGCGAAGCTCCTGCCTCCGCCGTACACAACCGTGTCACGCCGTCTGAGCCCGCTCTTGGCACGTGCGCATTCTAATTCACCATACTACCGTTTCTCCCCCTTTTTTCTTTTAGTTTGCTTTTCTTTGGGTGCAATGTATTATGTTTTACTGTATGTACTACTACATACTGCTTGCACAATGTTTTGCATGATCTAATATTCTTTGTTCAAAACTGCAAAAAAATCTAAATAAAGACTATAGTGTGTCGCATCAGTATAGGCATCAGCTAACGTTTTCCACGGCATATGGTACTTCAGAAGCCATATGTACCACTGTTTAGTGATTCTGGCAAAGAGGCACAGAATGGTGAAATCCAACTGCCAGGATTTCTGAAAACAAATATGTAAATGCTCCAGTGCTTTTGTTATTCATAACATACCTCTAACACAGCACATACAATATGCTGTTCATTCTGTAACTAGTATACTACTAAACTATATTTGCTTCAGTTCTCATTTTAAAATATTTTTTTTCTTCTATGTATGATTCCTCCATCCTTCCCATCAAAATCAATTTAAACTGAAATTTAGAAAAGGCATTTTATCTATTTTAAAGGATGCATTTTGGGGGGGGGATTGTGTATCTACACAAGGGTCTCATCCCAGAACAAAGACAGACATTATTTCAGCACTGCGAGAGAGCCCGTCAGAACCAGTGGAATGAAAGCAAGGCAGGGAACCACGTTTAACATGATGGGTTGTGCAGAGTGAAGTCCGTTCAACCAGGAATAACCTCCCAGGGAAAACCCGCCGGTTGGCCCTGCTCACGGGCTAATGCAAAGCGAGTCGGCTGACAAACCCTTCGGGAATACGCTCCGGGAAACAATAGTTGCGAAGGAAGCAGATGATTTCGGACACGTGGTCGAAGGTAGACGGCAGCTGCCGAACTCCGACCTGGGCTGGGATCCGTCCTGCCAAGCCGGGGCTCCGTCACCGCCCGAGGAACAAAGGAGATGCTCCACAGCCGTGGGTTTGAGATGCTCCGTGGCCGTGGGTCGCTCCCCAGAAGCACCAGCAACAGCACGCTGGCATCGTTTACGCAGCAGCCTGGGAAGTGAGAGCACAGGCTTTGGGGCAGCACAGCCCTGTAAGGTCTCTCCCTCATTAGGGTCAGCACCACTCACCGAGAGTCCGTCCCGAGACTCATGTAGAGCATCCGTGCATCAGTAGAGGCGCTTCAGAACCCACCCGTGAAGGCAGGAGCACTCCTTCCAGAGCTAGCAGGAGCCAGTACACAGGAATCAACACCTGATTCCCATTAACCATCTCTGGCAGCACCTCCTCATCTGCCAAGAGCCCATCGTCTCCCCCTGAGATTTTGCTACCATGAAGTATTTCAAAACATCGCTATTTAACATTCAGCCTCACCATTCACCACAAACATTTTTTAAATTCCCCTGTCACCGCGATTGCCTCTGTCTTGCGGTCTATCGGCGTACGCGGAGACTGTAATTATGGGATTGATCAAACACGTTAGCGAGTTGTTGTGCGGCTCGCTCCCGCCTCGGCTGCAGCACCGCTGCTGTAAATCACTGCCACAGCCAGCGCTGCGCTCCGCACCGCACCCCACAGCTCCGGGCAACGCCAGCCAGCCCGGCAACCCTCCGGCTGCCCGGGGAACGAGAGGAGGGAAAAAGTAGCAATGCCTCTGAGAAATGCCTTTTCTGTCATCTCTTTTGTTGTTTACGTTGTTTAAAAGCAAACGGCAGAACAACGACTCTCCTGCACACCTTTTCAGCACAATATCATCGCTCTACAAGTTCTTGAAAAGTTTTCCCCATCTCTAGGTATGACAACGTTACCCAAGACAGGCAGATGCCTTTCTCCCAATAGATCAAGGACCACTTCTCTTTTCTCTGCCAGTCTGGAGCTATAGCATCCCATTTCAGCGAGCACAGCCCCCCCTCACTGGGACCTCGTGCCCACCACAGCCACTGCTTAACTTTCTTCCTGCACACATAACAGACATGCTCGTTACCCTAAAAGCTCCTGTCAAGTCCCCGCTATGTTATCCTGAGCTGCAAATGGTCTAGGTGCCCAAGAAACTAATTTTTGGTAGGTTTTTTCCCCTGCAATACTAACCAGGATCCCGCTTTCCTCCCCTGAAAGTGAAAAGAAACACTCTGTTATAAAGCTTAAGCTAGAGCTCTGTGTGGAGCCAGGTCTTTCACCTCTAAACCCTCACTTTTTTCTACTCTATCACTAAACCATCACTTTTTTTCTACTCTATCAGTAAAGAAAACCTTAAAATTAGCCTTTGTCTTTTCCTACTTTCACAGATCCTTAAGCCTGAAGCTGTTCCTTCTATTCTGTTCTAGCCAGCAGGTAATAAAAAGTCACCAAAAAAAATTTTTGGCTTTAAGCAGAAGTTCCTGGATTAGAAAAGAGACAATTAGAAAGTGTCAAAAAACCTCCTAAGAAGCCAAAAAAATAAAAGAACAAACAAACATACAATCTGGCTATNGTCAGCAATGCCGCAATCGCAGCATATTTTGAAAGATAAGAACCCTGCGAAGAGGGGGGAAAAACCAACAGCGCAGCGCAGTCGAAGAGGCAAAGCCACCGACAGCCCCGAGGAAAGGGTCCGAAGGCGCGGAAGGGGCCACGCTGCGGCCGGGGGGGTCACGGCGCGCTGCCGCGCGGAGGGGACGCGGCACGGCAAGGCCAGCCGCTCGCCCCGCGCCGCTGCCGGGGACGGCGTCGCACTCATCAGGCGGCCGCCCGGCGAGACAAACGGCACCCAGGGAAGGGGGCCGAGGGGAGCGCGCGCTGATGGAACCGCTTCACGCACGCTGGCATTTACGGCAGAGCAAAGGTCAGTCTCAGATTACCTCTTGTGAAGCCCTCTTGAACGAGCAGGCTGGTGATTTAATGGGCTGGGAATGAAGATTTATCAACATACCGCCGGTTGCTGGCCCTAACTCTTAACCCTCTGACAGAGGCTTTATTTTTTATTAAGGGGGGCTCTACACGTAATAGTGGCTTACTTACCTTAAGAGTAAACGTGATCACATCCCACAGAGCTTGCTGCTGCCTATCAGACAGGCTGTTTTTTTTCTTAAAGCACAAAATTTAGCAGAACACTTCCTCACTTTAAACAGTGTGAACAGTTGAGGGCATGGAAGGGAGGGTGAGGGGAAAGGTGGAAGGCACATCACGTAGCTGCTGGCACGTCTGCTTTGTTTGCTTTATCCCATCTGCGAGCTCAGATCAGAGGAAACCCACAACCCCACTAATGAAGGACATGGCAGGTACTCACTTTCTCCATGGGTACCCTATTTCTTGGGCCAGGTGAGCATCCCGCAGCCGATGGCACGACAGACGCCTTCAGCGGGCGGTTCAGAGCTCACATCTGCAGTCTTCACATCACCACCGCAACAGCTCCTTGTTTTTAAGGGAGAAGAGTCCTTATGTGAGATAGATCCCCCTCAACAGACTCTCCTAAAACCCCATCCTGAATGGCACAGCAGCACAGGCTTGAAATGGGAAGAGCAGTCTGAGCAGCTCTCTATTTACAAAAAACCCACATCCTTGCATCTCTTCCACCGAGAATTTCCACTGAGGTCTTCATCTCTACACTTCTGGTCCCTCCATCTGCAGCATCGCCTCTGGCCGTCTGTACGTGAACTCCTTGGAAGTTATTTCCCCCCTTCCCGCCCCCCCTGGTTCCCCGTTATTCCCAGGAGGTTCCTATGAACCCTGCTGTACCCAGCAGACTTTTGTTTTACAACACCCAGCTCAATTTTGGACCCCCCTTAGACCCCTGGGCTTTCACTGGCAGCTAAGAAAAGAATGACCTTTGCATCCTGTTTTTGCACTTCAGGGTCTGGCACACTTGACACTTGTTTCTACCTTCTTCTTTTCCTGCTGCGAACCGAATTCCCCGTGGAGCTGGATGGGTGCACAGGGGAAGTAAATTCACTCCCCCTCCACTGCTTCCTCCTCCCTTCCGTACAGGAGAGGCGAGACTTCCCTACCTGGCAGAGGCAGTGGCACAACCACCTCCCCCGCCTGCTTGGGGCACTTCCACACCCAAACCCCTTTGGCTGCAGCCTAAGAGAGGGATTCCCGATACGTGTTCCTGCAGAACGAGTGAATAATTCCTCTTCTGCAGCCAGTGCCAGCGCTTGCTCTTTGCCAGTTGGCAGAGGGTACCGCTGCCTCTTCTGAGGAGCGCGTACCATCCACCTTTCCCCCCTCTGAGGGGTGCCACGGCGGCCGGGGCACATCCCTCGGAGCACCAGGCGCCCGCCGGAGCTGCAGGCGTGGGCAAGGAGGGGGAACCCAGCGAGGAGGAGGTGGTTCCTGCTTCAGGTGCTCCTCTCCGCCCAAGGGGAGCAGCCGGCGCATCTCTCCCCCGTTACCTGAGGGTTCCCATGGGAACACAGAAGGGCCCTGTAACAGCCAATTTTGGAACAGGCACGCATGTGAAAAACTTCTGATGTAATATTTGAGTCCTCAGATGTTCAGCCATTTGCACATACTGCGCGCACGCCTTATTTGCATAGGATTTGTATTTGTTGGTATTCACATTTGTAGGAGAACGCATACATTAGATTAATGTCATCACAGTTTATGGAGATCATCTGTGCCGCCGCACCGGCTCGAGGCTGCGCCCACACTCAGCGCCCCGCAGCACCCTGACGTCCCTCCTGCCCCCCCGGGGGGGCACGGCAGGGGTCCCCAGCGCTGGGGTGGCAGGCATGGGATGGTGGAACCGGGAATGGCCACGCTCAGCCCCAAGCATCCTCCTGGGGGACTACATGGGTTTATGAGGCTGCGCTAACTTTTCAAAGTGGAGAAGTTTAAGGATCAATAGGAGCTACCGGCCAAAGCTGCTTCGCCCCCTTTCCCAAAAGGTGAAGTTAATTCAACTATTTGGATTTCTTCTCTTACATTTGCTGATATGACCTTATATCATGCTCCCCACTCACCTCTTTAGTGCCTACATAGGAACATTCAGCAGTCAAACCGTCCAACTAGGTGGTCCCTCCCCGTCTTGCAGCAGCATCCCTCCCTCCATAAAACGGGCATAGTTATTATTCACTCCCTGCTTTACCGTGGCACCTGGGTGCTCTCGTCTGCTAGACAGCTGGAAACTGTCACTAGAGATGCTGTTCTCACAGAAGCGTTGCTAGGCTCAGTCAGATATTGTTTGTAAAGCAGATGGAAAACCTCAGAAGAACAGCACTGCAGCAACAGAAAGCTCATTTTCTGCTAGGGAATTTTTTGTTATTGGGCAATGTTTTCGTCAGGTGACTTCACATCCCAGCGAGCCCACATGCCAGGACAGCCTAATAATGATTCCGTTAACCTACTTCCTTCACCGAAACTCTGCAGCTTTCCTTCCCAAGGCTGCCCAACAGCCCCACGCTGTTTTACAGCATCTGACCCCCCCATCGCACAGCACAGAGAGCAGCAAAGATGAGGGCTCACCCCTCCAGTGACAGCCAACGCACTCCCGGTTCCGTCACCCAGAAAGCCTTCCCAGAGACAACTGCTCTGCCCCTGTGCAGCCGCTCACACACGAGCCTCTCATCTGTGAGATTCTATGATGATCTGGGCTTTCAACTCCCAATCGCTCTCCACACGCGGTGCCAGCTGGGTGTCCCTCAGCGGCCGCCCCCTGCCCCCCCTCGAGCAGCAGCCGCAGGATGCTGCGCTGCCCAGTGCGCGAGGACATGGCTGGAGCAGCCTTCCCAGGATGCTCTAACAGCCTGAGCGAAACCAGATCATTCCAGTGGCCATTTCGGAGAAATCAGCACAGCTCCGTCAGCAGGAAAGTTACATTCTTGGTGAGAAGCTGATGGTTTGGCTCTGCTCCACCACAACCACCGCTGTGCATGGCATTACCAGGGACTGAAGGGCTTCACGCGGGTTTGGAGACTTCCATATAGCTGCTCACGCTACAACACGGCTCCTCTTCCTTTCCCCTCAAGCTGTGCGGGACATACCCCACTTCAGGATATCCCCCCCGAACACGGTCATCATTATCTGCTGCTTGGGGAGAGCTGTGGTCACCAACCAGGAGCCAAATCCTGCACGGGAACAGCATTTCTGTGAAATCTGTCTCAATCTTCGTGATGCAATGGGAAGGAAGTGGGTAACGCAAAGGAAGAGCGTACATCTCCAAATCTGTCTTTTAATCCTTTCACGCTTGACACCGGTAACTGGCCGAATAACATCATTTTGGCAGTCACTAATAGTTCTGCTATTAATCAGATTGCTCAAGTTTCTCCCTTGCATTGGCACAGCTCTCCCCCCTCACAGCAAAGGTCCCATCCCTGACACACTCAACGCACGAGGCCACTATGCCACGAATTACTTAAGGTAAAGGCATGCCCAACTCCAACATGTTTTAGCAGACATTATTTGAAACACCTCCCTGTTAAAAGAGTAATTTCTTGAAGAGGCCTTTCAATATTGGAGTGCTTCAGTCCTGTTTTCCAAGTTATTTACGCACCAAGAAACCTGGAGAGAAACTTCCAAATCACCATCCAAGCCATGAGGTATTTCAGGAAATTTTGTCCCCAAATCATTTTGTAACTAACATCCTTGCGACAAATCGCTCCCTGCTTTTCTTTTTGCTGGTTCCTACTTCTCACCAACATCTGTCACTGTGATTATGATCTCTAATGAGCTTCTAAATTATATCACGGCGTTCTGCATTGATGAGCTACATTCAGTAACTAAGTGCTTCATCCCGCAAGACATGAAACACTTCCCACAAGGTGATGAATGCTCTCAATTCCCACAGCACGAAAGGTGAGAAACCGCTAGTTTTTGGTTGGGTTTTAGTGTGGTTTTTTTTGGGGGTGTGTGTGTTTGTTTTTTCCCCACTTCTTATTCAAGGAATCCTGGGAACTTTAAGACCAAGAGACAGGGACAGAGTGGAGTCCACCTGCTTCACACCCTGAAAACCTTTACATAGAGATGGAGGGGTCTTCTCTTGATGCTCAGTAGCAAAGACGTCCTGTGTTTCTGTGAGGTGGTAGGATAGTGGAAAAAAGCATTAGACAAGACCACAGAGAAACTTACCATTATTTCTGTGTTTATTTCAAGTTAAAAATGAAGTCTGGTTTGAGTGATTTACCTACATACTCGTGATGCTGTACTGACTCGGCGCTCTCGTGCTGCCCCGAGGCAGCATTATGGTCTGCACCCACACATGTGCACCCGTTTTTCCCTAATGACCGCACTGGGAGACTTCATTAATAGTCAAACTGGAAAAGTTAATATTAACAAGCAGCATTTGCTACCTCGGCTGCGAGGAACCACTTTCACCGCTGCGATGGCATGGCCCTGCGAACATGTGCCTGCCCCGGCTGGCGATCTCCGGAGGACTCGGACCTCTCACATCCGTCCGCCTGGTGAACCCCGAGACAACCTGCAGCACAGCAGCAGCCCCACTCAGCTTCCCTACTGCAACTTGCTCCTAACAAGCACATGCAGAGTCACCTCCCGAGCTTCTGTCCCTCACCCTCTCTGGAAAAGCGGGCGCTGTGTGCTCAGCCAGTCCTGCCACAGGGAAATAAGGACGGAAAACAGGTGATTTTTTTTTTTTCCAGGGCATAGAAATCATTTGCCATGCGGTAGGCAGCGAGGCGGTGACTCCCTGCTGGTGACTCAGCCGTGTCTTCCTCTGCTGTTCATCGAGGTTCCCGTGACACGGCGCACGAGAGCAGAGGTGGGTAGGGTTTGATTTACAGGACACGATTTATGGGGGTTATTCCCGACTTCCTGCAGATAAGGACGGGCAGAGCTGATAAGCAGTTCCCACATTTCGAGCTCAGAGTAGCTGTGCCTGCCCTGCAACTCCTCTCTCTGGCCAGCCCTCCACTTTGGGTGGGATGACCTATGCTGTGCACAACGCGCGTGGCAGCTCCCATCACCGTGGCAGTGCCGCCGTCAGTACCGCCAGGCTCCATGCACTGCAGCGGCACAGATAAGAATGCTGCAGGGGGACACAAAGTCTGAATTTGTGGCTGGCAGGACCAGCAGCAAGCTGTATGATTTCCACAGGTGGCAGTCATCCCACCGAACACAGAGCTCTCTTTTTGATGCCTAAACATACGCTGTGCACATTAGGCACTGCTGTCTGCAGAGACAACTCAACCCATCCAGAAGCTGACACCCACACCTGCTCAGGTGAGCTGCGTCTCCATCTTCCCCATCACCCAGGAAGAGTAACTCACTGTGGACCATCTAAGGCAAGTTCAACAAGACAATGCCATCAGCCACACTTCATTCCGCCCTGCGTACACACGGTGCACCTCTCCTAGCCAAACTCTGATCGCCTTGAAACACAGCTCCATCCTTAGCAAGTGCTGGAGCGGTGGGCAGGTAACAAGATGCCGAAAACACGAGCAGAGACTGCAGTGCATTCCTGGAAGGGATGAACATTGCTGTCACCAGTCTAACTGCAAATGAGTTCCCATGCAAATGGTATTTCGAAGGGCACAACTGGAAAAAGCAAAGGGCCGACCGCAATCGCAGAGCAATAGACTGGTCCCAGACAAACCCTGTTCAACTCCAACCCCTGCCTGCTCTTGCCCCTGCTGACGCCATCTCCCACTCCTTCTGCTCTGTGTGCACCAAGGACCTTTCCAAGCCCACCATGACTTGGACTCGCTCCCTGAGGGGCAGCTGGTTCCACAGGTTGTTGCCACGTCAGGAGCACGAAAGCCTAAATGCACAAATAAAAAACCCAAATAAATGCTACTGAGCAGAGGGAGATGGGACGCGCTGGCAGGGAACTGCTGAGGGGCACATGGGCCGTGGCGGGTCTGTGCCCCAGGGCATCTTTGCTTATGTCTGGGTGAGGTGTCCCTGAGTTGCCCAGGTGAACACGCGCTGACTCAGCACTGTCTCCCACTCCGGAAATGAGTTAACCAGTAAATTAAACCTTATCTTGTTTGCACACCCTCAGCAGGGACTGAAGCACCTCCCGCTCTGAACATGCTTCACAACAGGTATCTTTGGCTGCGATGGTCTTGTAAGGAAGAGGAAAAAACTGTTTCTGTGCAGAAACCGAGGGGCACTCCTCGAACTGGTCAGGGGAGACACAGGCAGGTCCGAGGAGCACCAGCCCGCCCCGGCGCTGGCGGACGGCACGCAAGCCTGCCTCCTCCGCTGTCAGAGGGAGAGCTGGGCAGGCGCCCGCTGCCATCGGTACGGGAAGGGATGGTGGTGCTGAGATGCTGCAGAGCCACCACAGCAGGAGTTCCGCGGGAGGCACAAACCCACAGAGGAACCGCGCGCAGGACGCGGCCAAGGAAACACGGGTACAATAACAAAGGGGTCCGTCCCCTACAAGCGAGGGGCACGTCGCTACTGGCACTACAGAAAAGCCGACAGAGATCAGGTCTCGTGGGGCACCGTTTCTTAAATGTCCCAGGTAGCAAAGCAATAGCAGAAACCAAGTCACTGCCTCACAGAGAGAAAGCCGAAACTCAAGCAGTTGGACACTTGCTGGGTATCATGCGGGAAACTGTAGTGGGTTTCACATGATCAAGTTTTCCTCTGCAATCAGGTTTTAAGCCTTAACCACACCGTCAGCCATACTTTTCCAAAAACACTGGGGAAGCACACTGAGAGGGTCAGCCTTGGTACCATAAGCTATTTTGCTTCTTGTTTAGCTTTGCTGAACAAAACTTTTACTTTATAATTTTCTTTTCAGCCAAAACACCACAAGAACTCAACATAAATACTAAAACACTGCCACATCGGGATGACAGTTTACCAACCTAGCTCTTTCCCTGTGGCTGTTGCTGTATGGCAGCCATAAATGCTCCCCAAAACCATTGCCAAGTCTGCTGCTTTTGGCAGGGATGGAGTTTATTTTCTCCATAGAAGCTGGTATGGGGCTTTGGTTTGGAATTGTGCTGAAAAGAGTGTTAATACAGGGATGTCTTAGTTATTTCTGAGCAGTGCTTGCACAGCACCAAGGCCTTTTCTGCTCCTCACACCGCTCCACCAGCGATGGGATGGGGACACAGCCAGGACAGCCGACCCCCACTGCCCGAAGGGGTATTCCAGACCACAGGATGGTGTGTCCAGCATATAAACTGGGGGAAGGAGGAGGAACATGGGGATGTTCACAGTGATGGCATTTGTCTTCCCAAGCCACCATTAGAGGTAATGGAGCCCTGGAGATGGCTGAACACCCGCCTGACCATGGGAAGCAGGGAATTAATTCCTTGTTTTGCTTTGTTTGCATGCACACCTTGGCTTTACCTGTTAAACTGTCTTTATCTCAACCCACAAATTTCCTCTTCCAACTCTCCCCCCCCATCCCACTGGAGCTAAATGTAGCATGTGGCTGCGTGGGGCTCAGTTGCTGGCTGGGGTTAAACCACCACGCTCGACATGCCACCTTCTACATCCCAATAATCTAAGGCACCAAAATGCATTCCGCACTAGCCTTGGTTAACAGAGTTATCGTGTCCAAGGCACCAAACCCATGAAACCCTTCCAAAGCTGCTTCATCTGCTCATCTGTGGGTGAGGAGACACTACCCTTCCTGTTCATGGCGGATAATTGTATTCACTGTTCTTCCAACACCACTGCTTTAAATGAAATCTGGAAACCCAGACAACACTTCTCCACCTCTCTCTGTCATAACTACCTCAGCACAGGAAGGGTTAAAAAAAAAATAGGATCATCTCTTGAATTGCAGAAAACAGGACATGAGTACTGCACGCTATATAGTACAAGTTTAACTTCTTTTCAGGTGTTG
>VUYV01000537.1:315068-326175 GCA_008711295.1 Anarhynchus alexandrinus
GTCAGCCTTAGTACCATAAGCTATTTTGCTTCTTGTTTAGCTTTGCTGAACAAAACTTTTACTTTATAATTTTCTTTTCAGCCAAAACACCACAAGAACTCAACATAAATACTAAAACACTGCCACATCGGGATGACAGTTTACCAACCTAGCTCTTTCCCTGTGGCTGTTGCTGTATGGCAGCCATAAATGCTCCCCAAAACCATTGCCAAGTCTGCTGCTTTTGGCAGGGATGGAGTTTATTTTCTCCATAGAAGCTGGTATGGGGCTTTGGTTTGGAATTGTGCTGAAAAGAGTGTTAATACAGGGATGTCTTAGTTATTTCTGAGCAGTGCTTGCACAGCACCAAGGCCTTTTCTGCTCCTCACACCGCTCCACCAGCGATGGGATGGGGACACAGCCAGGACAGCCGACCCCCACTGCCCGAAGGGGTATTCCAGACCACAGGATGGTGTGTCCAGCATATAAACTGGGGGAAGGAGGAGGAACATGGGGATGTTCACAGTGATGGCATTTGTCTTCCCAAGCCACCATTAGAGGTAATGGAGCCCTGGAGATGGCTGAACACCCGCCTGACCATGGGAAGCAGGGAATTAATTCCTTGTTTTGCTTTGTTTGCATGCACACCTTGGCTTTACCTATTAAACTGTCTTTATCTCAACCCACAAATTTCCTCTTCTAACTCTCCCCCCCATCCCACTGGAGGTGAATTGAGCATGTGGCTGCGTGGGGCTCAGTTGCTGGCCGGGGTTAAACCACCACTCTGGGCACGCCACCTTCTACATCCCAATAAGCTGAGGCACCAAAATGCATTCCGCACTAGCCTTGGTTAACAGAGTTATCGTGTCCAAGGCACCAAACCCATGAAACCCTTCCAAAACTGCTTCATGTGCTCGTCTGTGGGTGAGTAGACACTACCCTTCCTGTTCATGGAAGATAATTGTATTCACTGTTCTTCCAACACCNTGGGATGGGGACACAGCCAGGACAGCCGACCCCCACTGCCCGAAGGGGTATTCCAGACCACACGATGGTGTGTCCAGCATATAAACTGGGGGAAGGAGGAGGAACATGGGGATGTTCACAGTGATGGCATTTGTCTTCCCAAGCCACCATTAGAGGTAATGGAGCCCTGGAGATGGCTGAACACCCGCCTGACCATGGGAAGCAGGGAATTAATTCCTTGTTTTGCTTTGTTTGCATGCACACCTTGGCTTTACCTATTAAACTGTCTTTATCTCAACCCACAAATTTCCTCTTCAGATCGGAAGNAACCACCACGCTCGACATGCCACCTTCTACATCCCAATAATCTAAGGCACCAAAATGCATTCCGCACTAGCCTTGGTTAACAGAGTTACCGTGTCCAAGGCACCAAACCCATGAAACCCTTCCAAAGCTGCTTCATCTGCTCATCTGTGGGTGAGGAGACACTACCCTTCCTGTTCATGGCGGATAATTGTATTCACTGTTCTTCCAACACCACTGCTTTAAATGAAATCTGGAAACCCAGACAACACTTCTCCACCTCTCTCTGTCATAACTACCTCAGCACAGGAAGGGTTAAAAAAAAAATAGGATCATCTCTTGAATTGCAGAAAACAGGACATGAGTACTGCACGCTATATAGTACAAGTTTAACTTCTTTTCAGGTGTTGAGAAATTGAGGAAAGGATAATCCAGAGTCACGCGAATTTAAATATGAGTCAGTTAAGATACATCACAACTATCTCACTCCTGTCCCAAGGTCGGTACAGTCACAGCAACGTGCAGAACGGTGCTTATGCCCCATGCAGCTGGGAACCTTATCACCCGGGGGAACTGCTCACAGGGATCGGGCGAGTAAGAGTGACATACGCTGGAGTAACCCCGTGGCTCAGCTGGTAAATAACCTGGCACAGCCGTGACTCAGCTGGCACACGCTCCCCCAAGCGCCCTTCCTGCCCCACAGCCGCTGACAGCACACAGAACAAGAAGACTGACTGTGGTAGAAACCCCAGGCTACTTTAATATTTGGGTTTTCACCAAACACATCCTCTAGAAGGTTTGACTGGAGTTTGCATTTTGGTTGAGAAGTTCTCGCTAACCTGAAATCACACAAGGCAGCAGAAGACACCACTGCAACCAAGTTTAAGATCTGCACATCCAAAGCACATCGTATCTTTAAGCCAAAGAAAGAAAATCCCCCACCCAACCAGGCTGGAAAGTGCCTCAGATGGTCTAACCCCCTACCCAAAGCATGGTAAACACCAAGTCCAGACCAAAACTCAGGGCTTTGACTAGTCAGCTCTTAAAACTCTTCAAGAGTGCAGATGGCACCTCCCCGGGTTGCCCTGCCCCAATGCCCAGCTGGCTTTGTGGCCACCCGGTTTCCCTATGTCCTGCTGCCACCACCCAGCATGGTGCTGCCCTCCCATCCCAACCTCCGGCACGCAGCCAGCCCGTCACATGCTCCCCCGAGTAACTCCGCACCTCGCAGCCACTCCTGCGCGTGCACGGCAATCCCTCTCCCCTTCCTCCCCATCCCTCTCCTGCAGAGCCCAGATCTCTCCACCGCAGCACTGCCTCCACCTCTCAGGTGCCCACACGGCATCCTGGACCACCAGGGACATGGGGAGGCTCTGCTCCTCCCATGCCTGCCCTGCCATGAGGGTCTGCTCAAAGGCTTTAAAGTGAGCTTCCACCTGAGCTGTTTCATTCCTCCCAAAGACTCTCCAGCAGACCTCACCCTGCCCTGCATGCTCAGCACCCAGAGCCTCCCTCTGCAGTGCTTCTTCCCTCCCTCGCTATCAGGGTAGTGTCCATTAAGACCACAAAGCAGAGAAAGACCCCTTTCCCAGCTCCCAGGTTGCCAACCTGCCCCACGTTGGAGCCTCCATCCACCTCTCACAGCACCACCACCTCCAGCCATCCCTCCTCCCACATGCCCTAGCTCTTACCTGCAAGAAGATCTCCAGAAGGCCTCCACAAAAGCTCTGGCATCTCCTTGGCTGCCCCTCCTGGAGCTATGGTGCCACGGACAGCCACGTACCATCGGGCCACCAAGCCCCCATACACCCCCGCTGCACAACCCTAAAGGTCTGGAAGCAGTGTTTCCACCTCTCCCTGTTCCGCAGACCTCCAAAAACCTCTCCCTGCTGAGCTCTGGGGGCGTGACTCCCTCTCACCAGCAGCAGCACATCCCCCAGGTGATACCCAGCAAAGGAGAAGTGGCCCTCAGGTTTCCACCTTTATAATCACAGACCCGCAATCAGGGAACACCTAACAGCTGCTGTAGGACACAGGTGGCCCCAGAAGCAATCGGGAGCAGTGACCCCGACCTACGGAAAGCAGAACCCGCATGGAAAGATAAACGACCAAATCCCACAAAGAGTTGCTGGGGGAAAGAAAAGGAAGAGAAAATAAAATAGGAAAAAAATAATGTCAAAACCCCCAAGATGCTTCCTCAAAATGTCACGCAAGAAATAAGCTGGGAAAAAAAAAAAACAAACCAAAAAACCCACACTAAAAGCCTTTCCAAAACTTATAAAAGTCCCTGTTTAAATAAATAAGATAAATAAATACTCCACTGTAAAAATCCAAAACTGGGGAACCCCTCAAATTATGGATGGATAAAAAAAAAAGAGGAAAAAAGGAGGGGAAAAAAGTGCCGAATAAACTGGCAGAAAACATGGAAAGGAATGACGTGGCCCTCCGAGACAGACAGGGGAATTAAGAAAAGTTATTGAAAAAAAGCACCAGCACCAATGCCACCGAGGAACTCCCCCCTGGTGAAATAACGCAGTGGAGAAGGCGGCCGGCGCTCCGACCTGCCCGGGGTGAGGAAAGCTGAGGAACAGACCCACATCCCAGCGGGCTTTGGCCGGACCGTAAATGAGTTCGGTTTGGGCAGAGCACAGGCAAGGTGTCCGGGCACGCTGTGTTCCGACGCGGAGCTGTGGGTGACCGGCGGCGGGTGCGACGTACCCCTGGCCGCGGGCTGGCAAAAGATCACGCTCCGCTAAACCGTAGTTTTATGGACATACATGGGACTTTGGCAGCAGATACGGCGCGTAAGGGGAGTGAATGTCACACGCTGCCATGACCACGACGCCGATGGCGAAGGGTCGGCACGCTCTGCCCAGGCATCCCTCCCACCCCCCAACCCCCCGGTACAAACGGTGCTCGCGGGTACCCGCGGCTGCTGCTGGGCACAGAGCTCTTCGTGACTGTCCCTCGACCGCCATCGCGCACGCCGGAAGAACGTTGCGCAGATGACTTCACGAAACGAAATTAGGAGCCGTGCATCAGAAAGGACGTTGCCACGGCTCTGGCGCAATTAGGACCCATCATCATCAAACACAGGAAATTGGCACATCTGCTTTTCAGGCTGTGGACGCAGCAGCGGCTGGCGCGCGCTGCCAGGGGGAGGCCTGCTGCAGCTCCCCGGCCCCGCAGAGCTGTCCTTGCATCAATATTTACATAATTGCCCCCAAACAGCCGTATAAGCAGTTGTCTTATCATTTATCCGCCCAATTGTTCTCTTCTCTCCCGGGCTGAGGAAGACAAAAGTGACTTCGCAGCATAATGTTCTCTTTCTCCTTCCCAGCCCCGGAGAGGTCAGGCTGGGCAGACAAACATTAGTCACTTTTCAACCAGTACAACCCCAAACAGAACAAAAGTTGCATTTGTGTTTGGATGCGCCCCAGAAGGGGTTTGGTCCTTTTCCCCCAGTGATAAAACTGTGGCAAACCGGGTGGCTGCAGCATCACAGCCTGTTTCATCCCGGCTTACGCTTTTTTTTTCCCCCCCTCCCCTTCGTATACTACGCGGAAATGTATTGTCCTTTTCACGGGATGCGCTGTTCTTCAGGGAGAGCTCCTGCCTACTTCATTCCTCCGCCTCCTCTGGTGGGGCCGTTGTTTCCCGAGAAGACCAAAAAGGGTCACTACAACTCTAGAGTTGTGCTGAAATCCCGGCCGGAGTTATCCCTCGGCGCTGCTCTCAGCCAGCAGCGGTTCCCGGGGCAGGGAGGCAGTTCGCCGCTTTCTATCATCCTTCTTTTTTTTTTATTTTTTTTGCTCTCCCGGGCCAAGATGGATTTATTTTCACTCCGTGATGGGTTGCAGCAGGACAGCCCATCCTTCCTGCTTTGTTTTCATTCCTGCTGCTCATCTCAGCGCAGTGGAAACAAACAGCCCTCAAAAAGTGGAAACAAACAGCTCAGTGCCCCGGTGCAGGGAGTCAGCCAGCAGATAATCACCCCAAAAAATAACGCAGCCTTCTCCACCTTTGCCGAGACCAGGAACGAGCACTAATGATCATCCCTGGCTCGTATGGGCAACTAGTGGTCCAATGTGCGCACAGTAGTGACTCACAGTCATAGCTTCTCTCGCCCATCATACTGCTAATATTTAGCTTTCCTAGTTTTTGGGGTTGAGAGGTTGTTATTTCCCCCTCCCCCCGCCATGTTTTTGTGTGTATTTTAAGTGGGTACTGCAAACTGTTTAATGATGTTGGAAAGGAATGGTTATTCAGGAATTCCGAGCTTGCATAATTCCCAGATTTGTCTAGACAGATACTTTCCATCTGGACGAGATATGCAACACCACACTAACATGAGAGTTCCTGTGTTACTTAATGCTACCCTTTTTATTTATTCATTTATACGCTGATTTACGGAACGAGCGCAGACCACGAGGCTAAATCTGTAAAAGGGCAAAAGGATTTGTATCGCTAATCCTCCAGGAGGCAGCTCCCGAAAAACTGCTGTGCGTTGTGAACCTCCTGGAGTCACTCTGGTTTCTCTTTCCTTTTGCGGAGCATGAGACTTCCACGTGTTGTTTATATCCTGTGATGGGAGAAGAAAAATATTTTCCTGTGAGCTGCCTTGAGTCAAATTCCGTTTTAAGCCGGAACGGCTCAAGGGTTTCCATCAGCATCACCCCCGTCCTTTGGTTCACGCAGCTCTACCCTGGTGTCCTGGACCAGAAATGAATTTAATGAGCAACAAAGACCTCCCGACCCTCTGCAGTCTATAGACAAGGCAGCCTGCGCGGTCACCAACCCACTGTTTGACTTGTGTTAAGCCCGAAGGTCCTGTCTCCTCACGCTGAGGTCACCTCACCACAGCAATGAAGTCCTTCCCACCGCCACGCACCGTCTTTCTGGTGCCCAGCATGAGCAGGTACCCAAGGGCAGGGGCAGGCTCACAGCCCGCTCTCATCCAACTCACAGGTCTGACTTTTGGCTCCAAAATACGCTGAGCTCAGTCTGGCTCAAACGCAGTCCGCCTGAGGTCTTCCCAACTGGTCTGGGCCAAAAGGAAGGTGGGAGTGGGTGGATCTTAAGGCACAACATGTGGGGAAGTCATCTGCAAGTGCTGAAGAAAAAAGGAAGGAGTTGTATAACCACATACGTGTTGTAAACTGTACTGTTTACTACTTTCTCTGCAGGAAATCTTGGCAGTAAACTTATGTCCACCTGCGCATCAACCTTCCATGTGAAAACTTCTGCTTCTGCTGCTGGGTTATTTTTAAGCTGTATGTAAGAGTTCTGTTCTAAATGACCATGGATTTCCCTGCTCTAGAATAGCTGCCCACCTTCCTTTTGTTGTCTGTACCTGCTGCCTCCGTCCTGGCCGCCGGCGAACGCTGCGGCGTGTGGAACCAGTGCAAAGGAGGTCCTTGTGCCAGTGAGCTCCACTGGAGACCGACGGGACAGCCAGCGGGGGGAAGCTGTGGCTGCTGCAGCTGTGGAACCCATACCCAGAGGCAGCAGGAGACTCTCCCGGGGCCGGGGCAGGGGTCTGCAGCTGCACTTGGTCCCTCCGTGCAGGCAAGAGCGTGAGGAGTCCCCTCCGGCTGCTGCGACGTGACCTTCTTCTCTGCTCCTGCCACCCCCTCCCGCTCCTTGGACATAAGCGAGTGTCCCCACGGGCGCTGGAGGGAGCAGCAGGAGGGTCCAGGTTAAGCAACACCTTGCAGCATTGCCCCGCTCAGCCCCCCGCGTCTGCTTTCCCGATGGTTCGTACGCAATCCACCATCAGGGCCGTCGTGTTTCCCCGCGCACCGTGAAGAACGCCCGTCCTGCCGGGGCCGGGCACTGCAGCTCGCGAGTTCCTCAGTGGAGCTGTGGCGGTGGAGGAGGAAGGGAAAGAGGCGAGCATCCTCTAACGAGTTCTGAGAAGCGGGGAAGGAGGTCCCCGGACCCTTCTGTGGATGAAGCCAAAGGTGGGTAAACAGCCACGTGCTCCCACCCGGTACCTCCGTGCCCATCTCCCTCTCGTCCAGACGCTCCAGCACAACAGGCGCGATTTACCTGCTACTTCAGCAGAAACCACAGGCTGAGAGAGGCATTCCCACCCTTGGAAACGAGGGAAGAGCAAAGCCTGGCTAGCACAGACCCCCCGCTGGCCGGGTAGCTCGTTCCAAAGGCAGCCGGCCCCAGGCGCTTGACGTAGGAGGTCCGAGAGCTGGATGACACGACACGTGCTGCCAGCTGGGTTTGGAAACCCTCGGACAGCCCGCTCTGCCGCACTGCACGCCTCGGCGGGGAGGGGGAGAGGTCGGCGCCGCGCGGCGCTTCTGAGACATCGTGGGTCATCAGCCGGCGCTGTCGTTGGGTCCCTGGCAAAGCACAGGCTGCTCGGTCCGCAGTCTCCCGTGTTTCCTGCATCCATGGGGACTGTAAAACGCCGCCTGCTCACCCTTTAGCCTCACTAGCTCAAAGACATCAGGAACTTCACGAGCCAGACCTGCGGCTGACACGAATTGCTGTTGGCCCACGGACTTCCGTGAAACTTCCAACGTGCATCGCGCTGAGGTTTGGCTTTGCACTGGGGTCGGCACACAGGAGGCGTTCGGACAGGGACGTGTCAGGTCAGAGCACTGGGCCCACAGGAAACCACCCAAAACCGGCAGGAAATGGGATGAAGCGGAAGATCTCCGGCAGGCCGCCTTTGGCTACGACTCTGCCAGCTCCTCTTGCAGCGGGGAGAGGCTTAAGATCCTCCTTGGAGCAGCCGCTGCGTGTGATTCACCTACACAGCCCGCGAGAGCCACATGATCCTTCTTAGGTCATTATCTTGGTTAAACACCAATTTTTTCACGTTTGTGCAGATGAAACTTTCAATCGCTGGTAGACCAAGATGTGCAGATACGGTGTAGGTATCGGACAGAATTGTCACTGTGTGTAGTTTTGTGTATTTATTTCACATTATTTCATTTTGTGAAGCTCTTTTCAGCCCTCCCATTCGAATGTCCTGACAGAGCCACTTCATTCGAGTGTTCTATTTGCACTGATAGCAAACGGAAATGATACAGAAAAAAAATAAAATATATTGGAACACCAATACATGTTCAACATTAAATATGTTCAGGGCTTAATCTGACTGCACAGGGAGAACGCAGACCGCAATCTGCAATCCTCAAGTCACTCTTTCTATAAGAAATAGCACTTGTTTAAAGACTAAGGTTGTTCAAAAGTCTGCAGCAGGGAAAACAGAAATTATTTGTTTGATCTCACAACGCTGGGACTGCGTTGTGACGCAATTTAACAAGAAAACACTTGAAAATTCTGCAAGGAGTCCTGATTCAGCCTGGGAAACCTGTCTGTTAGCAGTGACAAGGAGAAGATGGATGTTAAAGATATCAACTTTGCCAGTTTCCCGCTGGCGTGACTGATGCGGGGTTCTTCTTGTATTTGATCATGCATGAACAAGAAAGATGTTGACTGAGAGGCGGAGGCTCAACGAGGATCACGAGTATCACCCCCCCACACACACTAGTGTGTATTTTTCTCACCTACCACTGCCGCTGAAGCCCCCTGGACTCTCCCGAGCAGGACGCCAGCCTTTATACCCCTGGTAAAACAGGGATCCCGTTAGGGAAGCGTGCAGTAAGCCCCGCTTTTCCAAGAGCCGCATCGCTTCTTGCCAGAGAGGAACAGCAGCGACAGGTTGCTCCTTAAAACTTTTCTTGAGTAACCCCCTCTTTGAATCAAAGATGCGCTCTGTTTCCCCTGACGGTGCGAAGGCCGACCCCGCAGTAAGGCACGGCGCTGCGGTTTGGTGGCCGGAGCGCGAGCACGTTGGTACGTACCTATGCCGGCACGTTGCCGTACGCACTGTGTAACTCCCGAGAGGCTCATTCCTCTCCTACTCACCTGTGTTCCCGTGCGCCCTGCGACGCCTGTGCCCTGCAGAGCCTTCCCAGGGAGGGTCCCAAACCACCCGCACCTCTGCGCGGCGCCGGCAGGATGCCTGGCAGCACGAGGAGCTCTCATCAAATTAAAAACAGGCAGCGGAGCAGTGACCGTTGAAAGGGAAATGTAGATAAGACGGTCAGCCTAAGAAATGAGATAGTCACTGTGAGGGGAAAAAACAAGGAACCAAAAAAGGAAGAGCATCTTGGGAACAAATGGTGGGGTTCCAGGTAATATCCTCTGTACGGCCCCATAAAACATTAATTTAATAAAAGCCACAAGGCCGTGACAGCTTGCTGCCAGTCACAAACTCATACCGACCCATGAGTAATTTATTTGGCAGGTGATGGGGGACACCAGGAATTTCCGGGGGATTTTTTGCCTTGGTAAATTGCTCACCCTCCGGCCACTCCCATCACAAGCCAGAACTGTCAGATTCTGAAGGAAACATATTTTTTTTTTGTCATAAGACATGGGGCACCTCTGAACTGCGTTTTATGGTTCCACAGTCGGACGGACATATTGACTCACTGCTCCTGTGACTGATGGTATGATGGGGGCCACGCTTTTGAGAGCTCCCGCAAGTTTCTTGGCCAGTAAAATGTAACTTAACACTTTATGAGAGAGAATCCTGCGGCTGCTCCTCATCTGAAGTCTCCGGAGGTCTCTGGTGCTTGAGAGCCCCGCATCATAGCGGCTTCCGCGCACTGCAGCGGTGCACGCAGTCCACTGTAAATTAAAGCTGCTCAAAGTAGATGCTACTAAAACAAAAAACCGGGCACACAAATGGGGAAAAAAAACCAAAAACCGATTTTATTTCAAGCCCTCTAAGTTGCTTGTCACATAGAGCTCGTGGAGAAAACTCCAGAAAGGAAACAAAGAAATACAGGCTAGACATTTATTTTTAACTGAGGAGATAATTTTGGTTTATGCAGCTTGTCACATGACTCGCATTTTTCTTCACAGAAAATTCACGCGTCTTTTGGGGCTTCAGATAATATTTTAAGATTATTAAGCATCTTTGAACTCCTGCGAAAAATCTGAAACCACAGATGGAAAAAAAATCAGAAAGATAATATTCTCGCAGCTCTCTGCGGTGCCTCATGTTCACGGTGAAGGATCCGGCTTCTGCTTCCAACCAAATGTCTGCTCTATATTTAGTTTTGCGAAGCCTCTCGTAAAACCAGCGCGTTTCGGCGGTTACCCCGCGCGTGGTCCCGGAGCAACAGTTTGGATCTGGGAGAAAAACGGCTAAAAAAACCCACGCAGGGCCGCGACGCGGATGGCAACAGCTTGAGGCTGGCTGCTGATGGGGAGAAGTGTTCCGCACGCAGCACCGCTGGCGGAGAACCCTGAGATTTATCAGAAAATAATAAAAAATAAGTACAGGATGCCAGGAGGTTGCTGACCCCCGCTCGGAGGGGCGGCTGGCCCCGGGCCGAGGACCCACCGCTGGAGCGGAGCGGGGGCGGCCGCGGAGAAGGCCCGGGGCCCCCTGCCCGTCTGCCCTCCCACGCTGGGAAGAGCTCGGGGAGCCACGCGTGTTGTTTTAATCACGCGTTTTCATTGTTAGCCCGCAGGAGACACCGCTCCCGGGCATGTCGCAATCCGTTTCGGTCACCTCTTGAGGGCTTTCCGACCCTGCCCGAACCGAGCTCAACTCGGCCGGGCCGGGGCACCTTCCCGCCCCCCCCTCCCCCGCGCCGTGACCGATCCACGGGTGGGCCTCACCCCGCCGCGGGGCCCACCGGCCGGCGGGGACACCCCCCGTCCCCCGTCCCCGCCCGGTTCCTCACCGCTGCCCCCCGGCGCGGGGCGGGCCCTGCCGGGCCTTGCCGGAGAGGCGGCCGGGGACGCCAAGCGGGTCAGCGGCGGGCCGCCGCCCGTCGGGGAGGCGCCTGCGGCGGAGGGGGGCCGTGGGGCG
>VUYV01000537.1:326956-363181 GCA_008711295.1 Anarhynchus alexandrinus
GGGGGGTGGGGGTGGGGCAGCGAGCGAGGCTGGCGGGCCTCCCGGCGTGGGGGGTGGGTGGGTGTGTGTGTGATGTGGTTTTTGGGGAGGGGGTGCTGCGTACCGAATGCGCTGTGCCGTGACACCGCGACAACACCCCCAGGCGAGCACCACCGCGAGCCGGGGTCGGTCACTTGAAATAACTCGAAAAGCGAGCGGGGCTGCGTTGTCCCAGCTGCGGGCTGGAAGCGTCGCCCTTCCTCGCCCGGACTCCCTACGCCAGGCCGGCTGATGGGCTTTTGTTTCCTTTGCAGGTCGGGGAGCGTGGCGCAGAACTGGCATGAAATATTTGACTTTGTGAATCAGCTGACGGAAAGATTTGTGAGGTGCGTTTTGCTCCGTGTGACATCTATGATAGGGGGGCGTGTTGAAAAAAAAGCCCGTGATTTTGTGCGCTCGGTGGATGTGTTTCACAAACGTGTTAGAGAGTTTGGCTTCTACTGCCCAAATTGCTGGAAAACATTGGAAACTTTTACTTCATTTTCTCAGGTTTGGAGCTCAGTAAAAAGGTGGCAATATACATCTATAAGTACTTCATCTGTAAAATTACTCTCGGATGTAATTCCGTGATTTTTGTAAACTTTTTTTTCAGAAGCCACATGCCTCATTTCCACAGAGCAGTACTTGTCACTTGCTTTTAGACATCTGTAGAAAGAAGGCAATCTGAACGCGTCTCTGTACCTGTAAATATACGGTGCAGGGCAAAAGGAAGGCAGTATCTGTCACGATCAAACGTACAGGATGTTTGTGCCACGATAACAGTATATTTGTTGTACATACATCTAACCAGCTTAGTAACTGGCTAGCAGTATTGTCTGGCAAGCATTGCTGCCACAGAGACGGCTGTTGTAAATACTGGCTAACTGTTCTCTGTGCAAACAGCTGAGGGTTTCGCTTTTAGAGAAAAACAGACCAAAACAAAGGAAGCCCCCCTCAAAGACACAGACATACACGTTGTGGTAGTTTCTGCTAAGGAAAATGAAGTGCAGTGGGCAATTATAATCTTGGCTTGCTAATGAAGGGATACAGTTAGGCTTGCATAAATAAATATTGTTTACATTCATCTTGCAAAAAGCAAATCTTCTGTAAACCAAGTGGGTGACACAAGCTTTTGAAAGTTATTTTCTAAGCTCTAGAATAAAAAAAAAAAAGAGCGTGAGGATACCAAAGCAGCACTTCTTTTTGACGAATGGTAAAAAAAATGCATTTTCCCCCACTGAAGGGGTGGTGCTTGTTCAGCGTAAATCTCTCAGTTCATGATGTTTTGCAACAGTTGTGCAGTGGTCTGGCTGCATTATCCGAAATAAAGCTGTTGAGTTGGTGAGTCCCTCCGCTGACCTTTCACACCAAAGGAGGATCAATTATGGTGCAGAGCCAGACAGTCCAACCCTACGAGCATCTCGCTCGCTGTGGGGCTGCTGAGCACTCAGCCTTATGTGGTACAAACCCGTCACAGCACGACGGTTGTTGGGCTCTTGTGGGAGCCTGAGCGGTACATCCCTGGTGGGGCTGGAGTGCCCCGAAGGCTGATGAGGCTTTGTCCTGCCTTCAGGCCTCAGTACACTTTCAGAATAGGGCACAGAGTCGTTCGACCCTGCCCTTTCTTAAAATTGAAAAGAGTAGTTGTGGGAAGAAGGCAAAGAACCAACTGGTGGCAGTTTCCTTCAGTCCTCACCTGAAGGACTGATTCGTGGCAGCGCATCTGCTCTCTGGTTCGACTTGTCTGTAACGCGCATGTTTGCAGTAGTAGCGCTGCATGCTGATTGTCTGGGTTCTGAAAGGCCTGCGCCTGGCAGGGCTATCGGGTCTCACGGGTGTGTTCATACTATCCTCCTCCATCATCACAGTGCCTTCAGTGCTGGCAGAGTGGAACAGAAATGGCATGTCTTGAGAAAAGGACAGTTTCCGGCTATCCTAAAGACAAGTTAGCTAAATCGTAACTTTGAGGTTATTACGCACAGAGAGTTGCAGCTCAAATAGGGAAGTCTCACGCTACTTGGACTAGGCGGTGATCTAATTACCGGAGATGGGGATTGCAAGTACGTGTTTTTTGTTTGGCAACTGCTTGCAGCAACTAAGAAGATTGATAGTCCCATGCCTTAGATTATAAATTAATTTAGAGCATCTCAGATTTTGGTATCGAGAGCCTTAATGGATAGAATGCAAGACTGGATTTTAAGTCCAAGATCTGTGCAGTTCTGCGCAAAGACTTACCCAGTACTTGTATTACCGCGATGTCAATAATTTTAAGTTGCATCACTGACATAAGTGAGCTGAAAATGTATGGTCATTCATCTTTACGAGTGTTATCTCTTTAGTAACGTTAACCTGAGTAATTAATATTGATACACATATAGAGTGAATTGTAAAATTTCTGACTATATTGAAATTGTCATGAATGAAAATTAAAAACAGGCAGGAGAGATGTTGTGAAAACTTACCTCAGGAAAGTTACTGTCTTGGGCTTCCAGAGCATCAGTTCTTACACATTTTCCGCTGACAGTTGGATATAATTCCTCGTAATCTTGTTGGAAGAGACAGGTGGGCTTCTTCAAAAAAAGACTGAATTCCGTGATAAAATCAATTCATCCAGTATTGCTTTTTAAAATGATGTTTCCCCGGGTATTTTTGTGGAAGTTGATGTTAAATGTCACAACTCTGCATCACCAAAACAGAAACATACTCATTCTGAAAGAGTTTGTCGTGTTCTTTTTGTACAGATGAATCAGTCCGAGGGCTTTGATGATTTTATGACCAAGAAAGCACAGTTTGAAGTTTACATTGTGTCAGGATCAATCTTTAAAAAGGGGAAACTGACTTTTGAACGTGTCTGTGTTTAACACCCCAGAGCAAGAGCATAACCTGAGTCTACATCCCTGACTTATTTTTACACCAGTGACCATGAAAATATAAAAGGGTGCGTTACCTTCTGTACCTTGGTAGATCGCAACTTACGAAGTTCACTTTCTGCTGGGTCGCACGAGATCTGAGCTGTTAAGCTGATCGTGTCTTGATCTGGAGTCTAGTCAGGCTGGGTAAGGAGTAGGTGGGCAGAAATCCTTTAATTCCTCTCTCATTCTGCGTTTGTAGTTCACAAGTATGTTCTTTGGAAGTTGGAGGATAAAGATGATACTAATGAAGCAAGAATAAGTAGAATGCTGTCCACTTGTACATTTCATTGTCTAAAATGTATTTTTTTCTTTCTTTTTTTTAAAAGCCCGAAGATGAGATTATCATTTATCGTGTTTTCCAGCCAGGCGCACGTCATTATGCCATTAACTGGAGACAGGTTAGTGCACTGCTTTTTTAATTTTCCCTCCTCCCCCCTCAAGGGCTCTTATTAAATCAGAGGAACAGTAACAGATACCGAACAATAACTGATACCTTTAAGCGGTGGCCAGTCATGAAGCCTCTGTGCCGAGCTGGATTTGATTTTGTGAACGTAGCAATGGATAGCCTAGTAAAAAAGGAACAAGAACCATGGGAAATAAATTCTCTGCCACTGCTTTGCAGCACAACTACAACTAACATTTTCGTTTCTGCATGACTCTGCATCTTCTGTGGCACAGCAGGAGAAATGATCTTTGCTTTTACTTTTGTAAAGCGATGTCTGTAGATGAGCCTTCAGTATTTTTTCATGTCTAGGTAAAGCATGCAATGGTAAATTAATGTTTCCCATATCTCATAGAAGGTAGGTATTTAATTTTACATTGTCAAATCACAACTTCAAAATCAGTTTTGGACAGTGGAGTTAGTGCCACTGGAAAGGTGTGAGATCTTTCTGGCACTGTGATGGTGTAGGGATGCACCTTTCCGTTGGTGTTTTCGGAGGCAGTGGAATTCAAGGCTGCTCACTCTGATTTCTAAAGCAAATAAAGATTAGCAGCTAGAATAGGTCAAAGATAGGTGGAGGGAAAACGGAGAAAACTAGGTAGAGGAGATTGTTGCAAAATGAACTACTAAAATTACAGGAATTGGAAAAAGATATTGGGGAATCAGTGCTTTCAGCAGAGGACAAAATCCTTCAGTATCCTTTCAGCCTTGTCAAAACCAACACGACCTCCTCTCTCTCTCCCCTTCTGTCCCAAAACTAACCACACTGCACAACTGTTTGGATTGTGAATGTGTAGATAAACCACTTGGGAATCATTTTAACGAACTGCGGCAGGGTGGAAGTGAGGTAGTCCTTCCTTTAGTAGAGTCAATACAAAGCGTGGTCTGCCATAGTCAGTTTACTGTGGTGTTTTGTTGTTTTTTTGTTTTGTTTTGTTTTGTTTTTAATTTTAAGTAATACATAATAGTAAGTACAAGACTTACTGAAGAGACCTGTTATTGTCATTGGCATCAGACAGATGTGTCACACTACAGAAATGTATGCTGACATCCTACAAATAGGATGTTTAAAGACCCAATTCTAAGCCCCTCCTGTTTTAGCATTTAAAAAAGTGGTCTGACTTGAGAACGGCCAAGTTTTCACTTCCCCGCACCCGGACTTGGATGCCGCATCTGCTCTCTGCAGGGAGAGACAAGGTTATAAGCCATTTTTCCAGATGGCTTGAGAGAGGTCAGGAGAGGACACTTAAGCCGGTTCTGAGGACTGCTGAAGTCAATGAGAACCTTTCACTCCCTTTCAATAGGCCCTTAAATCGCTGTCAGTGGCCTGTTCCTTATCAAGCAGGGAGAGTCAGCACTGATAGCATACAGACCACTTGGAATGCTGGGGCAGAACTCTGGAACCCCGCCACGGAAACACAAGCGCCTTTTTCACTGCATGTCTGTGGTGCACTGTAAGCCACGGAAAGAACCTTGGTTTTTTCTTGGAAGCCTCGTTTAAAGCATGGGAAGGACCCTTTTGAGTTCTAGTGAGTTCCTTTGTGGTACTTTTCTTGAATGCAAGGTTTGCTGATGCTTTGTGAGTGTGGTAGGGGAGAGGAAATTACTACCCTTATTGTTTAGGAGGAATTATGAGGAGAACGAAGTCACGTTAGTAACTGTGACCGTATGTACCTAGGTAAGAATGGATAGATACAGTTGGAACAGCTGTCCTTTTAAATATTAAAAAAGTCAACAGAGGAAAATGACTTAGACTGCCTAAGTCCCATTGTTCCAAACAGAAGATGAGGTTGCCAAGTGCAGTGCAGTTTTGGGGATGGGTGTGTATGTGTGTGTGATTATGAGGTATTATGGTCTTGGTTTTTTTATGTGCATTTGGGACTTACAGGGATGTTTTTCCCCTTGCTTACTTGCTAATTCGCAAACGTCAGAAAACCACAATTCAGTCCCAGCAGCTAGTTCAAAGTAGGGAAGTCATTTTTGTTTTGAAAGCCTTAGGCTTCTAATTGTTTGCACAAAGTTCTTGCTGGTTTTTACTGCATAATAAAGCTGTGGATATAAAGAAACCCACACCATAGCGCCAAAGCCCCTAGATTACCAAATATTTTGTGACTATGAACAATGCTATGTGAATAACTGTGGAAACAGAAGTCACTGTTAAACACAGTACACACAAAGCTGTAATAAATACATAGAATAAAAATAACACCCAGATGGAAAAGAGTTCTCACAATGGCTATATCCCATTTTCGAGATACACGTTTCCATTGTGAAGTTTAACTGGAAACTATATGCTAAGTGGTAAACAAAGACTTGTGCATTCACATTTGGGGCTTGGTTTTGCTGCTAGTTTTGAGCAGCGAGTTGTTTGGAAAAGTGGATACATTTTGGAATATCATCCAGATGGCGCAATATCTTCTGCATTCTCTTCTGGCCAACTGTATGCTGGCCAGCAGAATTTCAGGTTTCTGTAAACCTGCTTCCGCAGCATTTGACCGGCATCCCTGGCCAGGACTAGCCCTGGTGACTCTGCTGAGATGAAACTCCTGTTGAAGCTAAAGAAAGATTATATTAATTAAGGTGAAAAATAGGACACTTAAGTACCTGGTACACGACCAACAGTACCTTACTGTGCTTGCCCATAGTCTGGTGGAGTTCACTGACTATTCCTTTATTGCACAGAGACGTGCAGTCTAGCAAGACACGTATGCATTTTGAGCCTCGGTCATGTGAGCTAACCTACGCTTTGGTTCAAGAAGCTTGCCAAAATAGAGCCATCTGCAGAGAGCGTGTTCTGCTGAGTGTATAAAGTACAGCAAAGTCAGCCACTTACATGTTTTCCATCTGGAGCCCATGCAGGAGGCCTAAAGTTTGAAGCAGAATAATTATTGTAATTGTACCGAGCCCTCTGTAGTATTTGAGAGGTGTAGAAAGCAGGAACCTCCTCCAAATTACGCGTCTGAGGAGACTGATGTGCCCGGTTTACTTTCACCAGAACGACAGTTCTGTTTGTTAGGGATGTAACCATCCCTATTTTTGTTAAAGAACATTTCTCCCTCCCCTTCATTTCACTACCAACTTCGTGTGTTTTCTTCTTAGTATACCTCCTTCTTACCAGCAAAATCAAAGTACTTGTTTTGTTTGCCTTTATTTGTTAGAGATGAAGTATGTTGCCTTGCAGGCACATCGGCTCATTCCTAATGATAAATAAATGCTCATTGGGAATCACAGTTTCCCTGTCAGCGCTCATACTCTCAACGCACTGGAAAACGATTCAAGATTCCAGCACTTCAGTAGGTAGAATGTGACATGGGAAAGAAAGATAAGATACTGCCCCCCATCCAGAATAGCTACCACTACTGAAAACTGCGTAGATACTCGTGGAGACTCAGTGTTTCATACAAGGCTAGCCCTTTGTCCTACTGAATCAGCACAACCTGAGGCTTACGTGACAATTTCAGCTGGTTCTAACCTCTGCAGCACTGATGTACAAGCCTGAAATTTTCTCCCTAAAAAAAGCAAGCATTTGAGTGGTTTTTAAGATTCAGTCCTCAAGCATGCTTTGCTTTTTAGCAAGTGTAAGCCTTTCTTTGTACATGTTGAAGATGCGTTTATTTCCTTTAAGGCAAATGGTTGTCCCTTTCTGTTAAGTGTGCTTTTGAAGACAGCATCGCGTCTCTGAGAAACCAAGGTGTCCTGTGCTTTGTGAGTGGTCTGTAGCTTTATCGGTGGCCCTCTCAAACGGGGGTGTGATCTATGTCCTGCTGCAGTAGAAGGAAGTATTACTTGCCTTGCGCTGACCGTGGCCCTGTCTGGGCAAGGAAACAAGGCGATGCCTTAATAACTGGCCACTTGGCTGGTGACGATGCTGTTTTTAGCGTTGTGTCAATTACACTTACTTAAAGCAAGTGATAATACTAAACAGCGATGAAAGCAGTACCTGTTGAGTTGCTTGCAGCTTGGTACGACAGAGCTTGTACAGAAAAGCTTTTCCTGTAAAATGATGATAGTTACCTTGGCATAATTCGAACTTGGAAAGGCACACAGTTACAGTTAGACCTGAAAGTAAATCTGAATTGTGGAGCATGCTCCGGTAAGGAGAGGTTGCTACATTTTAATTTATGTTAAAATGATTTCTTCAGTCGTTTGCAAAGCTGGGCTGCTTTGTAATCACTCTTTACTGAATAATGTCAATTCTAAATTTAGTTCTGCAGTGCCCTGCCTTGGGGAGGCACTGAAAGTACAGGGCAAGCTCAGGGTAGACTTTGGCCCGTGCAGGGAGCAGTATTTGTAGATCGGCCTGTATGCCTCACGCAGTTGGCACAGCCTCCCTCAGAGCAAACAAGCCCTCGGCGGCCGAGGTGTCTAATGCTGCTCTCCGAGAGAGAGCACAGCGCGGTTCCCCAGAGAGGGGAGAGCAGCGGGTGCTGCTGAAGCTGCCTCCAGAGCCTCTCCTGGCCTCAGCCGGGCTGGGATTATGCCTGCAGCCCCTTGTTCGTGCACGAGCTAAAAAGCACCCACAAGAGCAAAAAGGCAGAGAGCAGAGCTTGTAGCCACCGTTGTGTTTGCCTGCCTGCTTCTGGAGGAATTATCTGAAGTAGTTACAAAGGTTAAAAGAGAGAACAGACAGGGTAGCTATTAAAAATTAGATGTGCCTTTTCTGAAAAACAGAGGCGTGATGCAGTGCGTATGCTGAATGGGGAAGAGATAATTAATTTGTCCTGATTCAGGCCAAGCACAGGCTGCAAGTTGCTGATTTTCTTTTGCTTTTTTCACCTCTCTCCCTCCCCTGACTTGAACCGTGAAGGCAACGGCGCTTCAGCCTTTATCACTACTGAACTGTACTGTGGCAGTGTCCAGACACCCAGACTGAGGTCACGGCTCTGTTATTTCAGTACAGACCACTTTTAAAACCAGACCTTCGCTGTGGATTTTTGTGGCTACAAAAAATTATTATAGAAACTAGAGGAAGGAGAGTTTTGAGAGCATTGAAGACCAGGAATGAGGGCTTCAGAGTGCTACAGCTGGTTGACTAAAGAGTGTCCCCATTATCAAAATGATTCAGGCAGACACGAGCTCCTGTGCCCACCCTCCAAACAGGCTGAGTATGAGTTTTAGCGTGTCTGAACTAACCTCTCCCGCTGTCCGATGGGGCTCGTTTGCTGGAGCCGAAGTCCTGCACCCATGTTGGCCCTGTGACATCCAGACCAGGGCTCACTCGTACCTGACCAACTAGGAGCATGGGTGGAACTTGCTCACGTCTGGCTGGGCCTATCTCATACAGATGTGCCCCGAGGGAAAGAGATGGTGCTTGACTAAATGCGGCTTAAAAAGCTCACGCTGCCAAAGATTTTCCTGGAACCCCTTGTAGGCAGAGGCCTGGAAACACCAAAGATTTCTGTGTGACCGGGTCACAAGACATTTTAGATAAATAAAACTGAACTGATTGTACAAAAGCTATTTTTGCAAAATGAAATCTGTTTCAGAAAACTGGGACTTCAGTTGCTGCTTGTTTCTTGGCAGCAGAACACTAACGCCTGTGATGTGCTGCCACTCATTTCTGGCAAGCACTAAGTATGTGGTTTATAATCTGCGCTCATACATAATCAGTTTCAAGTTGTTTCTATAGATGCTGAATGTAAAATATTTGGATCAAACAGATTGTATTATCTCACGTAACTTGTTCTCTTCCATATATTCAATGCCACACTACGCTCTTTTTTTTTCTTTTCCTCCCCCCAATTGTATCGGTTGATCCTGTGATTGGGAGCTCATTACAGCTATGGATTGTACTTTGGAACAGAGCTTCTAAACATAGAGGAAGCCCATCAGTGGAACAAATGACTAGTGGGTGGCATTCAGGCAGAGCGGCATATGCATTCTTTCTCATTTTGTTTGCCCTAAGGAAAGCTTTCACGCATCCTGCAATGTATTTTCCCTGCATCTCCTCACCCCTGCTGGTTTCCTCTTTGTCACCTATATTTGTTATAGTGTTCTATATATTCCGGACCAAATTTTGTCCCTAATTAGTTTTTACTTCTCCTTTCCTAGCACAAGTTTCTGTGGGCTTCACTGGAACTTTGCTTGCTTAAGAATTAAGAACTTCCCAATTTGATTATTTCAGTAAAGTCTCTCCGCCTTTTTTCCCCCGCTCATACTGATTTCGCTGAAAATAATTACTTCCTTGCTACCTACCAGCTTCTCCAGTCTTACCATCATTGTTAAGCGAGCATCTCGCAGTCAAAGATGGATGCATTTAAAGGCCCATGACAAATCGTGGCACAACCTTATCCTCCTGCTAAATATAAGAGAACTGTGACTTGTGTAAGTGTGGTGTCTTGTCAAAGGTCACACAGAAAGGTTGTGACAGCCAAAAATTAAAAAAAACCCCAACCTATCGTTAATCCTAGTCCCCTTCCTTGGATACAAGACCTGTCTTGCACATGCTGCATTTGCCTATCGATGCTTATTTTTTAAGGGAGAAGATTTTATATTGCAATTATGTCCTGCCCCATTAAATACTTGCATATTGACCTGGAAGATTTATCTAGAAATAGAACTGCTGTTGCAGGGGACTTCTTTTTTAATTGCAGCGTGATTGCTAAATTAAACCAACTTCACTTCCAAAGTAGACTTAATACAACAGAATTTCCATGGGCTATTTAATGCTGAAGCTTTGCCACTTCTTTGCAATGTCTGCTCTGTCTGAAACATTTTACTTGATTCTAGCTCTTTGACTCACTGAGGCATATTGTGTTATTTAGGTCTAAAATATCTGTTACCACAGTGCCGCTTCCGTTGTGAATACAAAATCTGCCTCCACATGGTATCTCAGCTAAATGCTATATTTCACAGATTTTAATTTCAGATCTCCTTTATGACAAATACTAATTTTTGCATCAATAAAGTAACCCCTTTCCCCGCTTCAAATCACGCTAACAATCTTTTACCTTTTTGTTTTCAGAGAGCAAATCAAGCAAGGTCTTAAGGATTTGGAGGAGGTAAAACCAGCAGGTGACACATATATACATGAAGGATTAAAACAGGTAGGTTTTACTCATCTTCTTGCAATGAAAATATCCTCTGTTCCGACCCACTGGATAACAACAACAACTTGTCACATAAATGGAATGATTGCATGCCTCAGTCTGTTACACTCAAACCTTTTTGGTTTCCTAAGTGGTCCCAAGATTTCCCAGATACTATGCAAATGCCAAACAGAAGATTAGCCATCATAGAAAATTGCCATATGGAATTTCTTTGACTTGATCCTTCACAGCAGAGAGCGGTTCTTTGTCGTGAATTTAACAGCTAACACAGCATACCAATTACATGGTAAATAGTCACACACGGCTTTGTAGGGCTGCGAGTCTAACAGTGCCTTCTAGAGCATGTGCTTGTGGAGAGTTTACTGCACCGATCAGCATTTTCAAGACAAATGGTCTTAATTTTGGACTATCTTAATTATCGAGTTCCCAACTGCTTATATTTTCTTGAGATGTGCAATTAAAGTCTACTTTGCGATTTTGCTGAAAGACTCAGGCCCTGAGGGTGAGGGGTAAGGTGAGGATCTAAGCTTTCACTGCTATGGATAGAAACTCAATTTCTTCCTTTATGCCTGTGGAGTCAGGTTTGTAATTGTGACCTGTGACTGAAGAGCTAGGTAAACAGAAGTTAGTTGCCATTTGAAAAAAAATGCTTTGTTTTAAGCCATTCTTTTTGTATCTTGGAACCTACTAAGCGGCATTTGAAATCTGGGGGGTAGCAAAGGAAACCTTACTGAGAATCTAAACAGAAGAGAGCTTCACAGCTCAGAGGGTATCTGTCCTGAAAGAATCAAGTGTTTCCAAGCGTTGATCAGTTAGTGACCCCAGCACTTCGGAGACAGGCTCACTGGTGACTGGAAAATACCGATGAATGATTTCCTTGTTAGTAGTGAGTGTCACGAGAGATGGGTTTGAAGATGAGGCTGAGTGTTGTTTCAGATGCTATATTCACTTAGACGATGCATGTTGGTTAAAAAGTCCAGGTATAATTTTCACCTGGATAAATATTTTTTGTTTTCAGGCCAACGTGCAAATTGAGAAGCAAGGAGCCTCGAGGTTTTCCAGTATCATCATTGCATTGACAGATGGCAAGCTAGATGGTCAGATTCCCTTGTATGCAGAGAAAGAGGTGAGCACTAGTTGAAAACGCATGTTGTATTCTGAAGAATTTGGGTGTTGTCTGTTGAATTTAAAAATGCTTATTCCTCTGTTCTATTCTGGGGCAGGCAAAGAAATCCAGAGAGCTGGGAGCTAGAGTTTACTGTGTTGGCGTCCTTGATTTTGTACAAGAACAGGTAAGAACGTTACTATTTTGGGTTACTAGGCAGTACCTTGTCACAGGGTTCTATACAGTTAAGTAATACAGAAATTAATTTTACTTACATTAGATAGTATAATGTCTCCTCTGGCTCAGGAAGCAGACACTCAGATGTGTACATAGACATAAATAGAATGTGCGGGTGTCGCTTTCGTTACCGAGAAGACCTGTCGGAAATACCCTTGCTAACTGGTGGCTGCCAGCAGGAAAGGATGCAGGCAAACCCCCTTTCGTTAAGACGGCAACCAGATTAGGCTACAGGTCACATGAACAGAGTAGCTATAGACAAGCTTCAAGCAGCGCTTTTAACAGCCTCGGCATAAGAAAAAGAAAGAAGGATCCGTGTCCTTCATTGACTGAAAGCTCTTCCAGAGTTGCTATGTCCTAATGAAGGCTGTAGCTGGTCTTGTACTGTCAAAGTGACTTAAATGGAGAAGTATAGAAAGGACTCCTCTTTAGTATAGAAAGCACTGCTCTTTAATGGAAGGCAGAGCAAACAGGAAAGGTAGTTCTGGAAAGAGTTACGAGATCGCTGCCAAGATACAGGCCCTACAAGGTTTCTTTACTGCGGTGGTTTGACACGATGGCTAGCCACTATACCATTTTGTTAGTTGCAGTAGGTTGTAGTAAGTCCTTCCATTTAGAAAAGTCATAGTTAGCTGTGAGGGAACTAAAAATTTCCCTTCTTTGCAGAGTTGATGGTAGTTGTTTTTAGACATCCATTTACATTTTAAGGGTGAAAAGCAGTGTGATGGATTTAGTTTGCCAAATGATTCACGTGTTTGCACGTGTTTTCTCTCTAAAGCTTGAAAAAATTGCTGACACAAAAGAGCAAGTCTTCCCTGTCACTGGAGGATTCCAAGCACTTAAGGGGATAATCAATTCTGTGAGTATCAGGCAATAAGCTTAACATTTCCTCAAGATTACAGCATACTGTCCACTCCCACTTACTTTTCCAGGCAGAATTGGTTCCTAAATCAGTAATTGCAATATATTAAGTTCTCTACTCCTTATCTTAGAGATGCAGTTCTGTAAATTAATGTTGCCTGACACTTTTGCAATTATTCACGCTCAGACCATGTGTGGAGTTGGAGGACTCCATACAACTGCTCTGAGTTTGAGGGGGATTCATTGAGGAATGGCTGCTATAGGTTTAGTCTGAATAAAAAAATCGAGACTGTTACTCCGGGAGAGTTGAGAACAACTGGTTAAAATCATTAGGAATGAGTGCAGTTTAGGAATTGCCGAAATCTTCATATACAGAGAAGCATTCTAAATACATACTTTAGCCTTGACTTTCACCACTTGTTTTCCTAGTAGGTGCTAAGACTTTTAGTGCCTGTTTTTCAGCGTGCCAAGAGAATCTCCTATCAGTGAAATGAGGCTGTTCAACTAATTGCTCTGATTTGCAAGAAAGGATCAAAGCAAGAGGAACATTTTGGTTGTGATCAGTGGCTTGACAGTATTTTAGCCGTGTCTCAAGCAGACACTTTTGGTTGTGGGGACCTAATTTATTTGCCTCGTCTTAAACTAAAGGCTTTGTGTTCTATGCAAGGTTAACAATGCTGCTGCATGCAGGCAACACAATGGAAAAAAGCTTACTGTCAAAAGTCAAGTCAAAATCAATAATGAAATTCTTTTTCTGAGAGAGATCCCACTATAATTCATTTCCATTTCCTTCCTCTTTTTTTTTTTTTGAGATGAAGAAAGGATACTACTCACATACAGGATGTTACAGAGTCATGAATTTATCACTTCCCTTGAATAGTGTGTTTTTTGTGGAAGTTAATGTCACAATGAAACAACTTATTTTTCTCCTTGTTGCTTAAAATAAATGTAATTTCAGAATATTCCTTGCGCATTCTAAAGAGATATAATCAACCTTTTCATGCAGTGACATTTATTTTCCAGAAAAGATAGTACACCCCACGTGGTACTCCTTTTTTAAAATCTCATTCTATGCCATTTTAAAGAATTTTAAGAATCATTTATTCTGCTTGTGTGAAATGATGCAACGTTGAAGCCACTAGCGATAGACTTATTTATAAGAGCTGAATGTTTAACCCCAGTTGATTATGTTAAGTTTCCAAGGATACTGCATTTCAAAATGTCTATGTCAAGACAGAACTAGTTAAAGGGATAAAGACATTTGGGTTGGGAGTTTCCCCTCCAACAAGGGCCACTGACCTGCAGGTGGGACCCTTCCGAGGAGTCAGGTTTCTACGTTCTTGTTCTTTGAGGAAGCAGGAGTACGATCGCTTGAGATTTCCGAAGAGCTCAGTTTGAAGAGTCTGTAATTCAAACACACAGAAGATTGACATAACTTGTAAGTTGTCCCATTATGCCCCATTCTCAGCCAAGATATTTTTGGGCAGTCTGACTAGTAGTTTTGCCAGTCTGCCTCTTTCATACTTCCCAGGAGCTTTCAAGCACCTTCATCTTTTTTTCTGGACAGAGCAAGGGAAGCTTTTCTGATAAGGTTTGGCAGATGGTGTTTGCACAAGCCTCAATCCAGCTTCTTCTGGCACTTGTGAAAAACACGAGTGTAAAAATCCCAGATTTGTGCATATCATGGCTGTAGAGCAAGAAAAGATGCGCACCACGGCAGCACCTTATTTTAATGTAACAGCTAAGCATTGACGGTGACCATACAAAGCAAACTTCAGGTGCACCGTTCTACAGCTTAAATGCATTGTCTGCTCCTTTAAACTGTGACTGAACGCCTGCATTGGTTAGGGCTTTATTTAACGGACTGCAGCTGGAATAGACATTTCAACACTTGGCTTACTGCATATTTCTGTCCATAAAGAGACTCTTACGTTGTGGCTGTCAGGGCAGTGCAAAATGCTTTTGCTGATAAAAAAAGTGAGAATGAGAAGGCCTTTCTGATACAAAAAATATCAAATGACTTCAGTCTTGCCTGCATCAGTCTCATTTGTTGGGATAAGGGGTCAAACAAAAACCGTGAATGCTAGTGATTTGATAGCTCATGAGAGCTTTTAGAAGCTTGAATATTGTTTACAGGTTTCTGAAAAGCACTGAATCTAACTGGAGGTTCATTTAGCTGTCAAGGCATTTGAAACTCTCCTTCTCTCTTCTCTAGTAAACACACTAAATGTGTTGTTGGAAACAGCGGGAGATTGATATCCTGCCACTGTCCCTGTTTTACCACAGAGCATGAGTGGAAGTATCTGTAAATAATTTGTTTGGTTTTTTTTTTCTTAAATGCATGTGTGGTGGATGTATTAACATGATTTTTTGGGAAGCTGTACTTATAACTCAATTTTCTTTGAAGGGGTTTTGACTAATTGTAACAATTCATTCTCATTGCATTATAAAATTGAGAAGTAGACCTAATTGAACATGAAATAGTCACAGTTTTCCTTTTTATTGACAATTTTAAATCCATTTCAGTTTGCAAGTTAGCTAGAGAATACAAGCTCAAACAGACACTGTCGTAAAAGGGAAACCTAATTTCGAAACAGATGAAAATGAAATACCCACATCACAAACATGCAGAAGTATTGCTCAAAGTGTGTCATCAAAGGTGCTGTTGTGAAACCCTCCATGAACATTGTTGAACACTTCTTGTTTAGAACAAACAAACATACTGGTCACAGAAACAGCAGCAACCCAGCGACTGAAACTGTCAAGCAAAACTACAACACAAGACTGTTCAGTAGGAATGGTCACAGGACCTGCTCAAAGCCTCTGCTGCATTTGTCTCTACTGGAATGAGCTGTGAAATTTTGTGGCTTCTACTTTGTTATACATGTTGCAAATTCCAGGAGACCTGAGCAGTTGATCTTCACTTGTTGATGGAAAAGAAAAGTGATGAGCTATATTACAGAGTGTCTGTTAGTACCTGCTTCTGCAGTTGTTTGAGGTCTAAGCAATTATTCCAATTTACTTTCTTTGTACAGATACACAAAATATATTTAATCATGGCCAGTGATTAACATTCAAGACAGTTGAGATTAGCATTTAAAGAAAACCTAGCTCAGGTGTCGAAAAGCTTGTATTGTGTTTTGACCTTGTTCTTAGTTAAGATAAAATCCCAGTGAAGTAAGTATGGATTTATGCACCGCCATGTGTTCTGTTTTGTTTCTGTTGAATAACATCAACTAATGATTCAAAACTCTGTACAGCCTTTGAAGAGGCAACTGTTCTGTGAAGTTTCCAGCTCTTCTGGCATTGCTAATATCTAATTTTACGAAGTAGTAACTCAACAGCATTGTCAGGGTAAATAAATCCAAGCAGAAGTCTAGAGCTTAAAATAAAAATGCTGAAGGCAAGTTATTATGCTATCAGGAAGAGTTTACTGATGTAGTTTGGCTGATAATTACATGGGGTATGGCCTCATGAGCACGCCATAGCAGTGTGAACTCTACGGGTTTGGGAGTGCACAATTTGTATCACCATGTGACAGTTCAGTACTGTATAAAAGAAATGAAACCCATGCTTCTTTCCCTTCCTATATAGGATTTTTTTTTTCCCTCATGTACCCATTTCATAAAGAACTGTTGTGAATTTATCATTTACCTGGTTAGATCTGAGTTAGTCTGTCATAACCAAAATAGCGCCTTCCTACCTGGCTTTGGGGGAGCGTTGGTGAGGCTGCACAGCTGTGGATGCAAGGGTGCTGAGCTGTAAGCAAGCTCACTGAAGAGCGCCTCACTTGCATCTCACGAGATGTGGTCCTGAGCCAGTGCGTTCATTGGGAGAAACTGTGGAAACTGGGCTTATTAAATAGCTCGGTCAGACTCACAGTTTCCCTGCGGGATCAGTGTCTGCAAGGTGACTGGAGACTGTGGGGCTGACGGCCTTGGGAGAGTTGGATGTTATCTCGGGCATCAGGCAAATGCTTCTCTGGGATGCAAAAACCAGTATTGGACTCCCTGTCAAGGAAAGGGGCAGAAGACATTTGCATTCATGGAAGTAGGAAATGTTGTTCTTCTGAACGCTGCTCATTTTAACTGTTCGGTCACTTACCAAATGATGAATGGAGGAATAATGAGAAAAAGCAATAAAACTAAGGAGCTGGGAGCCAAGGTGCTGCTACCGCTTCAATCAAACACAGAGTATTGAGGCAAGACAGTATCATTCACAAGGCTGAGTTTTCTGTAATGTTCCCGTAACACTCTGCTGTACATCAGTATGGTGTTTTATTTCCAATTTTTCCGCTCATTTTTCATGTTTTGCCCACTTTCATGGCACGTTTCTGTGCGTGTGCTTTGCACAGCTCAGCAAATCTGAATCGCTTTTATGTGCCACAGTCTAAAAAACAAAACGAGTGAAAAGATCCCTGCTTCCTCTTTCGCTTAAGCAAACACAAGTCCTGCTGATTTGTGAGTGAAAGTTGTCTGGTTGTCTCTGCAGGCAGAATTGGACAAGACTTGTGCTTTTAAAAGTTACACTAATGCAATTCACTTTAGTAACATTATTAGAGCGTGTGACAGTTCTAAGTAGACTTAAACACATTTTTATACTAAAGTGAGTTGGCAGCGCTTAATACAGGAAGTTAAAATTTATTTTGTACTTAAGAAACCCCACAAAAACTTATCAGATAAGAGTACAGGAACTGATACATACAGAACTTAAGAGGAAGTAGTCAGTTTAAGAAAAGTTCAGTCTAGAATTGTTTTATCTTTAATTATTACAACATTTCCTAATAATTCTACCTGAGAAGGATTAGATATAGCATTGTTATGCTCTCTTCCTACGTGTTCATTTTGCAGGTGCTTAGTTTTGAATTGTTCATTTTATGTGGGAAACCCACCCTTAAACAAAACATAAAAATTGAACAGGACACATAAGGTGAGCAGTTGCATCACCTGGAACATTTTAGATTGAAGCTAAATTGTCTCCAAGTTGACTGAGCCCCCCTGCAGCTGTACCCTGGGTACCGCCTTCAGCTGCACAGATCTCACTGCCGAGTGGTATTAACAAAAACGGGAAGCAGCTTCGCTAACAGTACAGCTGGGAGGGGAAAGGGGCAGTACGACGGGAAGGAATGACTCTTGGAAGAACAGAGTAATTCATAAATCAGTAGTTCTTTTCTCAGGTTGGGCTTTTTTTGTGTGTGTGTTAATGCCTGCACTGGAACGAGTAGCACCGCTTGCTATGGTACCTTACCCCGCATGATGAGGTTTCTCAGGATCTGCTCACGCTCCTGGTGAAAGGGTAACCTGGGGGAGAGGAGACCTCAGGAGACCTTGTAGGATGTAAACTCCAAGGCAGAAGTGGAGTTACTTAGAACCATCAAATGAGTCTAACTAGGAACAGTAATATATAACAAAGGATTAAATGCATCCAGGGTCCTTTAAAGAAAATAATTCATAAAATACCCAGTGGCAGACTCTTGCTAAAGCGGTATAAGCAGGTAGTGCTATAAAAATCTTACTGCATAACTGTAAAAATTCTTTCCAGCAAAGCTCTTATTGATGAGAGAGGGAGGAATGCCCCAGTTGCAAAGAACAATCAGCAAAATCCCTCTAGCATTCAGATTCATTTAAGCAACAGTGAAGGATATCTATTGAATATGCAGGGGGCTTCCCTGTCAGTTAGATGGTTCCCGTATCAATTACTGCACGACAGTGCGTTCCTACCTTTAAGTTACTTGGACTGGTGACAGCCAGATCAGCGGGGCCCAGGGGGAACAACTGCGTAAAACGTACGCGGCAGTGGCACACTCAGCCGCTCCCGATACCTGACCAGTCACTTCTCATCCTGGATGTGGTGACAGTCATTGTCACTGCACTTGTACCCCAGTGCCTCGGCAGAGAGAGGGGCCACACAGGCCCTTGGCAAGACTCGGTGAAAAGCAGGCTGGCAAGCCCTACAGTCTCACAACACAGCCAGCAGGGACAGAGTAAGTGACCCATGTCGGACAGCAGTTGGTGCCAGAGCGGGGAAAAGGACAAAGTCGTCTAGCAAGTGGGAGTCAGTTATGTTCAGGTAGGTAAGAGCTGTTTCCTGTGAAGAGCAATTTTAAACCTTTAAGTTCGTAAAGCTTACTGCAGTGACTTTACAAAAACGTGCTCCAGCCTCTCTCTGTGCATCTCCGACACCTTCTGCACTAGATACCCTATCAGCAGCACTTCCTTGGCCTGACCTGGCTTTCGCGCTGGGGTGATGGGGAGTTACTAAGCTCACCGGCGTCAGTCAACATCTCCCACTGTTACCTGCTGTGAGGCAACAAGACAGCTTGGCAGAGACCACATTTATGGAGAGCGGGAACCTTAACAACTGCAGTGGTTAGCGCTCCAAGGTTAGACCTTCTGGTAAATACGCAGTATCTCTAACGTGAACATTTCCTGAGCCTCTTCTGTTGAAACTGCTTGTGTCACAGTGGCCACGTTGCGACCAATAACTTGGTTATTGAGTAGTAATCGGGGACTACATTATTTTGAAGTACTCGGTACTTCTGCCCTGAGCCAGGTCAGCTCAAAAGAGCTGAAATTCCTCCCTACTCTACCTTGCTTAGAGGATGCTGAGTCTGCGCCCCCCTTTTTCCTTAAATGATGTCTCTCAGCTGCAGATGAGGGGAGGAGGGTCAGCCAACTGACTGCATGCTGTTAAGATTTTTCAAGAGCAAAATCAGCTTAAACAGTTCATTATCAATTATACATCAACTTAATTGGATCATTTCCTGTAGGAAGAAAATATGCTCAGTTTATGCACTGGGAATCCAGGAAGCGAACTATTAAACATTTAAGGAGGTGGGGGGAGGAGAAATGCAACAAGTTATCATTAAAAGAATTACCCTGATTAAATCAGTCATCTTCTTTAATCCCCTTGGACGGTCTAATATTCAAGCTGCACTGGGTGCAAGGTTTAGAACTAACGTTGTGCTATGTTTTCCATGTGATTGAGACTGAGTAGATAGTTTTGGGAATTACTGCATGTAGTTGTTAAAAGGAATCAATGGCCTGGAATAGAACGCTTTCTGCTCTACCCTTCACTGCTGTGCAGCCCTTAATTTGACATTCTCTGACATATTACAAACCATATAATGTTCTGCTGGAGAACAGAGAGCTTGATAAGCCGGCAACGTAACTGACATGGCTCCCGTTTGTGTGAGCATGCATGTGCCTCGTGATTTGGATTTGACTTGTCAGCTATCCCTGCATGGCTATCAGTTCCGTTACATAAGGGATGCTGTAAAACTTGCTTAAAATGAAGCACTCGCAAGTCCAAATGAAATGTAGTGTTTCCTTAGTGATAAGTTTCTTCAAGCCAGATTTTCCTTACTAATTTACAAAAAAAGAAAAAAAAAGCCCAAACAACTTTTTCCCGTTATGGAAAGTAACAGTTTGTCTTGATTCTTATTTACAGTACTTGATAAGTAATGGGTTTAGGGTTGTTTTTAGTAATTTGGGGGTAAAGGTTCGGATGCTGTTAAGATACGCGTCTCTTATGACCCACAGTTTTGTCATCTACATTTGGTTTACTCAGTGACTGCAAATGAGGTACTGCTTAGACATTGCATAATTAGAATATTCTCACTAACCTGACACTGCACCAGTCTTCTCTCTGATGGTTATTTTATGCAAGACCATATGTCTCAGCGATTTTTTTTTTCCTTTAGATAGGGGACAGGATAGCAACCTTCTCCCCACCCCCTTTACCCTTGCTCTTTGTCTAAGGCTTTGCTGAGCAGCGTGAGGGAGTAGGCTGAAACTGGCAGCAGTTGTAGTTAAGAGCACAGATGTTTGGCAGCCCGTAGAGGTAGATTGCATTAGGTATTAACTGCTGTAGTTCCTTTGCCACGACTTTGGTGGAGAGAAGCATCAAAAGCCTGTTTCCTGTGAAAGCGTGGGTTTCTTTCCAAGTTATCTTGAACTGATTGTCTTCCATCTAGTGGGAGGTGGTCCTGTTGCCTCATTGCTTTCCACACAAATTAGCACTGGGGAAAAAAATGGGAAATGATAGGGCATGCTTAACACACTAGAGACACTGACCCATAGATACAGTGTGGAATTTCCTTTTGCATATGGAACCCATATTTGAGGTTGGGTGTTTTTTTTAAAATACTCTTTTTTCATTAAGTTCAGATTATAACAACGTGGACCTTGTGACACTATCCGAAAGAATGAAAGATTATGTTTTGGAAACAAGCAATTAACTTCAGGGAGCTTATACATTAGTTGCTGTATGGCAAAGGTGGCCTGTCTAAAGCCAAAGGTGTGCTGTGAAGGTGCTTTTCTGACTTAAAGATCCTGAGTACAATTAAGGTTACTCAAGTGTAATCACTGAAATTAAGGGCTCTACGTACATTTGTTTGCTAATGTAACCTACTCAAGGCCTTTACATTTAAGGCAAAACTCTACTATAGTATAAGAGGGCACAACTCCTATTCAGGGGAAAAAAGCAGCAAGTCATGAATGACAGAAACCTGAAATGATACCAGCATATGTTCAGCCTAAGTTTTGTCACCACCCTGATTTCACACATGTTCACTTTCACATGCTGTAAACTTCAGTGAATTCAGCATGAACAATTCTGATCTATGGACAGTCAGCATTTCATTCTCTCGAACAGAAATAGCGAATGATTCCATTACACCAACTAAACACCTCCTGCTTTACTTCCATTTCCTTTTTACTGCCTCAGCAATAGTGGAAAAAAAAGTTTTAAGTTACAGGAGAAAAAAAAGGAATAAAGCTTCCCACAGTGCTTCTAAATGACTCACAGAAAAATAAAAACACATGGAAACATGGGTTAAGCATCGTCCTAATTCACCCAATCAGCACAAATGAAGCAAAATAATTTTAGGCACTAAACTAAGCATCTGGGTGAACTCAGTTTTGATAGGTTCTGCTTGACTCACTGCAGCCAGGCAGGCTGCTGGCCCAGCCCAGCCTGAAATGACTAAAGCAAACAATAGTACAACACTGTTCTCATTACGCATAATTTCTGAGGAGCTTCACAGCTCCAAGCTGGGATGAAGCTCAGGAAGGTATTCACTTACCAGAGAAAGGATTAACTCAAGAGCATCCTTCCACAGGCTCAGATAGCTTCAAGCGGCTCTTAGACCCCACTCACACACACTGCTGTACCTGTAGATTCAAACAGCCCTGTTCCTGCCTACCGCTGAAATAGCTGCTCCACAGCCCCAGTACGGCTGTGTGGCGTTCCCTGATCAGCACCTAGTGGGAGCCAAAAGGTGTAGGCAATCCCAAATCAGGAAACAGCTGACAGAACTTCAGTATTACAGCTGACAATCAAAAGAGGCTTTGCCTGTGTACGCAGATCCAACTGAGACCAGTAATGCTAAAGGTAGTTTTAAATGGTCCTATGTTATCAGGGCCCTCTCAGACACTGTTTTGCGAGTTAGCCCTAGTGTGTCCCATCTCCCCTTCTCGCCCCACTTCTTTCAGTACTTTTTATCGAATTAAGCATCTGTGTTTTGCAGTAACAATTACAAGGTCACAGGTGGCTAACTTGAGCATGTTTACCACTGTATCTTGATCAAGGGTGGAACTAAAGGAGATGCATCTCTTCGTGATGCAGGTTCCACGGTTAACAGAGAGAGTACGTGAGGAAAAGTACATCCACTCTGTATCACACTATGAACATAGCTTCTCCAGTTTTAATTATGTTTGTAGTTTACCGTGGTTCCTAGATCTGCTTTCCTCATTGTTTGTTATATTTTGCTCACTAGATGTGTTTATAGCATCCCTAGAGAAAATGATGAACCCTGCATTGGGAAGGGAGAGAGGAAAGAGAAGGGGGTGGAACTCTGCACAGAAAAGCCACGGTCTCGAGTTTGCTGTTAGACTAGCATTTAAGGGTTTTTTTAAGTGCTGTTTTGCCATCTTTCCGAATTGTGCAGCACACATTTTGCAGTGAGTGTACACATGACTGGCTGGCGGCGTGTCAATAGGCAGTGCTCCAGGTGCAAGCTCACAGTGCACCGAGCAGGAGCGAATACTGCTGTAAATGTATTTTCTGCACACGGACTGTGAAGTGATTATATTGCACTGTCAGCACGTTTTGCACATGTCTTGCTATACACGACTATAGCAAATAAGATTATTTTTTGAAGCTGAAAATTTTTTTCCTCTTTAAAACTTGGTTGTGGAAATAGCAAGTTAGATGCCTTTGTTTTATTACAGTATTACGCTTTTGTTCACAGAACCATATTGTCTTCCCCTGTAAAAAGTCCAGCCAGCCTGATTTGGGATCGGCTTCCAACGAGCAATGATGTAAACAAGGAGGTGCATGTTTGAAATGGAACTGTAGGGAGTAAAGGCCACCAGTGACTCTAGAAATCCTTAGTTCAAAATGATTAGTGTGCCAAGTCTGATCAAAACGTGTCAAAGAGATCTCTTCCTCCAGCAGTTCACGGCTATACTAATGTTTTTACCAGGAAGCAAGCACCTTACGCATCCATATAGCATTTTCTAGTTTCAGAACAGCAGAATTAAAAATGGTTATGTGGTTCAACAAAGAATGCAGCTGTGCCGATGACCTGCCCCAAATCCTGAACTCAGAGTACAGTTCCGGGGAGGAACAGATGCCATGCGAGTTATGATTTATGGTGCTGAGTGCTGCCAAAAACTTTTGAACTGCATACTGGGGCTAAGCAAAATCAAATGGTGCTGTGAAATAAATTGACACTTAGCGTATTTTGTTAATTGTCGATGTACAGTTGGGTTGCTCATGGCTCGTTACTACTGCATTGTTCTCACAATTTCTTGGAACATGAAATTCATTAAAGTGCTGGAAGGGAAAGTTGTTGTTTTAGCCTGCATGTAACACTGTGCCGCATGGTACAGCTCTGTTCCGCAGTATGTTCTGAGTGTATGGTAGTCAAAATACTTAAAAAGCTGCAGGAGCTGTACTGCTCTGCTCTTTCAATTCTGAGAACTTCTAAGAGGCATGAGCAAGGGTGAAAAGTGAGTCAAAGCAGAGCTGGGCCCAGGCTGGGACAAGTTAAAGAGATACTGGAAGATGCGGAAGGCATGTTTTCGATGAGAAGAAATGTTTGCATAAAGCAGGGGCAAGATCTATGACAAGGTAAAATTTATAAACAGGGGTGGAGTTTGCAAAGACTATAAGCACTGGCGAGCCTTATGTCATCTTTTTATTTGGCTGCCTTTTTGCAATTTACTGCAGGGACATCTGCCTTTTCTATGCTAATGTAATTGTTTGCGTAGGTGTATTGTTTCTGCAGCTTGAATCTAACAAAACATGATTCTGTTTTTCAATTCAGACACCTACAGGTCAGAAACTGACAATGTTTCTGTAAAGCATCTCTAATTGAATTAAATGTTTTATTAATGACAAAAATGCTAAACCACTTATTTCAAGAGTGGGCTGTGAAGTTTATGTGAGCCTTTGGGAAACTTCTTGTGGGAAATGCATAGAAATCCATGCCAAGGATCGATATGGATTTTAAGTACTGATTAACAGTCACGTTGTTCACAAAAAAAATTGGTAGGCGAAAAGTACTCCCAAACTGAAAAGCTGATAAAGTGGATAGTTTTAAACCATCTTAAAACAACTGCGTTAAGAAAAAATTACATGGGTACTTGTTTGTGCCTGAAGAAGATTAAACTTACGTGGGACACAAACCTGCCCTCGGCTTATCAGCCTCTGAAATAGCTTGAGAGATGGAGATAGATGATAATTGGACAATGTAAGACAAATAGAAAATTTGAATGCCAGTTAGCTGGTTCAGGAGCTAAACAGTTCTGGTTCTGATTGCTGCACGCTCTACTGTTGTTAGTGAGCTGACCGAAAGCGTTTGACAGTAAGAGTACAGAGAGACTTCTCTCAAGGCCAGAGCCCGCGAGAGCTGCGTGTGCGCCAGATTCTACAGCGCTGTTGTGGAAGGAAGCTGAATCTAATTTTAGGTGTGGGACACCAAAGCCTTGATCCAGCAAGAGATACCTGTAACTGTAGGCTAGGATCTCATCCCACTGTATGGAACAGGGTATTTATATGCTTAAACTTAGACGTGCAGATAAGGAGTGCAATCGCTGGCTCACAGACAGGATCGGGCAGTCCAGCAGCTGGTTTACCAGTGACCCTTTCAGAAAAGGAAAGCTTTTTTGGCCAAAGAGAGTCCCGGTCTGTGGCAGTGAGTTTACGTCAAGGGTGAATTTGCTTTTGAGTGCCCATGGGACGTCTCTGATGCCTTTATTCTGATCACTTTGCTCTGAGAAGTACTGTGAAATCATTAGCTTGCATTACTGAGAAACGCTACGGAAACTGTACAGTATCCATGCACTTAATAGCTATAAAATGTGATTTCCTTAAGGGGCTCAGAAGCTCTTCTGCTTTCACTTGACCCCCAGAAGCTGTGCTGGGCAGTTTTTTCAGCACTGAGCGTCAGCTCCATTCATGCTGCTTGCTATTGAGGTAGCTGTTCTAATAACTATTCATAGAAAGTATCATAACAAGTTTTTTTAAATCGTAAGTGCTGGACTGCTGCTGCTGCAATATGGCAGCACAATAACAAATTCTGTGTATGGAGGAGCTGCAGATAGGGTTTCCTCAGCAGTCTGCTGTCGTTGTTGAACAAGAGGATGTTTGGGGCCCAAATTTCATGTCTCATTTTCTTTAAGTACAAGAGAGCAACTGCCTCTAAAAGTAGAGCTCCACTGCTTTCTCTTTTTCCAGCAGCCACACATGCTCCCTAACGAGCACTAAAATGGCAAGCCCACACCTGCGATTTTGATGTGATCCCCTCCACTTTGATTAACCTCTGTTTCCACCTGTACCAAGTTCCTCATAGCACAGACTGTCTCAGACTTGGAGGAACCTCTCTGTGGTTCCTCCACAGCTCTCCATTTCCGAAGCTGTAGGACAACTGGACGCAGGCTGACAGGTCTCACCTCTATTTTGCACTTTGGTTTGTGGGGAAACGTTTTGTTTTGGGACAGCTAGCACTCAGGGAGGTGGCTGGAAGGAGTCTTTGCAGGCCTGGGAGAAGAGAGCCCTATATTTGGTGTGCAGCTCTGGAAATGAGATGTATGACATCAACTCTCTGAATCTCTCCTGGCATGCTGTTAAACTAAGGCAATTTATAGTCTTATTTGAATTTATTTCATGTCAGCAGAGTGTTTAACTATCCTATGCAAGGATGGCCTTATATAGTAACTATTTCAACTTTTCTTGAGGGCAGTAGGTTTCTAAATAATGAATTTGCAATGCCAGGTCATTCTCTGATTATCCTGAACTGACCATGAGGGAATGGAGTACAGATTTTTGTAGAGTTCATTCCATCTTGCTGACTGCAGTCCAGGTTTCCACAGCAAGGTAGTTTAAACATAGTTTTAAGTTTTTAAAAGAGGGGGGAGAGGAGGGAGAAGGGAGGTGAAGTTATATGCATGCTTTGGTTTGTACTTTGCCATTGTTAAATGCGGTTCCCCCCACAGTTTATTCTTAAATCCAAAGCGAGTTAAGTGTGTCCAAATAGGTTCTTTTCCTGTTTTATGTTGCATTTTGAAATACAGTGTAAGAAAAATCCCTATCAGATACAACACAATTACGGAATTACTGCTTTCTAAGAAAAGACGGATTATGCCTGTCATTGTCTTCTCCTCTCCCTGCACCCCCAATCCATAACATGGCCCTGCTTCATCAGACAGTGGGCAGGTGGGGACGGGACAGGAGTTGGAAAGTTTCTCCCTGTCTATATAGTGCTGCTCTAAAAAAAAATGAATTCAGTGGGCTTTGATTCTGCCAACTGCTAGATCTGTATTTCGTATTAAAGCAAGTCTATAGTCTCATGGACTTAAATTGGACTGTTCATGTGACTCATTCTCTTCAGAGGAAAAAAAAACCCAAACAGAACATTTTTTTACAGTAATGAAATGCTTCATTCTTTCTGTATTTTGTTTTGCACAAAATACTCCCCCCCCAAATAAACTAAGTAACACTTCCTCTCTCCACACTGAAATAGAAATCAAAAAGCTAAGCCCTTTTTTGGAAGTGCGATGAGAACCTCAGCTAATATAAACCGGTCAACTTTCACTGAACTCCAAGCTACATTCTTTCCAAAGAAAATCTGTCTCTCATCCAAATGTATGCATCTGCAAGGTCTCTTACTTTTTAAAATGCTACTTAATGTTTACAAATTGGTTTTGAAGCACTAAAAGGTAATTTGTGCACACCAGTTTGTGGGGAGACAGGTGGTATGGAAAGCGTTAAATGAGGCAGGTTATTCTTTTTCTTGGAGCTTGGCATGCTTTTTAGTATGTCCAGTGACAAATACATTATTGTTTCTGCTGGCTCTGGATATATAGCAACAGGAGTCACTAGCAAATAGAGTAGACAGAGTAAGGGAAAAAAAAAAAAGTATTTAAAGAAAGGAAAAAGGAGCTAAGATTAAGACAGAGTTAATGTTTACTGACAGCTATGCCAGCTCAGGAGCAGGCACGGTTTTGGCAAATGGAGGTAGAGAGGGGACAATAACAGGACTTTCTACTATGCACGTGATTACAAGGCCCTGAATTGATTCCATGTACTGTTATACATGAATGCCTGCTAAAAATACACCACTTGTTACAAGGGAAGCTATATAAAGACATCATGGAAGTTTTCTGAGCAAGAGGAAAACTGAAAACCATTGGGAAAAATCACACATTATCATGTGAAGGTAGAAGGAAGTTAAATTGTGGATTGTTTGTGTGCGTTTAACCCTGTAAGCTTCAAGACTGATTGTCTCTGAAGTAGCAGAAATCCTGTTACCTGCTTAGAGTGGGATTAACATTTCAGTAATAGGTATCACATCTCCTTCCTGGACAACAACAACAAGGAAGAGATGGGGCCCTGCTGTGGGACTGAGATCCTAGCAGTGGGAGCAAAGGAGGGGCTCAAGGTTAGATTTCAGCAACAGTGGTAGTCAGACAAGCTTGACCCATTCCTTTTGAGATGCACTGTTCTGCAGGAAAATGGTCTGCAGTAATCAACTCCTGGGTGCTATTTATGCCTCTGCTTAAGTCACCATAGATAACTCGATCACTTCATGTCATTGTAAATGATAAAGTGTGACTTGGCTGAAATAAAGGGTAGCGTCTGAGAGCTTTAAAGCACAAATCTAGCAAAGGTGTCTAGTTCCTCCTTTCTCTTGCATTCCATCCCTAGTGTTTCTAAGTCACCTGTAGGAGTGTTGTTTTGTCCCAGCCTTTTGGAAGAATATTCCCTGACTGGTTGGGGAATCAAAGCAGGCAGACCCGTACAGCAGTTAAAAACACCCCATCGGACAGAAGGCAGCGCAGTCAGGAACACCGTACGCTCTTGCTCTGCTTTACATAGGGCAGGATGCCAGCACTTACAATAACGTGCACTTGGCTTGACCCACAGATTGCTGGAAGATTGCTTTTGACTGGATTAGATTTTGGATCACGCTCCCTGTGACTAATTTTTGGCTTAAATGTTAGGATTGGAGTTCATGGAAAATTAGGTTGGGGATCTGGACAGAAATTTAAAGATCAAAATCAGACATCGTTCTGTTTTAAAGACTGGCCCGGATTTAACAGACTAATCCAAGCCTTATAAACGCTTAGGAAACTTGACTGTGCAGGCGTGCAGCAGTTTTACATGGTCAAAGCCATGTCCTTCAAAGCCAGCTTTGTGCAAATCAAACCTGTAGCTGTGCCTGTGTATCTTCTAGGGACAAGCTTTTGTTTTAAAATATTATTTCTCACTGAAATAGCACACAAACCTATTTATGACTGGTTTCCTTCTTCACAATAGGTTTTGAAGCAATCATGCACTGAGATTTTATATTTGGAGCCATCCAGTGTCTGTGTGGGAGGTAAGTTTTTATGATTTTAAAATAATATTAACTTGTTACAGGACTGTGATTTCCCTATTTTACCCAAAGGAAAACACTGCAGATCTCTAGAATAAAGCATCACTCAAAAAATCCTCAAGGAGTTTAAGAAAGATCAGCTCCTTCTCTGTTGACTCCTTTTTCTCCTCAGAGGACCTGTGTTCCAGGGCCTACTTTCATAATTTAGGTAACGCATGTAAAAGTTTGAGGCACATTTATCTGCCCCTCTCCCATTAGTCATGCTCTGCACTTGCCCTCTTCTTCAAAGCAATGGTACTTATTCTGTGATATTCACATACTGTTTTACCTATGGTCACAAAGTTAAGCTGTGGGAATCCTGATAACATATGTTCATATAAATTCATGACAGTATTTCTAGTGCCCTGCCCCAAAACTGCAAAGTCTAAGCAGTAAAGCATTTGACTACGTTTTTGTGTCATTTATTAATTACAAGAGTTGCATGAAATTTTAAGGGCTTGTCTTCTTTCTGGGTTTCACAATCCACACAGTTTGAGGCCAATCAAAATAAGGTAGTTGCAAAATCTCCTCCTTTTGACGTTTCCATAAAAACATGGATTGTCTCAATAAAATCAGTGGCCTCGGTAAACTAAATCATTTTCAGTCCTTCTCTGCACAGTTCACAAGTGGTGTGGCCCTTGTGCAACTTCCAGAGAAATAGTACCAAGGAGAACTGTTTTCTTCATCGGGCACTTCAAGAGGGCCTCATCACAGTTTGGGGAGTGGTCTCCTTGTGAGACCCAGATTCCTCATTTATCGGAGTATTACCTGAGAAACTGTTTCTTACTGTGCAGCTGAGCCCCAGATCCTGTTGCTAGTCATAATCAACTTCCATTTTAATAGGGCTGCCTCAGTGAGAAAGGTCTGGGAACAAATCTTTATTTTTCCTGTAGTGACCTAACTGAAGAATGCAGTACCAGGGGTCAATTAAAAAAGAGACCTGAGTAAGTTTGAAGCATTACTATGTTGTGCTTCATTTATTGCAGGCTATATTGAAATTCTCTTTGTCTAGCTTGACCCAATGCACTAAAGATTGGTCATTTTGGGTTTTTGCTTTTCTCTCCAGAGGAGTTTCAAGTTGTTCTTAGAGGAAGTGGCTTAACCCTTGGTGGCAAAACCGATAGTGTTACTTGTACCTATCAAGTGAACGGAACTACAATTCGTAAGTATTGAGGTTTGAGATGATCTGCCTTTATATTTCCTAATTAGTGATTTATTTTGCTTCTTGTTACTTCATTTAATTAAAGTAAAAAAAATATGAAAGAGGAGGAAAACAGGAAAGCTCTGAGGATTAGTAAAAGGATGCAAATTATTTCACATCTTGCTCAGTGGTTTGAATTTGCTACCAATTGCCATTAGCTGTAAACTGTGACCAGTGTTTGGCAGCACAGCTGGCTGCGTGAATTCACATAGTTATAACTGTCCAGGTCCTGATGTTCACTTCAGGAGATGTCAGTGAAAAACAGGTGACCACAGAGCATAGCGACCAAGCGCCCTTCTTGTAAGAAGCCCCAGGCCGAGACACAGGCTCTCATCACGGTTCCAAAAGGCACTATTTTCCACGGCGCCCTTACCTTGTTATCTTGCAACATCTCTGCTCCTTCTGTCTGCTGTAACAGATGTATGGCCATTGCGCTGTTCATTTCAGGGGCTTGGCAGGGGATGGGTGCTCCTCTGTGACATGGAGTCAGTCCTCTTCCGGAGCTCCTGCAGCAGCATAGAATAAGGCCAAGTCAGGCAGTTGGTACTGTTCTGTCCCTGTATTTTGACGTGGCTCATCAGCTCAGTGTCCCAAGCAGTACTCTCCTTCTCAAGTGGGTCTCACTGCAACCAGATCCCTAGCTGGACTCTGCTTTCCTGACCTGTCGAAATGAATTCTGCTTCAGAGTGACCGTGGCATCTTGCACAGGCACTTTCCCTGCAGCTTTTGCTGTTTTGTTTTTTTTTCTGGGGGGGGTGGTGGTGGTGGTGGTGGAGGGTGGAAGGGGTGGTGCCAATGGGTGTGTTTTTTCTTATTATTAGTACTCACCATTGGCCAGATGTTACAATGCTTAGCTATTCCTTTGGCAAACTACAAGTATCACTGGGGAAATTTTTCTGAGTGGAATGCTGCAGAAATTAGAAAAGCTCTAAAAGTAACTGGGAGGTAGCGCAGATGACTTTTTGCTATCTGATTAACTAAGTATGCTCACGGAGAACTTAATTTCCAGCAAAATATTCAGGACTTGGTCTTGTCTTGGTCAATGCTTCAACTTGCAGCAGGGCAGATGAAAAGTCATGCTGGAATTTTGATTAGTCTCCTTGTGCTGCTCTGTTGCCTGAACTGGCACAAGGTAGATGATAGTGGAAAAAATGCCATTAATGGAAACCTCCACCATTTTTCTATCCAGAAACTAAATTGGATGGCTAGTGTAAGTACATCCAACTTCTTGCTCTAAGCAGTATCCCTTAGAAATAAGCCAGCCTGGAAAATAACCAAAAATGGACCTGTAAAAAAAAAAACCCAACTCATTTTTTCCCTACCTACTGTCTGATTTTTATATTAGCTTGTCTTAAATTCTTACCCAATTGAACATGTGTTTCCAGTACATTTTCTTCCTTACTCTGGATATCATATATACTTGAATAGGCTAGCCAATCTCTCCTGCCTGTTAAATATCAAAGATCATTTGGAAGAGTAATAGAACAACACAGTAGTTCTGGATAAAGGCAACCTGCGTAAAAATATTCTGCTTGTATACATTTCCCTTTAGTTTCAATTAAAATTGTCACCTTTGTTTCCTATGTTAACATACAGCTTGCTTATTTACACTTGTTGCATAAATTCACTTCACAGAGCTAGAATTTGGTACATGGCAAAATTATTGCTGCAGTTGTGTATTTATTATCATGGTGTACCTTTCTTACTTGGGCAAGTGGGGAAACAGACTAGTTTAGTTCCAGGTGAGTAAGATCAATTGCACACCATCTAGGGTAAACAGTTAAGACCTGAAGATAAATAGAACTTAAATTTCAATTTAAGTGGCTGGCTTGCAAGTCATCAGGATTCCTCAGTTCTATTCCTGGTTTGCTTCTGGCTTGTTTACCGTGAGCATTCACATCTCCTCACCCCAGTCTGCCCATTTGGATAACTAAAGCAATAGCACATACCTTCTTCACATGGGCGTTCTGAGGCTTGCATCAGTACAGTTATGTTCGTAGTGGGATTGGTACCATTCAGGATCTTCTGATGGAGTGCATTAAGGTACTGGTAGCGATAATGACCTGTAGAATACGAGAGTTAAGGAGGGATTTAGCCATTTTCCATAAGCATCACAAACGTAGACCTCCCCTGTCCTGCTGACGGGTGCTACCATCATAGTACAAGTCCTGGCATTATTTAGTAGCAATGCTAGCAGCACGCGCCAAGGAAGCTTACGGTACTCAACGACTGGTAGGCTGCAGTGCTGGTCCAATTCAGGGCTGGGCTGTGCCGTGCCGCCAGCCACAGCCCCTAGGAACGGGGATTCTGACGTGCTCCCTGCTACAAGGAGAGGATGATTCCGCTGTGGAGAGCGTCCAGAGGAGGCTGGCAAGGATGGGCAGAAGTCCAGACCGCAAGCTCTAAGGAAGGACAGAAAAGTTCCGTTTGTTACACCTACAAGAAGGGCAGAATGGCCAAAGTAAGTGTTAAGCATGGGCTGCTGCAGGGCTCAGAATAATAACCTGCAGGCTCCGAATTCACTGAGAAGAGAACAAGAGGCAGCAGGCTTCAAAATCTGCAGCAGATCTAGGTGAGGTATTAGGAGAATGGTTCTCAGTGTAAACATTTCTCAGGCCTGGAACAGGTTACCTCGAAAGCCTTTTAACAGCTTAGATGGGTGACACTGAAGAATGTCTGAAGCATGTTGCCTTTCAATAACCTTTTGAAATGTTTTCTGACTCTGTTTTCTCCCTTCTCCAATTGTGCAGTCTTTTATAGCTGTACAGCATGTGTACGTCTGCTTTGCCATGGTAGAAATAACTATACTTGGACAGGATGAAGCCCCCAAATACTTGCTAGCATCTGATGTGAGAATTTCCAACTAGATCTCTGGGCTGCTTTTTTTTTTTTGGCTTCAGGAAAGGGTGCGCTAAAGCACACGAAGGGAGGGGAATGGCAAAGTGATGTATTTATTATACGTAGCAGCGTAAAAACACAATCTGCTGTATGGGATCTTGCCAGAGGCCTGCTACAACCCACCCGGGTTCTCATCTTCAGCAATGGACCACAGCAAATGTTTAGGGAGTAGCATGGGAAGGAAATTGGGAAATTTAATGTTATCCTTCCCCTGATATGCAAGCTCATACTCTGCAGCTCTCTGCTGGGCTCCAAGTGCTTTTGTCTCAGAAACTTAGAAGAGAACAGTGGCGCTAGGATGGACAACAAGGTAGGAAGGGCACTTTGAGCAGTAGCAGGAGGAAGGAGGTAGTCCCAAGAAAAGAAAAATTGTTCCTGTGTCATTGCATTCTCCTCTGAAAAACGGGCAGTCTCTCAGCAGAATCCCCACCATTTGAAGGCCTAACAGAGGGTACCTGCACGAGGATGTACTTTAATGTTAGTTCCCCTTACTGGTGGACTGGGCTTCGCTTTGGGACCAGGCTCAAAGCAAACCGCTATTTTGTCAGTTCTTCTGGTTTTAAAAGATGCATTTGGCACGTTTCTCTTTTTGCATTTATAAAGAACCATTACCAAATGCTAGAAAGGAAACCTGCCAAATGTAGCTGTGGGATAGAAAAATAATCTATGAAACATACCATTAAGACAAAAACATATGGCAATGTGCTAATCCCTCTTCCCCACCTCACAACTAGCCCCAAATCTAGGCCAAGCAGTCAGCGCAGATTATAGCACGTAAGAAAAGCTCATTTATGCTAACAGCTCCTCCTTCAGCTGCCCCTGAACTACTTCTATGTCTGCCTGTTCCCTAAATGCAGGACAGAGTCATCTCCAAGTTTATCTGGCAGATCATTTACCTGCTCTCACCCCTCATGAGGAAATAGGCCGTGCTTGCAGGAACAGCTCCAGCACAGATATTAACAGTCCCACCATGGGGAAGCTTGGGAGGATTGTTCTGCACTAGGGAGCAGAATTTTCCCCCCTTTACCAAAGGCATGGGGTACAAGAGCTCCCTCCTCTCCTTTTCAGCACTGCAGAAAAGGAATGCTCTGCTGGACATGGTGCTCTACAAATAGGTGCTTGATAAGTTTAAGAGATTGCGAACAGCCAGAGACTCAAAAGCATGAGAAACAGACGCTCCAATCAGAACTGATAAAATAGTCCTTCAATGCAACACACAGGGTTGGAGCTAATTAGAAACAGAACTTCATCTTCCAAATATTAGGAACCCCCTAATTATGTTTTCACTTTTTGCAAAAATAATCTCGATTCTAGGAAATTATCTCCCTGGAAGAGCATGAGCTGACGAGTAAAATAAAGCAAGCAATGTAACGTGGGCTCACACTCGCATTTAAAGCCAACTCTTGGTTTGTGTGTTTAAGGTGGGGCTTTAAAAAAGCAGCAGCTTTACTCCCTAACTTGGGCCTGCCTTGCTTGCAAGTTCCAGATGTTACCAAACGAGTAACCAGCATGCTGTGAGGCTGGAAGGGACTTCATCGCATATTCACACATCGGCTTCTCGTTTAAGCAGCCCAATGTATTAAGCTCATGTGGTTTGTTTTTTCAGATGAAAAACCAAAAACGGTGGAATCTGATTTTCTGCTCTGCCCTGCACCAATCCTATACAAAAGCGGCCAGTAAGTACTTGAAACAAATGTCATCCTGTATTGTGCTAGAATTGGACCCATTATTGCTGATGTTAATCATGAGGGGTTTTGGCTAAAGGCAGTCTTTTGTTGCTTTTATGGGAGGTGGTTTGTTGTTACATTCCTCCCTCCCCCCCCAATTCTTGTGTTATTTCCCTGGTGTACTTGCCAGCTTTGGAATGGGCTTTAAATAGTCATCTGTGACCAAACCAATTTGGACAGTGCCTTAAAAATGAATATTCAGCCAGTTTATTAAACACTGAAAAGGTCTGGCTTGTCATAAGTTTTATGCAGATTAGCTGTTTTCACAGGGCATAATATGCTCTCTTCTGGATAATCTTTAGGCTCATTGTTAAATAGATTACATTATCACTGACACTTACAAGCTATTATTAAAATTATGTGTCAAGATGCGTACCACTGCTCAACATGTAATGATAAAACGAGGCACTCATTTAACAACAGCAGCAATCTCATAACAGCATCGTGGCTAAACTGCAGTTGTAGCCTTATTCTAAGTGTCACTGGCCATGGCTGCACTTTGCTTCTGGCCCTTTGAGACTAATCCTTCCCCCCTCCTCTCAGATTCAGACATGCCCTAGGCTTTTGAGATCACTTCAACTTCACTGCTCAGATTTGTGAGCTTCTAAGCTAATCAGAAGTCAGAAAACTGCACATCAGATTTTGGCCCTGTAGGAGGGCAAAGGCTTTCAGGCCATTGACTTTCTCCCGGTTTCACAAGTAGTTCTTCTCAGAGTTCTCTGGGATGAGGCTAATATAAATGCAGTAGGAGGCACAGCAGTTCCTTACAGCTCTGAATTGTTATTTTTCTGTGGCAATCCTTCGCCGTTTAAGAACCAAGCATAATGCATAGATGATTTTCAGTAGTGACTTTCCTGAGTTAAGCAACTATCAGCCGCCTCGGTTGTGCTGTAAGACGCATAGCAAAACCCCAAATACACATCTGTTTTGTGCATCAAATGGCAACCAGGAAGAGAAAAGTTGGAAAGCAGTAGAAGAACAAAACTTCAGTGATTAACCCCGGTGGAAGAGAGTGGGGTGAATCACTGGAGAGGAGCTGCAGCACCGCCTGCGTGCAGCAGCCAAAGCTCCCCTCTGGGGAGCGAGCGCTGGTTTACGGCAAGGCAGGGAAAACAAGCGCGGAGCAGGGTTACGTGGACAGCAGAGCAAGGGGATGAGCTCTTAATGCCGTTATGTTTTCCTGATACTCAAGTTGCCTTTTACATAGCTATGCGAAATAGTGATCTTGTCCTATGCGTGGCTGGAGTGTGTTAGACCTATGTGCCTTGATATTAAACAGCGCAGTCGCACTGTTTTGGTTGAGCTAGGCTGCATGTGGTTGTGTGCCAATTGTACAGCAAAACAGCTGTGACAAACTGCTGTCTTAGCTAAAACAAATCAGCACCACATGCAGCTGTAAGAGAACTAATTCTGTCATCAGAACTGTGTAAATCAGTCAGGTTAAGAACCCCTCCTCTCCGTGCCAAGTCTTTCAGCGGAGTTACCTTACAGCAGAACACCAGCAGCAAATCAGGCCCCCAGTACTAAGCACCCCAAGACCTGAAACTGTAAATGCTTTCCCACACACTGTTAGTCTGAGAGTATGTAAACAGCCCGTCCTGCCAAATGGATGTGAAATGCATGGAGTACTTACATAGATTAAACCATAGTAGAAGTTATTTGAACGCGCTGCATTTTCTCTTATTCTGTGAAGAGCTTGTTTGGCATTATTGAAATACACAACTCCCCACACTGTAATTGCAGTGTAGATCAAGCACCTCATTACAGCACCTTTCTTCTCCGCAGTGTTTGTGAGAATGAATGCATGAACGATACACATGAAGTTGTACAGGTCCACAGGAAAAAAATTTTTT
>VUYV01000538.1:0-44678 GCA_008711295.1 Anarhynchus alexandrinus
GAATTCTTTCAATTAAGCTAATTTGAGCACTACACAAGTAAAACGACAGGTTCTGAAATAGCTCACCCGAACCAAAACTGCTCCGTGTCTCACAACCAACCAAGAGGGTACGAAATGGCATGCGATCTCACACCCCTACCAGGTCCCAAAGCCAGGAGAAACGCCTTGGTAAGGCAGCGTCACAGACCTCATTTCTGCAGCCACAGAAGCCAAAGCTAATACAGATTTCGAAGTCATTCCGTACATCCAAGTGTTATGGAGTAAAAAAATAATGTTCTCACTAAAGCCTTGCTAACGGCAGTGTCACCACAGACTACTTTGCCCTGGGAGATTTCAACAATCAAGCTATCAGTCTCAGAAATGCACTCATTCAGGACTTCATCTCTTTCCTTGCCTCCGTAGGAAGGGTCAACTCTGACCCAAGCCACCCAGCAAGGAGCATCTTGGGACCTTGCCTTCAACTTTGTTGGCAACACGGAGCACCTGGCTGCCCACCAGCCCTGCTCTCCTTGGAGGACACCACACAGGTTGTCCATCAGTGGGTCACGGACAAAAATCCAAGCTGAACAACCAACTCGCCGCCTGCCACGCGGTGGGAATACGCGTGACATGGGAGGTCACGGCGTGGAGGCGGCACGTGGATCCTGTCCCAAGGCTGGATGCCAGTCCGTTATGTAAAAGGCACAGGAATGGAAACTGTGTTTAGTCACCCAGTAGCTGATCCTAGGAGGTCCCAGCAGATCATGGGGGTGACAAGGGAAGAGAATCCAACCAAAGGTTCACCAACCTTTGATGAATCCCTTAAAAGCCCACTGTAGACGAGATGTTGGCCATTGCTGTTTCAGATATTCAAGGTACAGGCCTAGATCATCAGAAAAATAAGTACTGAAACTCAAAACTACTTAATTGACGAGAAGCCAGGGTATGGAGTGAGAAAGAGGTTATATTTGTTAGAAAAGATGTGTGTTGATGAAATCCTCTTTGATTAGGAAATCAAGTCAGATCTTTCCAGCTGGACAGAAAATTTGGTGTAGACATATAAAATATGCATGAATATAAGGCAAAACACAAAGAAATTAGTAGCTCTGATAAAGTACTGTATCAAATTTAATAAAGTACTGTTTTGAAATGCATTTCTTCCTGGATATTCCATGGGCCAGAGTGCCACGCGAAGGATAGAGAATACTGCCTACAGCATGAAGTAATCACTTAATGTGAACAAAAGGAGAACAATTTCTGGAGCAGATATATAACATCACTTTTAAAAAAAAAAAAAAAGAATCATCATTACTGCAGCAGAATTATTTTCTGCTTTGTTTAATAAAGCCCTTTGCTTGTAAAGATGGCTTCAATTCAAACTTACAAACACACTGTGGGAAACCAACTCCATCACTAGAGGGCTTTTGTTCTCTCCCATCTTCTGATTTAGCAAGAAAGGGGGAAGGAAATCCACACACGTATACCAAATACAGCACGTGCAGTGTCCAAAGTTAGGGGGAAAAAAAAAAAAAAAATAGAAAATAGATGTTGATTTTTCAATATGTTTCCAATATTACCTCGACAAACAGATCAATGATCTCTTCCTGCTATATATATCCACTGTAAGTCTGTGCGAGGCATTTATTTTTGAACTGCAGCAAATTAGTCTCATCTGTGACAAAGTGTTTAAAGGAGCACAGGCGTAAGGAGCCTGTGGAGTGATTTAATTTTGCGCAACAGTCAAACTTGATTGTGGACATGAAGATCAAACTAGATCCTAAGTTCTGGTTGATTAGAAAATTGTGTCCTGCATACGGTAAAAGCATCACGTCATTCAGGATTGCTAAAAAAGAGTTTCTAAATTTTTAAGAGAGGAATGTAACTGCTTCTGTAAATATGATAGCTGTCTGGCAACATTTTTTATTTTGTCCAATTTTTGGTTAATTTCACAAAAATATACTGACTCGGTCCCTACCTTTTTATTCCAAATTCTTTAATTTTTTTCTTAATTGTGCATTGGCTTTTAGTGTAGGACGCTGAAAAAAAAATCAAAACCTCAAAATCATTTTGCAATGGAAATCCAAACTTCAACACCTATTTAGCATTTATGACAAGACACAAAGTAAGTAACAGCAACAAAAATGTAATACAAATCAGAGGAGCTCTACTTTTTCATTAATCTTATGCAAGCCCAGATTAGTGAAATTTGGACTGCTTCTAGATGTAATTACTGTCACCAATGCTATTGCCATATGTAATCTTACATTAAAAAAAAAGAGAATAAAAAAAGAATACTAAATAATTGATCTCTTGTCTGAAAGCAATATAACGTTAACAAATGTTTTGATAAGAGTAATTCTGCAACTTTTAGGACTAAAGCAAGCTTTTTGACAAATGTAGACAGTCCATTGCTTTTCACAGGAATCAGTTGCAGTGCACTCCACGTGGAACCCTGGACCAACTGCCCAACGCTGTACTGGCAGCGCATTCTGGGACCCGTGTTCCTCGTGGAGAAGGAAGCAGGAAATCAGCGCCATCACGGCCTGCAGAGGAAGGAGTTCTCCCTGTCCCATGTTTTCTATTTTCTTTGCTCTTTTAAGTTAAGGGGTTGGCTTGTGTCCTTTTTTTTTCATTGTTTTTTTTTTAAACACCACCACTCACTTCATAAGGATTTATTGTTGTCCTTGCGTTGGCCATTCTACTGTTTTTCTCATTTGTACATATTATCAATGTTGTCCTGCATGATGACCTAAAAATGCTAGAAGCTATACTTTGGAGAAAGATGGTGACTAAACCTTTGATGAGCCAATCTCTACAAGAGGATAGATGACATTGAGCAAAATAACTACTTAAAAATAGGAGAATGAATGGAGAATACAGTAAAGCCAAGCTTGCGTCATTTCACTTCGTCCACATTATTTCCTGAGGAACGGGGGGAATGGCAAATACACATATAAATAAAGTAATAAAGCTTGATGACAAGCTCTCTCACACTATTATTTATCTGCCTTAGGAACATTTTATTCCGTCAAAGTATGTTTTTCACAATGTGGGTTTCCACTGCGTGGTATGTCCAGTTTTTCATAAAATTATAGCTTTCAAGAGGAGAGGCAGGATAGCAAATAGGCTCTGTATCCATTAACAAAATCAAATCTATAATAGATTTTCCATGCATTACATTATTTGTCTTCCACATGTCCCCAGCGTCTGCCTCTATTATTAATAACAAAGGTCAGAACACTTAATATTTGGCAGCAGGCTTGACACATAATTGATGGTGCAATGTGCTATAACGGTACTTTACGCATCTGCTCCGATTATAGTTGTCAGCTCATTTCATTTTCAAGGACTTTGTTGACAATCCTCAATAGGAAAATGCTGTCTATAAAATCCTCCATTTTAATATGTTTGTACATCGTATTTATTGACTGCCTGAAATGCATTAAAAATCAAGTAGTTAAATTCTAATGTTGAAACAAACAGCGTGCGAGCAAATGGAAATATTGCAAAAGAAAAGTATGTACAAACACTTCACTTGCATAATATTTTATTGCGATTTTCATGTATTCCAGCACTAGTCTTTTTGGAAGTTGATGCTAGTAAAAAAACCAGAAAATATCCTAATTAAATATCTTAGCCATAGTTAATAAATTCAGCTTTATTACCTACCTAAACGATCACGGTAGAACAGCCCCGATTTTTCTCTCGTATGCACCAATTTGTCACTAGTAAAACTGAAAGACTGTCTGCAGTTAAAGTAAACTTTTAAGTTACCATTCCATATCGCAACAAAGCGGTGCCTCGCAGAAGTGAAATGGTAACAGCGAACATAGGTTTTTTTTTTTTTATTTCACGTTACTTTAAGTAAGTAGTAAGACCCCTGCCGTTAACTTGAACTAAATCAAAACATCATGAGAACAGCAGAGAGATTAGAATCCGTCTCCGTTCCAAAGAGCGTACAAAGCACGTCGGACAAACACAACAAGTAAGAATGAAAGTATAAAATAAATAAAATGGTCTGAACTATATTATGCTTTAAGTGATCCTGATTCACGCTGGCATTTTAAATACCAAGAATAACACCAGGCAAAGAAAACAAATAAATGGTGGGCGGTGGGGAAGAATGTGCAAAGTGGATCTGCAAGGGGAAAAAAAATGAGCTTGAGGAGAGATTTACAAAAGAATTTGTTAAAAAGGAAGAAAAATACATTGGCTATGAGGATCAGCTTAAGACTACAGAAGTTTCACTTCTATATTCTACAACAGTTTTTTTTTTCTGTTGTTTGGAACATTTTTCGGGAGGAAGATGCATAAACTGCTAGAAAATCATCCTAAACTTATATTATTTAATATCGCTCTCCTGTTTGTGAGTACTAGCATTTAAGCTGAGGTGGGTAATGTAAAATTTCCATTTTAAGGGAAATCCAATTTTTATGCAAATCAGCATTTTTCAGGCAATACTTTATTTAGATATTCTTAGAAAATGCTGAAAAACATATCTCAGATTATAGATTTGCACAAAGGCACTTATGTTTGGTCCTTCAGTCAAACATTTAACAGAGGGTCTGACACGCACTTCTTGGCTGCCGCTTGTTCCTCAAGTACCTGCATTCCTGAATGGTTCTCAGCGTTCCCTAATAAAACGCCACCACTTTCATACATTCAATGGGAATTACTTATGAAAATACCCTTTTTTGACCTGAATCTGATTTCCCTGGGAAGCAGAGAGAGAGGAAAAAAAAAAATCATCGCTCCCTTTCTAGAGCAACTCCCTGCTCTGCTGCCTGGTTTCCGTAGAAGCTTCTCTTCGGTGGCCGGTTCTCCCAGGTTTCTATGAGCCTGGGCAATTAAGACATTGCTGTGGGTGACACGGTATCCGACACAACCACAGATGGTAATGCCATAGAAGACATCCATATGACGTAGACATGCCTATGTGTGTGTAGAAATGGGGAAAGGTGTTGCTGAACACCGTTCCTGACCATGACGGAGATCTGGTTTGAGAAAGGGGTCGGTCCCACCTTAGCCAGACCCTGAACATCTATGACCTTTTTTGAAGCAATTTCACAACTTGATTACAGTAACAGAAAGGGGTTTGTTCTCAGGCACTTGAGCCCCATCTTTGAAATTTGCATCGTTCCACAGCAGTAGTCTTCGACTTGCGGCCATAAAACCCTGCAGACTGGTTCTGAGAATCCAGCAAGTCATAATTGCCAAATAAATGATGAAAGTCAAGCCCTTTATCAATAGACTCGATTCACTATTCAGGAGCTTGCACTAGATGAGCCTACAAATTAAAGGTCAAAGGCTGCACAGCAGTCATGGAAATTTGCGGGATAACCATTCGCTGTTTAAGTGCAGCCGCATCTGGATTCTTTAATTGATTCCAAGACTCGGGCCGGAGCTTCCAGCTAGCACTACAAATAGATTGGGAATCAATAAGGATTTGGATTATCGCTGCCGAAAGGCTTAAATCTGATTAAATCTCGGAGACGCCAGGCAGCGCAATCTGTACCAGCTGAGGCTCCTGTCTTAGTTTCACGGTCATCCTCACATAGAGTGAGCAGCGGTGACAAAGGCGGGGACCCCCGTGACCGGGCGCACGACCAGGAGAAAGAGGGGACCATTTGTAAGTAAAAAGCGCTTGTAAAGGAAAAAGAAAAGACAACACTGAAAGTGAAGCACGCAATTCTGAAATTTCTCGGGTGTATTTCTTAAATACTTTAAAATTGAACTCCAACAAAAATTCTGGTTGTAAAATCTTACTCTCTCAGAAAAAGATAAACTGCCAGTTAGGCAATTTTTTAAAAATTATTTGAATATTGATGTTTTTTTTAAAATACCCTGAAACCTTTTATTTTCCTTCCAACAGTCAGACGTATCTCATTAAAATCAGTACCCAAGAATAAACTACCATGCCTTCAGAAGATTGTTTATTTTCAGTCTTTACTGAGCTTTCATTGCTATTATCATTACTTTTATTAGCAACCGCCATTAGCTTTGTCAGTAAAAGCAAACAAATATGGAGACAGTTTCTGAAGAAAACTCTTAACATGGTAACACTGCGATTATCTGCCATCGCGTCAGCAGATGGAACGCAGGCAGTGAGAATTAAAAAAAAAAGCTTCTCAGTATCGAGCCGAGATTTACCAAACGGAAAGGTGAGGGACAACCCCTGTGTTTTAACGCGAATGCCGGCCCGTTCCGAGATGCCGCCTGAGCGCGGTACGCGTGCTATGCGAAGGCAGCCTAGACCCTAATTACCCAGTGAGAATTAAGAGTTCTGGCCAGGTATCAAGTGATGGGCTTCAAAAAGGCAGTAGGTGCAGTTGTCATGGAATGTTTTCTATTCCACGGGGTCAGTAGTACATACAAAAAATGTTTCATTAAGAGCTGCGATCAGAAATTGCACATTCTAAAGAACATTTCGGAGTTGTGCAGAACACATACGCTACAGTCTATGGGGTGTTCTCACTGTGATAAGAGTATTTACTTTTCAGTTCAACTCTCTTGTTTATTCTTGAATTTTTAACAATGCGGCTGTTTATAGGACAGAAGGATTACAAGAACATGCCACCTCTTATCATCGTTGTATAATTTCTCCTCCTGCTAAGGAACTTTCCTTTTCACCAAATTTTTAAATCCCTATTTGAAGCCCTGAGCAAATGTAATTAATCCATGGTCTAAATATTTAGCCACAGGTCACAGAAATTTCTTGAATTAATTATACTTTTAAAACAGTTCCTAAAATAAATAATTTCACAGGCCATGAAATGAGATCAATTAGATTTCAAAGAAAAAGCTGAACTTTATTCCTAAACAAATGTCTTAATCTAACAGGACAGGATTTGTGTATTATTAAACAAGCCTTGCACAGTTTACAGATCTGTACAGAAATATTAATTAGAAGACCACCTACCTTGTCACACTGCCTATTTCAACAAATATTCCAGCTATAAACACAACACAGTACTTAAAACTCAACAAAAAGCTAAAGAATAATGAGGAAGTTATAACACAGCAATTCCAGTTGCGAAATCTTTAAATTATAACAAACAAGTTTTGTATAAATGAAAAAGGAAACATAAAGGCTCTTAGAAACCTGTGCATTTTATTAAATTTTAGAGTTTCTAAGTGGATGCCATCGAAGTTTCATTATTATCTGATTATTTTATGTAGCATCACGTTTCTTCAGTTCATTTTACTCAAGTCATTAGAAAAAGTCTATTTGGTAACTCAAAGTAACACGCCAGACGCACGCATCACCCAGCTAAGCCTTGGGTAACTAAGGTATTCAACGGTGAGATTTCATTAATAAACAAAATACCAGAAGAAACTTTTGGTTTTGCTATGAAAGTATTACCCAACTATTTTATGTAGATGTTCTTTGCTAATGTAGGCGAAAGACAGAGATCATAGAATCATAGAATGGTTTATGTTGGAAAGGACCTTGAAGATCATCGAGTTCCAACCCCCCTGCCATAGGCAGGGACACCTCCCACCACACCAGGCTGCCCAAGGCCACNCTAAACCTGCCCTCTTCCAGTTTCAAGCCATTCCCCCTCGTCCTATCACTCCATGCCCCAGTAAAAAGTCCTTCCCCAGCTCTCCTGTAGCCCCTTTAGGGACTGGAAGGCCGCAAGAAGATCTCCCCGAAGCCTTCTCTTCTCCAGGCTGAACAGCTCCAACTCTTTCAGCCTCTCCTCATAGGAGAGGTGCTCCAGCCCTCACATCATCCTCGTGGCTCTCCTCTGGACATGCTCCAGATGATCTGAATTTCGTCAGCCTGAGGGAGGCACACACCGCAAAGGACCTGCCACCCACCGCCCACTTGTGCCCGCCCTCATCATCTGGGTTTGAAATTTGTTCCATCCTAAACTCTGTGCAGAACATTCTTTGGATCACCGTTTGACATCTGCTATAGAGAAGTTAGACAGAAACAAAACCACCTGTTTTAGACATTGAGCGGGTAATACTTTTTTCCTTGCCCTTTGATGCTGCAGGAAAAAATAGCCAGACAACAGAGAAAAGCACTATCCAATCTTAATCCCAGAATTCCAAATGGATTAGAACAGTACAAAGAGAAGAAGATTTATTTTCAAGCCTTTAAGCGCAACATTACATTAAAAGCGTTTTAAAACCGAAAGACAATAACAAAACCCTTCACCCACACACAAAGCCTTAACGTTCCATTAAGAGCACATTATTTAAATCCAAGAAAATACGGCTAACACGTCAATATCCGAGAACCTCGGAACAGCGTGGCATGGAAGAACACCGGTTTATTCTTGCTGTGTTTGACTAGCCCGTACCGACTGCACCCACCCTTCTGGGCACCCGACGGGGTAACCTCATCGCAAACTACGGTAGAAAAGATGAGGAGCTCTGCGGAGCTCTCACATCCCTTCCGAAGCACGGGGAGGAAAAAATAGAGAACAACTGGGTTTTTTGATGACCAAAAAGAGAAGCAATGCTTGTGCATCACTGGCGGAGAAAGCTGATTGTGCCACGTAAAACCTGAGCGGCATTAAGGGATTTGTCAGCGAGGCATGAGAGATGGGGAGAGCCAAAAGAATCCTTGAGAACGGCAAATCCAAGAACCAGATTGAGACTCGGTCACAACTCCCTTTCATGCAAACCAAATCGGGAGAAATATACGTTGCCCATTATTTTTGGCTTAAATTACTCTGAGTAGTGTATTGTACTGTGCTGTTACTTAAAAAGGGTCAGGGAACATCAGCGGTATTAAACTAGACCTTAATTCATACTGACAGGACACAGAGTAATCCAATGCCGAATTTCTGTGTTATCAGAAGAGTTTTGGAAGAAGACTTGACTGCAGAATGAAGTTTTTGCAAGAACAGATTGACGAAGCGTGCCCTGAGCTATCGACTTCCACTGCGTGGCAGGAACACGCGTAACCTCTCATGGTAGGTATAATATTACCTCTTGAAATCCATGATAGTGCCATTAGTTGAAACTCGTCCTATACCACCTTGCTGAGTTGCCTGCGTTCTTATCCCGGCACAGGAACTAATGAAAAAGAAAATGGATTTATAGGGGTTATGTATATTAGAGAGGGGCATACAGAGAGCAGAAAAAAAAAAAAGGAACAGGGGTTCTAGTTGTTCAAAGTCTGTGGAACGATGTAAGGAAGATGTTTAAAATAAGGCTAAGCACATGCATAAGCCTCACTGTTACACTGAAATGTCTTCTCATGTTCAGCTTTTTATCTGCTCTTAGAAGTTAACAATTATTTTATGAAAAAAAAAAAAAAAGGGGGAGGGGTTTGTATCACTGCATTTTGTATTAGACAGAAGAACCTGAAGTGAACAAATCCAGGTATTGGGTTTGCGAGGGGAAAATGAGGGTGAGGGAGGAAAGAGATAAAGGAGTAAGAGTCGGCTGGTACCAGGACAGGGCACGCTAAGAGCCAGGCTCAGAGCGCCCTCAGACCCGGTTCTTCCGAAGCGAAGCGACGCATCTCGAGACGCCGGATTCTAATAGAAAAGGATGACGCGATTAAATCAAAGTAAAGGGCTCTAGGCTTTCTGAATAAAACAGGTCCTAGCACATTAGCCACTCTCCTCAAAACAAAAGGTTCCAGGGTTTTTTGAAACTTTTGCAGAAGAAAGTGTCGAAGGAGGAGAATTTATGCAGAATTATATGCATAATTCTGCTTACAAATATCTAAAGGGTGGGTTGAAGGAGGATGGAGCCAGACTCTTCTCGGGGGTTCCCAGTGACAGGACGAGGGGCAATGGGCACAAGTTGGAACATAGGAGGTTCCGTTCAAATACACGGCAAAACTCCTTTGGGGTTGGGGTGGCAGAGCAGTGGCACAGGCTGCCCAGGGGGGTGGGGGAGTCCCCTTCTCTGGAGGTTTCCAAGCCCCGCCTGGATGCAGTGCTGAGTGCTGTGCTCTGGGCAGTCCTGCTTTGGCAGGGGAGTGGGACTGGGTGATCTCTAGAGGTCCCTTCCAACTCTGAAATTCTGTGATTCTGTGATTCTGTAATTATTATGAATTTATGCAAATTCAACTTCTCTAGCACTACCAGCAACCCGTAAGGAAGCGCTTTTTCAAGCAGACGAAACCACTTTCCCAAAATCAATCTGCAGAGATCATTTGTAATGATTTGCGTATAAAACCACGATGGGGTTACGCGCACACAAAATTAACGTAGCAGAAGGATTGCTTTGCCTTTTTTTCCCTCAGCAGCTTATCGCGTGTAGCCTGAAGCGCACGCACGTCTTCGCAGGATCGCAGTCCTGGAAGTTGGAATTTTGGGCATACGCTTGTTAATGCCAAAGAGCCCATTGTGGCGGCGGAGGTTACCATTTACGGGACCAGACCACGAAACAATTTCTGTCTGTTCCTGTGCACGTTTCCAGCATTTCTCTTACTGAGAACTGCAGTTTCCTCAACGCTTTGAGACAGCAGCTCTTTTCAAACAAAGTAGACTGAGACCCGGGGAACACATGTCCCGTTAGAGTAACTGGCAGCGAGAATGACATTTCTGGCCTGCTGAGTTAAATTTTGTTTCAACAGCAAGTGTTTTGTTTATTTTCAGTTTTATTTGAACTAGGACGGCAAAAGAGGGGAAAAATGTAAATGAATGATCTTTAAGAACGCTTTGTTTCACATTAAAATAGTTTGAAAACAATCTGGAGAGCAATTATTAATGTAGCTTTATAAACATGTATGGCAGATGCTGTTATATGTTGTTCTTAATTTACTTGGAGGTTATTTCTGACGTCGCACATGAGAAGCTCCCTCCCATTTCTGAAAAGGCACATAGCTGTCACCCTGGGTTATTAGGGACAAAACTAGAAAAATATTCCCGTTTCCCCCAAGAAGGAAAGGAACAAAGACTGCAGAATTTCGCTGTTCCAAAAGACTCAGATTTTAAAAGTGTAGCCTTAACGTGTCTCGCCGCAATTATTCACGTTCAACATTCGGAACAATTAGAACTCAAACTATGGCGTAATTGTATTTTTTCTGCGATGTCATTAAAACTGACCGTGCCTTTAAACCCCTGTGCCCAGATGCTACGGGTACAGCTAATCGCAGGCACAAAGGCCCAGTCAAGGTCAGGCTCCAAGTTTGCCTCTAATTGCCCAGTCGTACATTCCTCGCGCCCCCAAATCTTCTACCGACTTCAATGGGATTTTTGTTTAGTGAGGATTACAGGATTTCGCCTGCTAGCTTAAGCATTGCATCTATACATCCCTGCGTGCCGTATGTTTCAGGCCCTACGGTCACAGTATCTGTAGTCCCGCTAACCCTAAATATCACGTTGAGCTTTTAAAGTCTCTCACCCTCCCAAAGCCTTAAATCTCAAGTTTCCTTTTGTTACACTTGCCTTTCTTAGGCTCTTCCACGGTCAACATTATTGGACTTGCAAAATCAGTTACCTGGCAGCCAATGTTTGTCGCCGCCGCTATATTTTTCATTTCAAACGTGCTAATTTGCTTTCAAAACCTACTGACCTCACTACCGTTATTAGTCATTCTGCTAAAACACAAAGACAGTATTTTTCCTACCCTGAAGTCTTTTTCTTAAATTCTTGGTTACGTTTCAGCTCCTTATTAAAGCTGTCTGGTGATTTTTAGATGATCTGACCGATGCCCATAATAGCTTTTGTTGACTTGTCTGAACATTTTTGCCTGTCACAGCACGTTCGTATGATGAATTCTCAATTCCAATTTTTATTGGTTTTTTTTTAGATGTTTACATCAGGCCGCCTGCAGCCCTTCCTTAGTTTACGCCACAATATATGTTCATAAAGCATTTTTTCATCATTACGCAAACACTACGATCTCGACAAAGCGCACGCTGTCATTTTTTATCAGAGCGGCTGCGCGACTCAAAGGCAAAGGGTGTTTTGGTGTCGTCAGCTCAGGCCTGTTGGGCTCTTCCTCATCCAAACCGAACGCATGAGGAAACCCAGACACAGCTGGCACGACGGGTCACTTCAGGCCCTGCTGCTGGCAGCGCAAACACAAACCGCCCCAAGTTCATCGCCTCTCGTCTCTGCCACCCACGAAACCTCCTGCCGCCTCCCCGAGCACCCAACGTGCTCTGCAGGTGCCTTTCCAGGGGGCTGAAACACACACTTGGACTATTTAAAAAACAAAATATACTCAGAAAAACCCAACCAAAAAATCCCTCCGAACTGAAGGACCCTCCAAAACAACAACAACAACAAAAAAGATGCCTCAGAGAGGGTGTAGGGGGACCCGTATGAACTGCTATGGAAAGTGCGCGTGGTCGGCCTGCTCCGGGCAGCATCCAGCGCTGTTCAGTATCTCCATCAATGACACAGACAGTGGGATGGAGGGCACCCTCAGCAGCTCTGCGGATGACACCAAGCTGAGCGGTGTGGTTAATACGCCTGAGGGACGGGATGCCATCCAGAGGGACCTGGACAGGCTCGAGAAGTGGGCCCATGTGAGCCTCATGAGGTTCAACAAGGCCAAGTGCAGGGTCCTGCACCGGGGTCGGGGCAAACCCCGGTATCAATACAGGCTGGGGGATGAGGCCCATGCTGTCTATACTAAAGTAATGTTCTCAATGCTATCTTCTCCATTGTTGTAGCAGAACACTTTGATATTAATGTATAAAAATAAAAAAAAATCTGCGTTCGAGAAATACATGGGCTCCATAATGCATTGTCAAGAAGAAAACTATCCGTTCGATCAGTTAGAAGGATGGACTCGTGAGCCATGAACATTCTGGTTATGTTAAACATCTAGATTGTACAGCAAAATTTTTCTCATTCTTAAATGCTTTAAAAAAAATATGCCCGATAACATCTCCCATAGACTTTGTTTCTACCCAGGCCAGTGGTCTTCAGCTTCTGCTGGTCATTGGGCAACACCAAATGTTTCTGTTGGCCTCAGTTTTCATTTCTGATTTGTGAGCAACACATAAACGGTGCACCACAGACTGAGCAGCTGTACAGCTGTGAATTACAGCATTTTAAAAGACTAGAAAAAAATATCATATCCCCTTATCTATGTTTTGGTTTTATGGTTAAACATATAACTATAGTTATTTACCATCCTCTGGTGTAGATGCATTTCAGTATAATTTCATTGTCATTTGAACGAGATTTTGTGAGCAGTAGATGAAAGATGAAGAATGGGCTACATGAGAATCAGAAGCATTATCTAAAGTGACACACTGGGTAAAGTATATTCATTGAGTTAAAAAGCCACCAGTTAGTGGCAAGTAACAGGAGATGTGTAGTCACTACTCAAGTTTCGTAGTTTCTCTGCTATCACTACGCGAGTGATCAGAATACTCTTTAATGGGGTCCACTTTGAAGGTTACATTATGTTCCAATACAGCGTGAAAGTGCCACTGCCAATCGAGGTACGCACCGGTATTTTTCATGCTTGAAAAGCACATGCGGGACTGGAGATTTTATCAGCTATTTACTTTAAATGCAAAAGGGCACTTTTAACTCCTGCTGATAAATAACTTCTAATTCTCTTTCAGTATCAGGGTATTCGGTCCCATCAATAAGGGAGGCTGGATAACAAGAACCGGCAGATTGATTCCGTTCAAAGCCTCAACTGAGGAAATTTAAACGAAAGAAGTATTATCTCGCCATTCTGTCTGGAAGCAAAGCGGAGCACACGCATGGAGGGTACGACTCAGAACTGGACAATCCAATTTTTGGAAGCTAATGAGCCCTGCCAAGTAAGCGCACATTTTTAAACTGAACTTAAAACTGTATCTTTTCTGTGAACTGAAATTCTTGTGTGGCTTATTTTGACCTCCTTTCAGTAAAGCCTGCACTAAGCCATGGTAGTTTGCAGCCTGAAGACAGAACGGAAAATACTTTCCCTCTGAAGTGTCCAGATATATCTTTTCCATTCTCAGCCTTTTTCAGATTTTTAACAAATACCTGTCATTTAAGGATGGACTGCTGTTTTCTGCAACCATAGAAACCATGGCTTCCTGAGCTTAATCCCAACATTCCCTCAGAGCATTCACGAGACGGATGAGCACCATGAGATTCAAAGCATCAGGAGATGCCCAAAACTCCTCTCAACAGTCTTTAAGACCAAAGGCATGTGTGTTAAAATCTGCCTCTCGGCACTGACCGTCTGCCCAGCGATGCTATTTGTGCCACAGACTCCAGTGCTGTCAAACTCAGCGCCTTTCTTAGGGATAAACACTCTTGGAGGGAGCTCTGGAGAGCGCATGGACATTCCCTGTATGAACAGAAACATTTCATGATACTCTCCACTTACAAAATTCATGTTCAAAATAGTCACCGCAGGGAATACATAGGAACAGGAGCATACTATAAGTCTTCGTTTCCTCCAGCTTTGCCCAGAAACAATACAAAAGACCACACTCGCTAAAGCCCCATCTCAAATCTTTAAGACAGCCATGTCACGCAAAAATCACCGCCAGGCAGAATTACACCGATTTATTAATACACCCAAACTTGAAGCAACAGAATTTCTGGGAAAAACAAACAAAAAGCACCCTGTAACTGACTCTACCAATATTCCTGATAAAACACTTTATATCTGTTAATAAAAATATGCTAGAAGTTACCCTTTTTATCAAATCCTGAATCAGGAGGTATAGCACATTACAGAGGTTTGCCTTTATATTTCAAGTGACTGCCTCAGTATTTATACTTAATCTGGTCTTCAGAAATCATGAGCTAGCCTAGATAGAAATCGATGTCCGAAAGCATATACCCAGACTGAAAATATGGCACATTATTCTAAGTAAATAGCTTGCTTACGATTTTCTTCCAAATTTTAAATAGACGTGCAGTATAGTCAAATCCAGCAACAGCACAAATGGCACAAATGAATACATAGTCATGTGTGTGCTCTTGCATAATTTCAGCTTTATCACAGATCTATTAGTGAGTCACATTTTCATGATTTCAGATATATGAGTGGGTCACATGGAAACATTTTTGATGTGTAAAGGACAGGCAATGTGTGGGAAGAGTTAATAGAATTTTCATTAAAAATGTCTCCCAAATGTAGTTAAAATAGGCAAAGGCAGCCTAAACCCTGAAATTTGAGTGGCTATTGCTTATTTTCATTCACGTACCTGACTGCCTTACAGAAGGATGTATTTTGCAAATAGAAGAAAATATTTAGCTCCTCTGGAAAAACAAGTGGCACAAAGACATAGAATCATAGAATCATAGAATGGTTTAGGTTGGAAAGGACCTTGAAGATCATCGAGTTCCAACCCCCCTGCCATAGGCAGGGACACCTCCCACCACACCAGGCTGCCCAAGGCCACCTCCAGCCTGGCCTTGAACACCTCCAGGGATGGGGCCTCAACAACCTCTCTGGGCAACCTGGGCCAGTGCCTCACCACCCTCACAGTGAAAAACTTCTTCCTCATGTTCAATCTAAACCTGCCCTCTTCCAGTTTGAAGCCATTCGCCCTCGTCCTATCACTCCATGCCCCAGTAAAAAGTCCTTCCCCAGCTCTCCTGTAGGCCCTTTAGGGACTGGAAGGCCGCCAGACTGTTACCACACTGCCAATGTTTGTAGCTTATACTAAAAGTCCAGATTCTGGGACTCATGCAGTTACAAAAAAAATCATGGTTTTAAAATATACTTAATGTCCCCTGATAGTGCGCAACAGTTTTAGAAACCAAACCTTAAAGGAACAAAACCACACAGAAAAATAGAAAATTAATTACATTTCCGCATCTTCTGTTTTATACCTGACTCCCAATCTCTAGTTATTTCAATACAGCAGTAATGCGCTAAGCATCAAGAATTCAACACTCCAGATGAAAGTCTAGAGAACAGGCGCCCCTTAACACATGAGTAACGGAACTCAATATTGAAAACTGCAATCTCTGTAAGAGGATTTTGTTTTATTATCAGTTATTCTTTTAAAGAGTAAGTGTTGGTAAAGTTTCTTACAGGAATACATTCTTTCTCCTGATATGCATATGTTTATAAAAAAGGAACACACAGAATATAATGCAATTATTAATTATATTGAGTTAAGTCGTCTGCATTCGAAGGACAGGTGTTACGAACAGATTGAGAGAGCTAATATCTGGAAAATTTCATCCCACGAAGGAGTTACTTTATCTTGAAAGACAGGCGAACTTTACCACAGACACAATTTACACAGACAAATTATAATTTGTCAACAAATGAAAAAATAACACCGATTTCCATTTCATTTCTAAAGAAATGACAAAAACTGGAGAAGCCTCCCACTCCGTCTCTCGCATTGGTTTTGAGTGTGTGTTACGGGACTCCTTCCAAGAAATCTCCCCTCCTACTCCTCCCCATCCTTCCCCTGGATCCTCAATTTTAACATCTCTTTGGGATTTCATCTTCTTTCCTTCAATATTGACTCAAGAGTAGTGTTTCACCTTCTGATCTCATCCCCTTGGATATCATCAGGGAAACCAGAACTCCTATAGCAATACTGAAAGGATTCACGGCAGTAGAATAGTAATCTCCTTATCAAGCCGAAATACAAAAACTGGAAACTGAAGAACAGTAACTCAATTTTACAGCAACATTCAAGGTTTTGACACTTTTTTGACATTTTTGACATCTGCACATTCCCCACTGGAATGCGGGGAATTAACTTGATGGTTTCTAAATGTGGGAGTGCATTGTGTTTCTCCCCATGTGCCTCCCCCCCCCATTACCAAATAATAGTTTGCGTAAACCGCTAACTTTAACAAAACACTTAAGTTGTAAAAACACGGTGTATTTGTATGCTATAAACATACAGCATCTTCCACGAAACTATTATTGGAGTTTGGCAGAAAGGTCTGAACAGAAGCAGATCTTGGGGGGGGGTTAGTTTTTTTCCTTTTGTTCTTGTTTTGTTTGTTTGCTTAACGCTGGCTGGCACTGGTTACTGTCTATTCCTCCTCGAATGACAGAATTATTCAGGTTGGGAAGGTCCTCCAACGGCCATCTAGTCCAATCTCCTGATCAAACCTCCAAAGACAAAAAATCCACAGCCTCTCTGGGAAACTTGTTCTGATGATTTATTACCCCCATAGAATTTTATTTTTTTTCCCCTTATATCCTTCTGGAGTCTCTCCTGTTTTAACTTTCAGCTGTTGTCTCTTGTTCTAACCCTGCACACCTCCGTGAAGAGCCTGGCTCCATCTTCTTAGTAACCTCACGTTTTGGAAGACTACTATTAGGCCCAGTCCTCTCAGACTCTTCTCATAGGGTCCCAGCCCATCTTGCTGGCCCACTGCTAGACTCAGTCAAGTTTATTGACATCTTTCTTGTATATTTTTTCTCTTTTTTTCCCCAAAACCCAGACACAATATTCCATGTGTGGTTTAACAAGCATCAAACAGAGGAGGGCGACCCCCGCGCTCAATTTACTGGCTGTGGTCCTCTCAATAGCGCCCAGGAAGCTGTCAGCCCGCATTGCTGGTAGGGCACAACACTGGCTCACGTTCAGCATACCTTCCACCATGACCCCCAAGTCCTTTTTGGCAGAGCTGCTCCTCAGCCAGTCAGCCCCAGACTCTACGATGCCAAAGAGCTCTTCCACCCCATGTTAAAGACTTCACATTTGTCTTTATTGAATTTAATCAGATCCATGTCAGCCCATTTCTCCAGTGCACCTAGGCCCCTCTGAACAGCAACCCTGCCCTGAAGTCTATCAGCTACGCTGCCTCCACGCCTCCAGTTTGGTGTCATCCAGAAACCTCATGAGGGTGCGCTCTGTCTCACCACAATGTGCCCTCTCCTCCTTCTGTTACTGACGACGACATAAAACAGGACAGATCCCAGGAGATGCCCCTGAGAAAAGGTACTTGTAACTGGCCTCCAAACAGAGTATGAACCATTAACTACACTCTGGAACTCAAGCTTCCACCCAGCCAGACCGTAACATCTGAACTTGAATACAAGAATACTGTGGGACACAGCATCAAAAGCCTTGCTGAACTCAAGGTAGATGAAATCCGCTTCTCTGCCCTCATCCACATTTCACCATAGATGGTGATCAGATTAGTCAAGCATGATTTGCCCTTGGCATAACCATGCTGCCTCCAAAAGGATTCCGTTTACCAGTTCCCTGAAGAAACCGAAGTTTGCTCTATCAAAGACCAGGGTGTATACTCTGCTACCCGCCTTCCTCGCTCCCCTCGGGATGTTTCATGGTTGCTACAAGCCAAGGCTGCCACTAGTTATTACATCCTTGGCCAGTTCTTTCTTTGTGAGGACAGTGTCCCCCAGGTATATTGCATCTACATTCGAGTCCCTTGACAGTCTCCAAAAACTTCCTGGATTGCTTCTAGGTGTTGTCCTTCCAGCAGGTGTCAGGGAGGCTGAAGTCTCCCCTAAGAACAAGGGTCTCCCAGTTGCTTAAATAACTTTGTCCTCTTCCCCATGCTGACCAAATGATCTGTAACGTACGCTCACCACCAGGTCACCCATACCAGCCCCACCTCTGATCCTAATCCACAAGCAACCCGTCCGCTCAAACTGCTTCTTCATGGAAAGGGAAACCCCCATCCCTGTGTTCCCTGCCCGTCTTCCTACATCCATCCAGCACAGCTGTTCCACCGATGCCTCCTCCTGACCGATTCCTCCGTTGTGTGCATATCTGTGCAGGCAATTCTTCCCTGACAGTCTATAAACCAGAAGATTTATGTTTTGCTTTGGAGTTCTGCCTCAGATTTGACCATCTGCCGATAGTACTTTCCTGTCTGTCATCCAAATTTTGGATTCTTTTCTCCCAACAAATTTTTTCCCTTCTCTCTAAAATCTGTTTCTAGCTCTCTCCGTTCCAGGAAGAAAACTAAAAAATTAAAAAGTGTGTACAGACAATCTGACAAAGTAGCAGTTTGCCTGTCAGCTACCACACTTGCAAATTAGCATTGCTACTTTTGGGAAAGCCGCGCTGTGGTAAATTGAAATGATGAAACCGCTGTAGAAGTCTATGCATTAGCATGTTCCATCAGTACCCTATCTGCAGGCAATGGGAGGAAAGGCTGTTAGCCAAAAAAGGCTAAAATCTCTCCCAACATACTGATTTTAAAGACTGGAAGTGCAAATGGAAAATAATATCTGGGACTGAGTGAACAGCCACGTAGGTGCAGCTTTCCTGCACTGGTACTCCAACTACCTCATGTAAAAGTTACCCGAGGGCCGCCTGAAGTGCCAAAATTTGCCCAACATCATCGTTTTGCCTGGGATACACTCTGGAGCGGGACACGGGGTACCGCGCTGGGGGTGCTGGTGACTCTCTTGAGGGACGAGATGCCTTGCAGAGGGATCTAGGTAGATCGGAGCACTGGGCTCCGATCATGATTAATGGGATGAAATTTAACAAGTCCATCATGATTAATGGGATGAAATGTAACAAGTCCAAAAGCCGGGTCCTGTACCTGGGATGGAGCAACACCGGGCACAAGTCTAAACTGGGAGAGGAGTGGCTGGAGAGCAGCCCTGCAGAAAGGGACCTGGGGGTGCTGGTGGGCAGCAGCTCAGTAGCAGCCAGCAGTGTGCCCTGGCACCAAGAGGGCAACCCACATCCTGGGGGGCATCAGCTCAGCGTGACCAGCCGGTCAAGAGAGGGGATTGTCCCGCTGTACTCGGCGTCGGTGCTGCCTCACCTTGAGGATTCTGTGGAGTTCTGGGCACTGCAATTCCAGAAGGATGTGAAGGTCCTCGGATGTGTCCAGAGGAGGGCAACAAAGCTGGTGAAGGCTGGAAGGAATGTCCTGTGAGGAGCAGCTGAGGACTTTGGGTTTGTCTAGATTGAAGAAAAGGAGGCTGAGGGGTGACCTCATGGCTGTCTACAGCTTCCTGAGGAGGCGACGTGGAGAGGGAGGTGTTGAGCTCTTCTCCCTGGATCCACTGATAAGACATGTGGCAGCGGTTCAAAGCTGCACCAGGGGAGGTTTAGACTGGACGTTAGGAAGCATTTCTCTACCGAGACGGTGGTCAAACCCTGGAACAGCCTTCCTAGAGAGGTGGCCGATGCCCTGAGCCTGTCGGTGTTTAAGAGGCATTTGGACAACGCCCTTAATAATTTGCATTAACATTTGGTAAGCCCTGGAGCGGTCAGGCAGCTAGACTAGACGCTGTAGGTCCTTTCCAACTGAAATATTCTATTCTCTTCTAGTATCTGGAAGTGACCCATGTTGTCCCTTTGAAGCTGAACTGCACGCTGAAAAGCAAGTCTGAAACCACGCTCCAAGGAAGAAGGTGTTGGGAAAGGTGACTACGCTGCATTCCCCCAGGAAAGCAGAAAGGGTGGCTGCTTTAACCCTAAAAAAGAGGTACAGAATGGCTTGCAACACTTACGCTACCGTGGTTCAAAGCTCAGATCTATTGAATACAAAGCCATAGAGCCCAAAACATGTCCTAAACCAGAAAAATCAGCACAACTTCAGTTCCTCTGGGGATATAGCCCAGCAAGACATGGGAACGCTGAGCAGCAGCGAGGATCACCAGCCTCACGTCTTGAACGACTGTTCCACTTCCTCAGCCAAGCCTGCAGGAAAGCTTTAGAGAATGATAAGGAGAGAGTCTCATTGCGGGCCACTATCCATAAAAAACATAGGCTGTTTCTCCCCCAGCAAGTCAACTGACTGATGGTAACGTAATATTTCCTTAGTGAGTGGAGGTCACTAAAAACCTGAGATGTTATTGACCCCTAAAGTTAGCTCGGAGAGTCTGAGAGGAGGAACAGACACACATCTCAATGTGCTGAAGAAAACCCAATGTTAATGTTGACTACTGAATTGAAAAACACATCGAACAACTCCCATTGGTGGGTTATTGCTATAATACTGTAAAAACTGCAGATCACACGTAAACAAAATACTCCCCATCCAAATCTCCAATTGTGAAGCCACTTCCATCCAGGCTTAATACTGAGCACATTTTTTTCCCCAATTAAACCGAGGAGATAATCCCCAAGGTTAAAGTAAAGCGATGTACAGCTCTGTAGGGCTGGAGTACGTATTACCCATTATTTTAAATTTGTTTTTGAAACAAAGCTGTTATGAAACACAAGAAAACATTGTCTGGCGACTATTCCTATATTTACAGACTCTCAGCAAGGCCATTTAACTGTTGAGTATAATTTCCTATATATTGCTTGGTTAGAGAAAGCTTTTTTATAAGCTTGATCACGGAAAAAGGCATAGAAAAACCAAAGATGCAGAAGCAATAGAGCTATGTTCCCCGGCACTCCGTAAAGACTTTTGTTCTTTTTTCAAATTCAGACCAAAGCAGGTTGTGTAACATTACAACCGCTCTAGACTAAAATCAGAATTATTTCTACAGATAAGTTCTGCTCGGTTTTAAACTCTGGAAAGAAAAGGCAGCCCGACCCCCTTTGCTAGAAGCAAATCAAAAAACCCCAGTCAAAATATACTTGAAGGAGCAATTGTGACTTTACAGCTGTCGTGACCACAGCTACACTGATTTTAGTGGAGTTCAGGCTATTTACGGTAGCTGAAGATCTGGTCTTCCAATTTAAATTCTGTCTTGACTTTGAGTAATTCCGTTGAGGTCACCAGAACAGGGTTACTCAGGACATAAATTTGCCCCAAGGGCTTTTGTTGCCTAAGCTATATTTATATTACATTAATGTATAAACAGAAAATGCCTAACAAGTTCCAGTAAAGCAATTCATGTAATTAGTTTGTAACTTGTGCTTAGGTCTCTCAAGGGTTACTGAGGGTCAAATTAGGGAAACGGAGTTCTGGAAAGCACAAGTCCTGAAATAATACAGCTTCAGCTTCCATTTCAAAGGGGTAGAACCTCTGCCTTACGACTTTGAATAATTTTTTTCAAGAGTAAATGGATTAAAACGATAGAATAAAACACATCTGAAATGATGGAATATCATATTAAATGGCAATTGGTAGCTTTGTGCGTTTTCACAAATAAAAATGCTTCAGTAAATTTCTGTTTAAACTTCAGAACGGGAGAAAGCCACAGATACCACCGCCACAAAAGGAGGACTTTTTTCATATATTCTAAACTAGAAAAAAAAACAATTCTAATGCAAACAAAAAGGGAAGTATTCTCTGTTTTGTACTATCCGCAGCCTATCCTAGTTTGGGGTTGGAAACTCAGTAAAACTCGCATCGTATACAGCCCAGCCAAGCCAGCAGGATCGGGGCCTGGAAACGAAACGCCGGTGGAACGGAGCAAGTTGTATTAAGGGATCTGATGCCGCTTGTCACACCCACGAGGAGCGCAGCCCTGTCCTCTTTTACAAGCAGCAGTGTGGTTTCATTTTAAAAAGACAAAAATGATGTAAAAATCGAAGGTCGAGAAACAGCGCGAGACATGCGTTATCTGTGAGAATGCCAGCAAGGAGAATTATTTTTTTTTATTAACTAAACCTGTCTGAGAAGCCTAAAGAGCCACTAAAATATAATTAAAATAAACTATCAAAGGTCACCATGCACCGGTTGTTAATTTGGATAACTATAAAGGCAGATAGCAGCCGTTGATAACTCTCGGTTATTGAATTTATTAACAAGCTGCAGGAATGTGCTCGTTGCATTACATGACTATGCATATTGAACAAGCGTTTTATTTCAACTTTCCTCTCTTCCATTTTACATAGCCCACAACCATTCACACTAGGCAAACATGCAACAATTTATTTTTTTTTTAGATCCTGTTACATCACATGTGACATTTATCAGCACACCTATTAGTAAGAGAAAACTGAAAAGGAATAGTAAGGAAATGCGATGTCCTTGAGGGCTGAAGAGGACAGATAAATCACGATTTTAAGACAACTACTTGTAGTGTATAGTTCACTAGATTTATATGTTTAGTACGTCAAACCTCTGGCTTTTCTCACGTTAAATATGTAAATCCCTTATTCAACAGTTGCTGACAAAGCAGGAACTTTGAAAGTGGAGATCAAAAGGAATAAAACAGTCAAATCTCTTTGAGTCCATTTAACAATACAAAAACATGACGCTTCCATATATGGCTGGAATATCGAGTGACGTGGGCAGCCACAAACACATCAACTTTAACGGAGAAAGACAGAAATACATATTTCTGAAATATGGGAAGAAATGGAAAAATGCTTTTGACAGCTCACGAAGGACAACAAGCCCTGCTGATGCACAAGTGCTTGTGATGCTGCTCTCGGGTTGCGTTACGGTCTTACATCACAACGTTTCTAATTTGTTTGTGTAGATATATTTCTAATTTGTAACTGCAAATAAAGAGTCCTTTGAATTCAAAGAGGCATTCGAGCAAGTCAGTTCACAGCGAGATACGGGGAAATATTATTGTTTCTGATTTATGGGGGAGGAACAGCTGGCACTTATTATGTCTATGTACGACATCAATCACCAGCAACACATAAACTCTGATAAATCTACCTTATGTCCCTCCGAATACAAAGCTGTTTTTCCTTTCCTAGACCGGATTGTTAGCTTATATAAAGTGCTGCAGCTCTAAATCCAACCCTCTACCGTCTAATCAGTTCAAATGATTTACCAGGCACAAATTTATCTAGTTTAGCTCTTACAAAGTTTTAGATAGGGTTTTTTTTTTTATTATATTTTTTTTTCTACCCCAAGCGATTGAGTTCTGCTCAGAATGCTCTTAGTGGATAAACAGCACCGGTACAACACCGTATCAGCCGGTTTTGGGCAAAGTTGTAATTACAATATAGACCTACTACAGCATGTGCTGTTTATAAAGAGACAGTCTACTGCAACTGGGCAGTGACAAGAATGAAAAGAAGAGAGGTGGTGGTAAGGACGTTAACTAACCACAGAAAGATGAGTAGGACATGGCCTCTCACCATCCGACCACCCAACGTACGGGACATTAGCGCTGGGGAACAAACCGTGCTTTAACTTTCCAAGCTGCTGAGGAAAGAATGAAGCAGAACAGATTGTCCAGCAAGCTTCTGTTATGTGCTTATCGCAATTTTCAGTAGAGAAAACCACTAGAGAGCAAACATTTCCGAATTCAACTCAAAACAACATAGGAGGACTTAGTCGAGAATGCAAAGAAGGAAATAAGTGTTTTCAATTGATAGTCCATTAACCTTCAAAAGAAAGTTGATCTTCTATCTAATGGAGAAGAGCAGCTTATTGACAGATTACGCTGAGAAGACAGAATTCTATTTTTTTAGTCTTTCTTTTCTTTTTTAAAAAAGGTCAGTTGCAGTCAGGCAGCTGCCACGATTAACACAGCGACTAAGAGCTTCAACTAAAATGGGGAAAGCATTCTCCTGCATGTTGATCTGGATGCTTTAAAAATCATAGAATCATAGAATGGTTTAGGTTGGAAAGGACCTTGAAGATCATCGAGTTCCAACCCCCCTGCCATAGGCAGGGACACCTCCCACCAGACCAGGTTGCCCGAGGCCACATCCAAATGACTTTGTCTAGCTTTCCCTAAAATACTTTCAATTTTGACAGAAGGAACAAGAGAGCTGTCAGTTGCTGTCTTTGAGAAGAAAAACCGCGCTGGAGGAGCGGTGGTTTCAGGAGACTGGAAAAGAAAACCAGAGCTCCTATCCCAGGCTCAACTCCAATTGCATAAACACGACAAGCAAACAAGCTGCTTGCAAGTTCTTCAGGAGTGGGAAAAGAAGAAGAATCCTTATCCCCTACCCCCAAGAGATCGTAAACATCTGATAAGGCTGTGTGTAATGCACAAATCATGTCAAATGAGCATCGTTATATTTTCCTGTCACGATAGGGAAATGGTTCAGTCTGTTAAGGACACAGCAATAGGGATCAGATCATAGAATCATAGAATGGTATGGGTTGGAAGGGACCTTGAAGATCACCCAGTTCCACCCCCCTGCCCTGGGCAGGGACACCTCCCACCAGACCAGGTTGCTCCAAGCCCCGTCCAACCTGGCCTTGAACACCTCCAGGGATGGGGCAGCCACAGCTTCTCTGGGCAACCCGGGCCAGTGCCTCACCACCCTCACCCTCTGGATGGTAAGAAGCAGCATTCTAACATTTTCATGTGGGGAAGAGCCACTCTTTCTCCCTGTGAGCCCGCAGCACCCTTCTCCCAACCCTGCCCCATCCTTGCGCAGCCACTGGCCAGAGCCAGAGAGCCTGTGCTGCTCGGTGGATCACACACACTTTTAAACTCACTATTTCTGCAGCATAATAAAATTTTGCAGCCCCAACCCGCTATAGCTGCACATTAAACATTTGTATAACAGCCGTTTTCGTGGTTTGTTTTCTTTTGTTTTTTTTCCCCATGGCCCTACCCCATGCGTGATGTTGTGAGGTCCTGTGGCCAAAGGGACCCGCTAAAAGACACCGATAAGCAAACTTGACCCTTTCTCCAACGTGCCGCACCGGTTAAAGACTACAAGAAACAGAAACAGTTGTCATGGAGCTGCACTTCCTCTTACAATTATTCTCGAGAAAAAAATCTGTGTCCTTTTTTCTGCCAGCACAGATGCCTGACCCTTGTTTTCTTGGAAAGCTTGTGACCTCAGTGTGAATTACAAGCCTCATCTTGTCTACTCTGTAATTTATTTTGACTTTAGTAAGACTTTTTCCTTGATATTCTAAGCTGCAGGAAATATGGTCTAGAGGAAGTTACTACAAAGAGGGAAGCAAAACTGTTGGAAAACTGTACCCTACAGTGTTTATCAATGGCTCACTGTCAAAGCCAACACAGCTGTACTCTCGGGGCTGTGCTGTTTAACATATCCATTATGGATTTGGGTGGTGGAAGAAGGAGATGCTTACTAAATACGCAGCTGACTACTTTGCCATAGGCTGTAAAAACTTTGGAGGACGGGATCAGAATTCAAAAGGAACTTGGCCAATAAGAGAAATATTAAAAAAAAACAACAAAAAAAGAAAGATGATGAGATTTTTTTAGGACACTTCCACTCTTCAGGATCTTTTTGGTTCTGTCCTTCAAGCAGGAATACTCAACTGGACAAACACAAATTGAAGAAGTTCCAACTTTATAGCAGTTCTCCAGAAAAGCCATCTATGAGTCACAGGCTGAGCACAAGTTAACATCTACAAGGAACAAACTGAGGGGACCATTGTTTAGTCTAAAGAAGAGGAGTTTAGGGGGGAGCAAAGGGCTAAATACAAAGGAGGAGGAAATCAGCCATCCTCCATATCCATATTATCCAGGACAATCAGCAACAGACTTAAATTTACAGCACAGAATATTTACACTGGATGTTAGGAAAGAGTCGCGTTGAATAATCTCCTTTTCTAGAGGTCTACACAGGAAGGTCCATAAGCAACATTCCCCGTTTGGCTCATAACAGTCTTCTCTTGACTGTCCCATGCAAAGACCTATCACAGTTTGCAATCTAGACAGCATCTTGCTTTTCTGCCAGTCTTGTGGTAAAACTGCACCACCGCAGATGAAGCCATAGAAAGCAATCAAGACGATATTCTCTAATGGAAATAGAAGAGCATATCTTATTAAAAAGTGTTACAAATATCCCAAAGTATACGTAACAAAATAAGGACATGTTGATTCAAAATTTCTTTTCTTCTGAGGCTTCAGCTACATTCAGTGGACCAAATACTGCTTCAAAATCCATGTGGACAGCTCAATATGGGAGTTTAATTCCATGAAAAAGTGTCCTTGTGTGTAATTAATTATATATATTAGAAGGAAAATACAGTCCCTTTAAAAATAATCCAATAGACTGACTTTTCATTAAATGTGGTGGATACAACCAGCCAACAAAATCTCTTTCTGAAAGTATGTTAAGTGCTGCTAAACTATTATTTTGTGCTGCAGTTCCAAAACGGCCGCACAGATGTTGTTCGGATACCTGCTCCAAACTCAGGGCTCTCTCTACCATATTGCCACCCGGTATTTTAAAAGGGCAGGGCAGAGGAAAGAGAATAAAAGGGAAACAAATCTTCTGGTGACTAATCAATCAATTCCAAATCCTTGATTAAGGTGCAGTATCGCTCTCAAAAGAAATATAAATACAATGTAAAATGTAGAAGCGCCTTTTTTTTTTTTTTTGGACATTGTGTAAAATTTATGATGACTGTCAGACTACAAAATCCACTCCAACCATGTAACAACACATATATATAAAAGTGAACACGAAAACGGGCAAAAAAAATATATTTAGGCTTTAAGAAGTTAAAATACAAGGGGAGCCACAGCCGTGAAATGTGATTTTTCAGGCAGCAGAACGCACTCACATTGCTGTCCGTCTATTTTCTCCATTCATGAATTCAGAGATAATCCACCCGTCCCCACACTGGGTCTACAGAAAAACGGATCTATGGTTTAGCCACGAAACGACCCTCCGTTCTAACTTCCATCTCGCAGATGTTCAGCAGAAGCCGCTCTCCGTGTAAGAAACACTTGTATAGTTGCCCGATTTATTGACCCACTACAAGAATCTGAAGCCCTTTAGAAGGAGAAGAAAATGTAGTCTTGATGCATTCATAATACACAGACCTCAACACCAACATTTCTATCTGTCTCATACACGTAACACTGGGGATCATTCTTAAGTTAAAGGTTTGTGTTTAGAATGATGGTAGCTTACGAAACAGCGAAAAAGAAATTATGGCATGATTTTATAAACCATTTTGCTGGGTTTTTTTAATAAAATACATTATGATAATAAGGTAGCCTTATTCTGAAGTAGTGAAAAACCTCAAATTTCATTAGTTTGGTGAAACGCAAAGTAAATTTTAATATAAAGTAATATAAAATAATATCTTGCTTTTACATAAAGTAAGGTAGTTTAGCACACAGAAAACCAGAAATTGCACCTCCTTCTCTTAAAAACAAAATCCAAGCTTGTATGTCACTCAACAATGCAGAACTCCACAAACCATACTTGGACAAGTAGAGCTTCCAATTAAAAAGAGACCATCTTTCAATGAAAAAGACATTGCTATGCAAATGCAGAATCTCGGTCCAACTCCCACTGAAATCAACAACGAAATATCCACCAGTTTTGGTGGACGATGAGCCAAACCTATACAATGGGTGCCTGGACCTATAGAACTAGATCTGAGACATGGCAAGCACGAGGACTGCCCCCATGACTTACCATCCTCCAAAAACCTTCAGCCCGTCGATTACGCAGAAAGTGATCTGAAGTGGAAGATGTAAGAAGAGGAAATTACAGGACGGGGTATTAACCAAACTCATTCAGCTTTGCTGCCGTTTGCAATAACTCATACGGCTGAGTCCACAGTTAGTCATCTCCTCAAGGGAGTTTACAGGAGCACTTAAAGGAGCCTTTGCTATAGACCTTCTTTGTTTAAATAAGCCCAAAATGTAGTGATAATTGGTATTTACATTTAGCTTATGCGTGTGGCTACAATTTATCTTTCCTACCTAACATCACAGCAAGGAAAAAATGTACGCAAAAACAGATTAACCACCAAGAGTAAGACTGATGAGAATTCTTACAAATGAGAGATCAGTAATTTGAAAACAGCCAGACTGCTAATTTTAGATTGCTAATAATCAGGAAGGCATCAGTGGGAACTCTAGAGCTTTCTTTCACTTTCCAAATAATGCTTTAAAGCAATTTACCATTAGTGCTTTAAACCATAATATCAGAAGCAGTCCGGCTGTATTTCAAGAGTTGAAAAGTGAATCGGACAGAAAACTAAACGTCGCATTTAAATAAGATGGTCTTTTAAAACTATGGCTTTTAAATCAGCAAAAGTGTTTGAAAGTTCTAAAAATTATATGGGTATGAATTAACCCCATCAAAACACACTGAGTATCACATTATGGTTTTAATCGGAAGGAGAATTACTGAAATCAAATCGTCAGGCTATTTGGGTTGCATGACAATTTGAAGTTAGAGCAAGCATCTTCCACAGTAATTATGTCATAAAAAACTGCAGTATTTGGCTTTTCAGAAAGAATTCTCCTCTATAATAAACGCACTAGCACTGCAGCTCTGGCTGAGGTCACATCTATATAACTGAGCTCAAATATTTGGCTCTTTTAAACTATTTAAATTTTAGGGAGAGTAAAAAGGAAAATTACTATCAGTCCCCCTTTTTAATACAATTCCAGTTTAATTTAAAGCATTTGCTAAAAATTACAAAAAAAAATCAAAATAAAAACTCTTAAACACATATTTTTAAATGTTCTCTGAAACAGCTCCATATAGAATCTTAACTCTAGCTAATTTCTAAATAAATTAAAAGATAAAGCTCCAAAGACTAACCTCACTTTCTGCGCCTGAGAAATTCCACTGCAAAAAGTATCTTTGGTCGAAAAAATAAGTAAATAAATTTTAAACCTATATATCAATGGCCGTACTCCGTTCTTGATGACAGACCACAAATCGTTTGGGTGAACGAGGTAATGGTGAAGTGGATAAGGACCTGTTAAATGGACAGAAGAGCAACACCGCTTCGCTGTCTCTTTTTCTGTTTGGACGTAAAGCCCTTTGAGGCAGAGTTCTGCTCTTGCTCCTACACCATGTAGAGCAACAGAAGATGAATGACATGGAAAGACCTAAATAATAGCTAACGATGTTAACACAGCTGCAATAACACAGCAATTATTGCTAAGACAGCACTAATGCATACAACAAAATTCCACACGTATCACATTTTTTTCAAAAGTCACTAACTTGCATAGTTTTTCAACCACGCCAGACGCGATGTGGTGAGAAGAAAAATACACCAACAGAAACCTTCAACAGTAAAAAGCTTTAAGATTTGCCAGGACACAGTGTTTAACACATTCAGACTATTTTCCTGTCAAGGTGCACACTCCAAGAGCTGAGCAACAGGTATTTCCCTTTCTATTCTATTTATTCTATTTTCTATTCTGTTTAGATTGAACATGAGGAAGAAGTTTTTCACTGTGAGGGTGGTGAGGCACTGTCCCAGGTTGCCCAGAGAGGTTGTTGAGGCCCCATCCCTGGAGGTGTTCAAGGCCAGGCTGGACGTGGCCTTGGGCAACCTGGGCTGGTGGGAGGTGTCCCTGCCTATGGCAGGGGGGTTGGAACTCGATGATCTTCAAGGTCCTTTCCAACCTAAACCATCCTATGATTCTATGATCCTATGATTCTCTGATTCTATTCGCTGCACTCATAAAAACCTAACTCGGGAAGTTTTGACTAAGCAGAAAAGCAAGCTCTGTTAGTAAGAAAACAAATCTGAATCAAATCAAACGTGCGATCCGTATCACCTGTTTGTGGACATTCGTTTGGCACGCACACTAATTTCTAAACTCTTTCCTGATATTATTGTTTTGATTTTGGAACAGCTGGGAAATTGTTACGTAACTCACGATACGGTATTACCGAGATTGTAGAGGTGATCAAAATTACAAAAACAAACATAGGGACAAAAATCTGATAAAATATATTAACTAAAAGTGGCTTCACAAAACACTACGGCTAAATGAAAGACTGCATTAGATACAGTATGGTAAGTCCCTGCAGCTCTGTTGCATCCCAGTGTACCCAGTTCTCAGGAGGTCATCCAGATTTTTCTGCTTGGACTCCTGTTTGAAGATGCAAACCACAATGACTGCAAATCCAAATAACTCATTTTCAGCGAGAGGTGGAAAACAGCTTGACTGCCTGCACTTATAAAGTTGTAAGGAAAACAAAGGCAAATTGTAAGAGATTCTGGGAGGGAGTGATACCTGGAACAACAGAGACAAGTAAAGGAACATGGTTTCATAGCAAAATAGTATTTTGGACCACTACAACTCAAGTTGCAGAAGAAGGAACTTCCAGCTCAGCAGCCATTTAGAAGCAGAGAAATCTTGGTTGTCCTTCAAAGCTTTCTAAATGGTAGCGGTGAAGGACTGAAGCAGACAAGAGCACGGAGAAGCTCTGTAATAGTGTCTACAGCTCCTAATCTTTTTTGGAACCCAAAGGTCTTAGAAACCTCCATAAAACCCCAAGCTGCTCCTCGACTCAACTGTCTCCGATAGTTGAAGTGATGAAACTGAACAGTTGGANGGCTCTGTAACAGTGTCTACAGCTCCTAATCTTTTTTTGGAACCCAATGGTCTTAGAAACCTCCATAAAACCCCAAGCTGCTCCTCGACTCAACTGTCTCCGATAGTTGAAGTGATGAAACTGAACAGTTGGAGTTTGTGAGAGCAGATGTTTAAGCTACTGGATGCCCTGGGGTGCCTCAAAGTCCTCCTCTCGGAGGTACGAGGTACACCAAGGCAAGATGCAGTGTTCCCGCCTATCCTGATTAAGAGAAGCCTACGCAGATCCATCACGGTGAGATCCAAGCACAGCAGACCCAGGAGGAGTGGATTCCCAAACAAACAAGCGAACTCCAAACGCAAACAAACAAAAACCAGATCCCAGTTATGAACCAACAGCCAATATTTTTAAACTCCCTTCAGCAGAAACAATATAGGAAATAAACTTGACCTTTATTAACACAAGAAGGGAAGATTATGTAACAAGTTAAAAAAAAAACCCATACACATGCATTCCAGTTAACTTTAGGCACAGAGTGATCTCAGGTTTCCCCATTTCTTAGTCAGTGCAGAGAGAAGAGAACTTCCAGGGTCTAATTTAGAATCTGCATGCGTTAAATTGCCCTCTGAAGCTGTTCCCTCTCCGTGATATCTCTCAAGACAGCACTTGGCTAAATGCCTATAGATGCGCGACTCCGTTCAAAATGCAATTCAGTTAACAAGCACACAGAAGTCCTCAGATGGGGATAGCTATTCCTTTGCTCAGAATCCTGCAAATCCCACATTTTCCCAACATTCCTGCGTGTCTTTAGACTGCGGGGAAAAAGTTGACAACACTCACTTGAAGTTATTCTGTACTGCCTTTTAAAATTAACAGACATTAAAAAGAAATCAAAGAGATTATTATATTCTCACATATCCCCATATAATTGCCTAATAATATTAATGTTCTTCATTCTTTAATTGACTCCTAAAAGTCACAGAAAAAGAATTTCTTGGCAGTATTTTTTAATTTTTATATGATCTTGAAGTACACACCTTAGTCCCGCTAAAATAACTATTTATACACACGCTGGGACTAATTCAAAGCCTATTCAAACCATTGTTAGGTCTTTAACTAACTTCAGGAACTCTGAATCAGATCTTGAATCTCATAACCACCAACAGAGAGCTCCCGATCTCCATCGATAAGGTCATCAGCTCAAGAAAATTCAACTACAGAAGTGTAGCTAGCAAACTCAAAGTGGGGATAAATAACTCGAAATTACAACTGCTAACAGAAAAGGGTTGAAATTACCTGTTTGCAGTTTACGTATCCAACACTACATACACAGAGATCAGAAGTACACTCCACACGCTGCACAGAGGCTGAAAGAGTTGGGGCTGTTCAGCCTGGAGAAGAGAAGGCTCCGCGGAGATCTTATTGCGGCCTTCCAGTCCCTAAAGGGGGCCTACAGGAGAGCTGGGGAGGGACTTTTTACTGGGGCATGGAGTGATAGGACGAGGGGGAATGGCTTCAAACTGGAAGAGGGCAGGTTTAGATTGAACATGAGGAAGAAGTTTTTCACTGTGAGGGTGGTGAGGCACTGGCACAGGTTGCCCAGAAAGGTTGTTGAGGCCCCATCCCTGGAGGTGTTGAAGGCCAGGCTGGACGTGGCCTTGAGCAACGTGGTCTCTGGTGTGGTGGGAGGTGTCCCTGCCTATGGCAGGGGGGTTGGAACTCGATGATCTTCGAGGTCCTTTCCAACCTAAACCATTCTATGATTCTACGAAACCCTTCCAAGAAACTTCATGCAGGCTTTCCCGCGGATCCGTCCTGCCCCAGCTACGTGCCTAGAAATACCCCAATCTTGAACAGCGCGTCAAGCACAGATGTCTTCTGACAAATTCAAGACTGGAGCTGCTTTTTACCCCTCCCTTCCCACTGGGATGCTTAACCAAAGAGCTGGTTGTTGAAAATTTCAAAAGCAAAATAAAAATAGTTTCTGCGGGTCTTCACTTTCTGTTGCAATTAATATGGCTTTACAAACACACATAGACAAACTCACACATTGAACAATACAGAATAAGTTTTGGGGCTTGTGGGTGGGTTTTTTTTTTCCCTAACAAGAAGAGAATTACGGCGACCCTTGCTACCATGCCTATGACTTCTCCTCCAGGAGTAGCTTCTTACGTACTTCAAGTTCCTGGCTGGTGCCCACTGCTTCCCAACCAGGGAATTACTCTGACCCGGTCTGCCCTCTGGACACGACACTTCAGCAGCATTCACAGGCTGGGAAGGGGACTCAGTGGCTGAAAGGAGCATTTTCTCGAGCAGAAGTGTTTTACGTGAAGTGGTACAGGTTTTTCAAGTAGAGCCTCTTAGTGAGGGAATGAAAGGAGACAAATGCCCACGGCAGAACTTCCATGCCACGGCTATTGTGGCCTGAAATTTCCAAGCAGCTCTGATTTACTCAGCAGGCTGCTCCACAGCACTCGCCTTACAGAGGCTCACCCCGCCCCTCACCCTGCTCCCACCTACACTGGCTTCGTGCTGCGCAGAAGACAAAAAAATAAAAATAAAAATCTATTTTAATAGGATTTTTTTGCTGACCTATATAGGAAACAGCTGATATGCACTGAAGATGTACTTAGGGGAGGTTTAGGTTGGATATTAGGAAAAGTTTCTTCACCCAAAGGGTTGTCAAGCACTGGAACAGGCTGCCCAGGGAAGTGGTGGAGTCACCATCCCTGGAGGTGTTTAGAAGATGGGTAGACGTGGTGCTGAGGGACATGGTTTAGTGGTGGGCTTGGCAGTGTTAGGTTAACGGTTGGACTTGATGATCTTAAAAGTCTTTTCCAACCTAAACAATTCTATGATTCTATGACTCTAACCTCTTTTTATCCCATGCCACACCAAGCAGCACTCGCTCTGAGCGTACCTGGCTGACAAAACAAGTCAGAGTTGCGTGTTCTGCCTAACCATGCTCAGTACCCAACTGCCATGTTTCGCTGTACTTAACTACGCTTTGCCGACCAGTTCACAAAAGTAGCATGTCCTGGCACCCACTGCACGCGTACAGTTCCTTGGGACCCCCAGGGGAGGACCCCCAAGAGGAATCTCCCCACGAAGCCAATTTACGCTGGCACTCTCTGAAGGCACTTCACTCCACCCCAAGCTTGAGTCCTGTGCAACGTGCAACCAGTGCTTCCAGCTAAAAAATACTTAGTGGAGGGGGTCAGTGACCACTTTTTATGTATGGTTTACTGACCTGAATGCTTGCCTAAGAAATTTGGATCTATTATTCCAGCACAGGTCATGGTTTAACCCCAGTTGGCAAATAAGACCACACAGCCACTCGCTCACTCTCGCCACCGTGGGATGGGGGAGAGAATCGGAAGAGTAAAAGTGAGAAAACTCGTGGGTTGAGACACAGACAGCTTAATAGGTAGAGCAAAAGCCGCTCACGCAAGCAAAGCAACACAAGGAATTCCTTCCCTGCTTTCCATGAGCAAGCGGGTGTTCAGCCATCCCCAGGAAAGCAGGGCTCCATCACACCTAACAGTGACTTGGGAAGAAAAAAGCTATCACAGCCAACATCTCTCCCCTTCCTTCTTCTTCCCCAGCTTTGTTATATACTGAGCATGAGACATCACATGGTATGGGATATCCCCGTGGTCAGTTGGGGTCAGCTGTCCCGGCTGTGTCCCCTCCCAGCTCCTTGTGTCCCCCAGGCCATGGCTGGTGGGGTGGGGTGGAGTGAGGAGCAGAGAAGGCCTTGAGTGCCCCACACCAACCAAACCCAGCAGTGCGCTACCAACAGCGTTCCCATCCCAGACCCAAACCACCGCACTACGCCGGCTGCTGGCAAGAAAGTCAATTCCATCCCAGCTCAAACCATGACACACAGTTTCTACCAGGAGTTCAAAGCCACCCAGCGAGCCTCACCAGGTGCCCAATTCAGCTTGGCACGAGGCTGCTGCCCAGGGTCTCTGTACCCAGAGCTTAGGGATGGATATCCCGAGTGCGGTCATGCCGGCTCACAGGATCCAGCCCTTCACAGCTTGTTGCTCATTTTTGCCCCCTTTGTCGCTGACCTTCATCCTTGCTCTTTTACCCGAAAGTATAACCAAGAGTGAAAGCTTGAGATTTGTACTGGCGTGTTGGCTACACACTTTGTTTCCTTCTACGTGTGGGTCTGCGTGAAAGTCTGCAGGTTGGGACAAAAATATGCACCAAGTTCAGTTTGCACATTAGTGCAAGCCCAGAGTAACTCCTGACTTAGTACACTTATTTGGGATACACAACTGAGCAAATAAAAGAACATAAGCCAAAACAACTCAGATTTATATGTTTAACTTCTTGAGTTTATGATTTTTAAACTCCTTAAGAAATCAGAACAGTCACATATTTTTGATATGCAAAGTGTATTCCGGGTTGCTTGGCATGCTTAGTTTAGGAAAAGTGGTGCATTTATATTTAATTATAAAATAAATTATCTTTATTGCCTAAATACACTGCTTGAAAGCTTAATTTTTTTTGTTAGCAATATTGCCAAATCTTATTTTCATCTTCAAACAGAGCTTCCACTGTTTTACTTAAAACTCCTGAAGGCAATCACAATTCAAACTTTCACATATGCTTCTATAAAAAAAAAACACAGCAATGACAAAAAACTCTAAAAAATGTAATACTTCTTCCAAAGCCAGAAATGTCATTTGGACTGAGGTGCCCAAAATTACTGACTGGATTTGGCTCAGTGGAACAATTCCTTCTGCACGTAGCTACAACTTCCTCCCTCCTCTCCTCTTTTTCAGATGTTTCTAGATATAAAAAGGGCAAGCTGGGGCTGCAGGAATTACTCACACAGCTTGCTGCCTGTCATAATCACAGAGTCATAGAATCCCACCTTGGAAGGGACCTCAAGGATCATCTGGTCCAACCTTTCTTGGCACAAGCCCGGTCTAGACAAGACGGCCCAGCACCAGCTGAATCTTAAAAGTGTTCAATGTTGTGGAATCCACCGCTCCCCCGGGGAGATTATTCCAAGGGCTGATTGTTCTCAGTGTGAAAAATTGTCCTCTTGTGTCCAACTGGAATCTCCCCCGGCGTAACTCGTACCCATTACCCCTCATCCTTTCCATGTGACTCCTTGACAAAAGGGACCCTCCATCTTCTTTGTAGCCACCCTTGAAATACTGGAATGTGGTGATAAGGTCTCCCCTGAGCCTTCTTTTCTCAAGGCTGAACAAACCCAGTTCTCTCAGCCTTTCCTCACACGACAGGCTTCCCAGTCCTTTGATCATCCTGGTGGCCATTCTCTGGACCTTCTCCAGCCTGTCCACATCTCTCTTGTGTAGCAGGGACCAAAACTGCACACAGGATTCCAGGTGTGGCCTGAGCAGTGCTAAGTAGAGTGGGATAATGACTTCTTTGTCTCTGCTGGTGATGCCCTTGTTGAGGCAATCCAGCATCCCGTTGGCTTTCTTTGCCACAGCAGCACACCGTTCACTCATCTTGAGCTTGCTGTCCATAATGTTCATGGAAAGATCACAGTTCTTCTCTCTTCACTTAACTAGAAACGGGCATGCCATGATGACACCTGCTCTGGTTTACTGATGGATGATGGATGATTGTCCGCTCACATACATAAAAGCAGCACGTGTGCTTGGAAGAGGACAGGGAAGGACATGAAGGACATGTAAGAGGCAGCGCACAATGTCCGTCGGCGTGATGAGATATACAGCCATCACAGTGAAGGGAGACACCCCCATGTTACTCACTGATGAGCATGTCTCAGGATGAAGTTTGGATACATCACTTGAATAAAACAGACTTCCATTATCAGCTGATTTGACAGGAAATAACTACATTTGGGTCTTGTATGATTATAGCTCATTAATTCTCTATGTTTTCTCAAGTCATGCACTAATTGGGTCATCCCATCTCAAAATGAAGAGAGGATCTGACAAGTAGTCAAAGACATGAAGAACAACCCACAATGCCAAACTGTTTCTATAGGAGAGCTGTAAAATAACTGTAAAATTATGAACGGCAAAACCCAAATTATTATACGCTATTTCTCACAGAACAAACACTGCTTGAAATCTGAGGAAACAATCAAATACCAGGTTTAAAATAAAAATAATAATAATTAAAAAAGAGCAGTCCACCTCCCCGCCACGACTCAATTCCATGGTGCAACTCAAACTCATTGCCATGGAAGACTGTGGAGGGCAGAGCTACAAACAGCCACAACGAAAGAATTCGGCAAACTTGGGGTGGGTGAGTATATAACTGGCTAATGACCTCAGTGGGCTGGAGCTACCCTGGCTCAGCCCTGATCTTCTGCCTGATGGAAGCCAAAGGATAAAACAGGGAAAAAGCATCTCTCCACTTCAAACGCAGTCCTTCAGTATTCACGACGCAGTCGGATGAAACACTAACCTGGATGGACCTCTTGTAGCCAGACCGAAGAGGATTTTGGCGTGGCATACTACATGTGCCTGCACAAAGGTATGCTGCTTGGAGGGTCAGTACACCCAAGGAAGATCACCTACTCCAACCTCTTGCATGCAACCGCCATTTTCATCTATCTCAGCACTCAATCGAACACCTCGGAAACAGAAAGGCTCTCACCTGAGAGCATCTAGACTTGACGATCAGAACAGATGCTAAAGCCACCATCTCCCTTGACAGTTTATTCCAAAGATTAGTCACTCTCACAGTTCAGAAAAAAAAACAAACCAAACACCACCAATGTCTCCAACTTCAGTTTTCAATTCCTGCTATGCCTTTTGCCATGTTACGTTTTCTCTTTTCCAGGGATTTCTACATGCTTTTCCCAGTCATCTTTTGATCTTCAACTCTTTAAGACTCCCACTAAGAGTTATCTTCCTCTCTCACTTTTTAATGCTTCTCTTTCCCACAGCCCAGTTTTTCAGGGTGGGTTCATCTGTAGACATCAAAATTGGAGCCAGAAGCTCAGTAGCTGTCCTACTGTCCTACTACTGCCACATGCAGAAGGGGGCAGGAGGGTACATCTCTTCTGCAACTCACTGATGTTCCCTTCTACACATAGGAGGTTCTTATGCTCCTTTCTCAATGACAACACTCTGGTCAAGGATTACATAGAAATGTATTTACTATGGCTCTTAAATCGTTCTTCTAGTACTACTTCCCATAATACAGTCTCCTATCTCTGTAACGGGTATACTCAATTTTAAATACTAGAAGGCAAAAAACACCTAACCTAAATCACAGTTTTGTTTCAAGTTTAAAGTTTCTCGATGAGTTTACAGTCCCTTTATTTTGCTTTGCAGGACTCACGGTTTTTCACACTCGGGACTGACAGCATTTTACCACAGCAGGGTGAAAAAAGCCCAAAAAAGTCGTTAGAGATCGTTTTAAACTGATATTCCTGCTCATGTACCTTGGTCTTGCACTAAAAACTGAAAGGGAACTCTTTGCCCGTGATGTTGCAGAGAAGAGGGACATAGAAAGCACTTCTGCAACAGTAACATATGTTTGTTTATTGCTCTCCCTATCTTTATAGGTTGTCATTTTATAGGCCATATAAAACACTACTGCAATTTATTACTAAGGCCATTCCAGCTAGCATGGTACGACAGTTAAACTATCCCTTAAGTTAAAGTTTCCAGGCTTGCAAGAAGACTTTCTCCTCTAAAGCTTTGTTTCTGCCAATGCTCATTGCCAATCACAAGTATGAGGCCTGACAGGGTCAGGACGATCATGCTGAAAAAATCAGGGCGCTCCACTGGATTTGAAGTAAGGGTTTTCATTGATGCATTTCCACTTTCCTTTCTTAGAAAGTTGAACAGCCTTTCGGCATGAAGACATGAATGGGGAATACATGGAATTGCGTTCCGTGTTCCTCATTTGTCACGTCTCCTGTGAAACTACCACTTGGAGAAGAGAACTGCACCTCAAGTACAAGTCACCCGGGTTTTTTGTAATCATGATCTACTAAAAGCATCTTTTTTCTGTTTAAAGCAGGGAGATGAAGTTACAGTTTGGGGCAAAGGAGAAAAGAATAAGGTAACCATGAAACACTTCTGACTCAGATGAAATGAGTAAGTGTGAGACACGTGGCTCAGGTCTCATTTCATTCAGAAATAAACATTTACAATTATAGAAACACAGAATGGTTTGGGTTGGAAAGTGACGTTTAAAGGCCATCCAGTCCAACCCCCCTGTCATGAGCAGGGACAGCTTCAACTAGATCAGGTTGCTCAGAGCCCCGTCCAACCTGACCTGGAATGTTTCCAGGGATGGGGCATCCATCACCTCTCTGGGCAACCTGGGCCAGGGGCTCACCACCCTCAGTGTAAAACATTTCTTCCTTATATCTATTCTGAATCTTCCCTATTTTAGTTTAAAGCCATTACCTCTTGTCCTATCACAACAGGCCCTGCTGAAAAGTCCCTCCCTATCTTTCCTGGAGCCCCTTCAGGTACTGGAAGGGGCTCTAAGGTGTCCCCGGAGCCTTCTCTTCTCCAGGCTGAACCCCCCCAACTCTCCCAGCCTGTCCTCCCAGCAGAGGGGCTCCAGCCCTCGCAGCATCTTTGTGGCCTCCTCTGGACCTGCTCCACCAGGTCCATGTCTCTCCTGTGCTGAGGCCCCTGAGCTGGAGGCAGCACTGCAGGTGGGGTCTCCCCAGAGCAGAGCAGAGGGGCAGAACCCCCTCCCTCGCCCTGCTGGCCACGCTGCTGGGGATGCAGCCCGGGATGGGGTTGGCTTTCTGGGCTGTGAGCACACACTGCCGGCTCACGTCCAGCTTTTCACCCACCAGTACCCCCACGTCCCTCTCTGCAGGGCTGCTCTCCATCCCTTTGTTCCCCAGCCTGTATTGATACTGGGGGAAACCTCCTTTTATTAAAGGATGAAGATGAGGGCATGCAAGTAGCAGCAGGAGTGAAAGAGACCCCACATTTGGCATCTGAGTTAGCAGAGTGTAGACATCTGTTTCACTGGCATTGCCGCAAAGGTCTCTGAGTAGATCTAAAAATGTGAACAGTCACATTTACTTATGGAACAAATTATGGAACAAGTTATAATCATGCATGTACTTCAGTCTGTGCAGAGGAGGGAAAAAAGACCTGGAAAACTACTTAAGAGATTAATAAAAGGAAGGTTATGAAGTTGATCACTTCTGTCTTGTGCGCATCTTCCTCAACTTTTATACCGTGAACTGATACACGATGCGATGCAACACTTAAGTGAGAGGAGCCAAAGTTAGCTCAACTCAGCCAACCATTCATCCTCTTCAGATAGAGCAGACCCTGCGATTTGACCGTACGGCGAGTCAGGCAGATAACCATTAGAGAACATTTTCTAAAGAAAGACACAATTTTGGCTTGAAAATATGTTTGTTCTAACTAAAAACAGTTCTCCTCCTGATAATGCACATTTTCTGCACTCCACTCCACTAGATTTCAATGGTAGACTTACATAGGAGTATACAGACTTCAAACCCTGACATCTATAAAACATTAATAAACATAGAAGTGAATATCCTGGAGTCTTAACGTACACCTAAATGTTATATTCTCATCAAAACCATAACAAACACAATAACCAGCTCCTGAAAAGCAGTCTGCCAGTAGAGTCTCTCCTCCACATTTATCAGAGCTGATAACAAAGTTTTAGGCAGTGTGTAAAAAAAAAAGGCAGTTAACAAATAAATTAAAAAAAAAAGTTATATATCTACAATTTTAAGACTCTAGATCCATTTTTCATTTCTTTTCCCTATGATTCTGGATGTTCTAAACCGTTACTGACCTATTGGAAATCAAACCACAAAATTAGAAGAGATTATTTCATGGAAAAAATGTCAGTAGTTTTACTTCAGCTATAGCAGGACTGTTTGCTGAGTTTTAAGTACACATTAAAGATCTTGAAAATAATAATATATATTTAAAAGGATCTGTGTATATATAGAGATATATACAGATTTTGTGTGTGTGTCTATATGTATAAGGGTGGAAACAGCATCACTATATTCTATAGTTAGACCTAAAGCAACAGCATCCGGATACAGAACAATACATTAAAATAAAAAGTATATGACCTCAGGAAATTCCATACTAAAATTATCTCTCCTTTTATTCCACTGTATTAGCACTGAGCGGGAGTCAAGACAACAGTTGTTGTTGGGTATCAGATGCATTGATCTAATACACAGTTTATTTAAAAAAAAAAATCAAAACATACTTCAGACTCGGCATAGAATATGTCATATAGTGTTCCTATCGACCTTAGTTTCTGGCTCCATGTTGATGGAGCTGTAGGAATAATTGGGCAGAAGTTCCCACCTCTTCCCTGCTGCTGCTGCTCTTCTTTATCCCTTTCACCGTCTCCTCCAGCCACTTGTTATTTATAACTCCGCACCGACCGACGGGATTTAAACCGTAAGCAAAGCTTCAGGACTCCAGCAGCCCTTCAAGCTTGGTCTGAGGACAAAAGCTTCATCTACTTAAGAAAAATCCCTCAGCAATTTCAGCAAAAAAAAAGATATGCAAAACACTGAAAGGGACTGAAAAGAGTTGCTGTAGTTACAGGAGATAAATGCACACACACACTCTGATTTCATTTATTGCCCACCCCCACCCCAACCCAGCATGCTCACTTAAAAGTGGTAACTTCTGAAAACCCTGAAGAAACCTTAAAACTGTGGCTGATGAGGTCACGTCGTGTGTTCCTTCTAGGTGCCTTTCCCTGTCTTTTAGTCAGAAGAGCCCAGACAGCGTGACTCAGTTGCTTAACCTTTAAGCAGATAAGGTGAGATAAGGCCAACCAATAATCACCGATGTCTCCCACAGAATCACTGCCTCCTTCACGGCGTTTTCTGCTCTACGGCTGTTTTTCCACAGGACGTTGCAGAGCGAAGAGAAAACAGCCCCTCGCAGCCCAGTTAGCGGCACCGCTGTGATCCCAAGTTGTTGATCAACAAATGTCCCAGACTCCAGACCGCCACCAAAAACCGCCCACCTCTACTCCTTCTACTCCCGGCTGCTTGTTCCTGCCCTCCCACCAGTCCTCCTCTCCGGCGCGCCCAGAGGGACGTGTGAAGCCAAGAGGTAAAGCAGACGGAAAACGGGGTCTGACGGAGCCCTCCCCAACCCTCCCGCCTTTTCCCACACGGGCTGTCCTTCACGGCACGTTCCCCACTCGGTTCCCCCCCACCCCGTGCAGATCCCCACATCCTCCTACGGGCGCTGGGGAGGGGAGAGCGCAGGGGACAAACAAGGAAGGCTGTTTGGGCACCAAACTACACGGGTTTAAGCGGTTAACTTCAGCTGGAACTGCTCCAATTCCCCCCACTTGTAAGACCTTGTTTCCAGCTGTTTACTCGAAGGTTTTGACAGACTTTAACCTGAAGTTTTGGGTTTTTTTTCCACTGAGGAACTGTCCCAACGCCTGTTTCTTGTCCACATTAAAACAGTGCAGCCTCCTCAAAGAAGGTCTGTAGCGTCCTAAACTGACAGGGAAGTATGATGTGGAGCGATGAGAAGAGAAAGGAAAAAAAAAGAAGGTGCCTCAGGAGCACACTTTATCATCTTCAGCAAAATTTGCCCAACGAATAAGCACGACAGCTGATGAATTCCCAGTAAAGACTCTGGCAGATCGCTCTGCTAAAACGCAAAAAAATCACAGAATCGCAGAATCACAGAATTTTCAGAGTTGGAAGGGACCTCTAGAGATCATCTAGTCCAACTCCCCTGCTAAAGCAGGATTGCCCAGAGCACAGCACTCAGGACTGCATCCAGGCGGGGCTTGAAAACCTCCAGAGAAGGGGACTCCACAACCTCCCTGGCAGCCTGTGCCACTGCTCTGCCACCCTAACTGTAAAGAAGTTTTTCCGTGTGTTGGAACGGAACTTCCTATGTTCCAACTTATGCCCATTGCCCCTCGTCCTGTCACTGGGAACCACTGAAAAGAGTCTGGCTCCATCCTCCTTCAACCCACCCTTTAGATATTTATAAGCAGTAATAAGGTCTCCCCTCAGCCTTCTCTTCTCCAGGCTGAAGAGTCCCAGCGCTCTCAGCCTTTCCTCATAAGGGAGAGGCTCCAATCCCTCAATCATCTTGGTTGCCCTTCGCTGGACTCTCTCCAGCAGTTCCCTGTCCCTCTTGAAGTGGGGAGCCCAGAACTGGACACAGTATTCCAGTTGTGGCCTCACCAGTGCCGAGTAGAGGGGGAGAATGACCTCCCTCGACCTACTGGCCACACTCTTCCCTATGCAGCCCAGGATTCCATTGGCCTTTTTGGCGACAAGGGCACATTGCGGGCTCATTGACAATTTGTTATCTACCAGGACTCCCAAATCCTTCTCCTCAGAGCTAAACCTAAAAAAAAGGTTTAAGGAAGGCCGAGTGCACGTTCGCTGGAGAAGACGTGCGGCGCAGGTAGAGCGGTGGTCTGCGGCAGGTCACGAAGGGACAGCAGTGAGGTCTCTCCCCTCGCGTGCTCTCAGCGATGCCAGAGCAGACAGCTCAACAGGAGAAAGCCGTGTAAAGGAACAGACGGCAGGAAAAGGCTCGGTCCGCCCCGAGAAGAAAATGGGAAGGAAAGCTGTGATCTGAAGCTAGCCAGGGAGGTAAGGAGAGAGAGGACGCTGAAGAGGGACCTGGGATGGCACTGAATTCACCACACAGAGACAAAGAGCCAAAGGACTCGAAGAGCTGTGACAGCCTGGTGCAGCTTCATCGCCATTTCTTCTCACAAGAAAGGGCAATTAAAGGTCAGGATGATGGGTAGGGAGAAGGGAAGGGAGAGATGAAATCATTTCACGGGTTGATGAAGAGAAGCAAGTAGTAGAGAAAGCAGCAAGGAACTGGAGATAGATTTAAAACAAAGGAGGCTTACTAGAAAGATGGGGACAGACGTTTTAGCAGGACCTGTTGAGATAGGACAAGGGGTAACGGCTCTAAACTAAAAGAGGGGAGATTCAGACTAGATATAAGGATGAAATGTTTTACAGTGAGGGTGGTGAGCCCCTGGCCCAGGTTGCCCAGAGAGGTGGGAGATGCCCCATCCCTGGAGGTGTTCAAGGCCAGGTTGGACGGGTCTTGGAGCAACCTGGGCTGGTGGGAGGTGTCCCTGCCCAGGGCAGGGGGGTTGGAATGAGATGATCTTCAAGGTCCCTTCCAACCCAAACCATTCTGTGATTCTATTCTATGATTCTATTTTGCTGTCAAATAAAAAGCTGTGTTTTACTCAAGAAAGCAAAGTTGGTTTGCTTAAAGACCTACATAAACACCCTCATTACTTGCAAAGGTTAAATGAAAAAGACACGCTTTTACTGGAACAAACTGTTCACGCTGGCAGTCAGAGGTCACGAGGATGTATTTTCGAGGAGGTAACACACCCACGAGAGAATCACTGCAACCAGGTACGTGACTACTCCTAATCCATTCCACTTCACAGTAAGGCAAGATCAGTCACTTGAAGTGATTTACCTAAAATGTTTTACTTAACATTTAAAAGTACTCACAAGCCAACTGTTGCACAGTCCCTATAACCCAGCATAAGTCCGTGCCGCTACCAGAAGGAGTCACCTCATCTTCCCTCGCCCGTATCAGCTTTCCCAACACCAGTAGAGCGAGGAGTAAGAACTAGGGGGGAACAAGGACAGGCTTCTGGCTGGAGCATCCCTTCTGTTGGATTTATGCCGCAAGTACAGCCTTATTTATCAGGAAGAAGTTTTTGTACTCATAGGTGGTGAGGCACTGGCCCAGGTTGCCCAGAGAGGTTGTTGAGGCCCCATCCCTGGAGG
>VUYV01000538.1:44694-61626 GCA_008711295.1 Anarhynchus alexandrinus
GTTGGATTACCTAAACCATTCTAGCCTTATTTATCAATGCGGTGACTTGGTACTCATATGCACTGCCTTCTCCAGCTACTACGGCCGGGCTCGCAAAGGTACGACCAATTACACCTTTAGATCGGTATTGCTTACAGCAGCAGGATTATACTAGAAAATTAATTTCTTGCAGGCAACTCTTAAGTAAGACCCCTGCAATTTCAGTAACAAAAAAAAAATTACAAATAAAAACAAAATATTAATCATTTATCCTTCCCAGGTACAGCTCTGGCAGAATTTGGAATGAAATACAGCACCCTCAAAGAAGGTGGCAGAAACTTCTCACACGATTGTGAACATCGCTGAGTAGAGCCAGAGAGGTTGGGGGGGGTTCTTGTTTGTTTTCTTTCAATTTCCTAGAAGACCTGGAAGCCAATATTGCAACCCAGATAAAGCACTTCTATTTCAGAGTATCGGGACACTGGTTGCCAAATAATTCTGATTTTATGAAAGGACATGGGAAAATAACCGGCAAGCAGTGGATAAGAGTGTCTCTCCCTGAATTTCAGCCACTTTAATGATTACCAAAATGAACGTTTATTAATTCCATTTTTCTTTCAAGATTGCTACTCAGCTATCAGTGCCAGTGTTATAAGATAAGCAATTGATTCCACGTCTTAGTAAGAGTTTGCACTTGCTTTAAATTCCTCAACACTGCACTAACTCATCAAGCGAAAGGGAGATTCCCATTCTAGTGAAACCAGTTAGCTAATGAACACACTCTGCTCTGGCTCAGAATCAGCTTTCTTTTTAATGGCTTTCTCATAAGGCAGTTGAACAGTTAAAAAATATACAGTGATGATAAAAATATAAGTCTTTACAAGAGCATGTGTCGAACAGTCTGTAAGTTCAGGGCTGTAGGACAATGTGTGTAACAGATCTTGAGGAATTCATTGTGCATGTTATTTATGGAAGGAAAGAGAATATAATCAAAGGTAAATGCAGTTTTCACAGTTGTAATTAAGAACATGCAGAATAAAAGCAGAATTCAATAGAGTTTAGCAGAAATATGGAACAAAAATTTAGAAGAAAAACCCAGATGATTACCCAGAAGAACTTCAATTTTATTCAGTATGTCACTTGTTAATACCTCTAAGATAATAATAAGGATTTAAACATATATGCCTCGGTGGAAGCCTTAGCAAGATGCAGAGACTCCTCAGACAGAGCAGCACATGGTACGTCTCTAGTGAGGCAGAGAAAAGATGTCCCAACATGAAGAAGAAGAAGGAACAACGAATACAAGGAGGAAAAAAAAAATAAATCCAAACTCTCAGTGACTTAATTTTCTTCCAGAGAAGACAGAAGTTTCTAAGGGGGAGATGCTGGATGTCTGCTAAAGCTCACTTTATATTATCCTTATCTGAAGAGTCTCCCTTAATTCCCTTATCTTCTCCCTCCTCCTGGAAGAGGAGGAAGGGGAATTAAGGGAAGTTTGTGACCCAGCTGTTTAGGACCCCCAAGCTGGGGTTGGACTAGACGATCTCCAGAGGTCCCTTCCAACCCTGACCATTCTGTGATTCTGTGACCCAACTCCACCACCTTCCTCTAAATATTCCCATACTTTTCCATGGAGTAGGGCATCTAGAGCGAGGCAGGGTCTCCTGGTTCACCCCTTTACTCGGCACTGCACTTGTGTTCACCAAGTGGCATTTGGAAGATGGAATTTCCTACAAACAAATTCATAATAAGGGTTTCAGGCACCATAAGCGTCTCAAAAGAGATTCTGACGCTGACCTATAGGGAAAATACAGCCTAAAGCAAAACCACAGGCAGACAGCAAGCGAAGAGCCACCACGCACGTAATAAAGGTCTAAAGACGGAAATAAAATCAGCCTCTTAACGAATGGGGTGGGGGAAATCTGACATTGGAGCCAGTCCCTGTGACTGGCCAAAATATAAAAAAGAATTAAATGACACATTTATGCTTCTTGTTTAGTTTGGTCTTTGAAAATTTCGGGACGTATATCCCAGATCCCCAAATAAATTACAGCAAGTTTGATTTTCTAAGTGCCGAAAATAACTCTTGTGCCTGCGTAACGCACAAGACTCAAAGAAGAGGAGAGAAGCAGAGAATATTAACCCTAGAATAATTCTTTACAGATATTGCAGGTCGCCAAAATCAAAGAAGCTCCACTGCACCCAAGCTGGCACCATAGCTCAGGATCTACTGACTGCTCCTGGCGTCTTCAGTATGAAACCAGACAAATCCATGGACACGATGTCCAACAGGTAGGGAAGGGAAGAGGCAGGGGCATGTCTTCAGTGCCTTCAGTCCAACAAAGGTGGGTGTCAGGAGGGTATGAGGGGAGGGAACTGCTGAAACCAGCCAAGCCCCAATGTTCTCCTCAAACAGCATGAGACTGACGGAGGCCAAACACTTGTCTAAGCAGACCAGTCTGCCCCAGTGGGGTATTTCTTACAGTATTATACTTTAGGCTAGGCTTGACATGTGTCTAAAAATTTGCAAGCGTGCATAGGTTCCTGATGGAATTTATTTCATCATAATCACCTAGCTAGTGCACGTAACCAACCTCTCACAAATCTTGCCTGATAGTAACATCTTATTGTTATACCATCTTATTGTTATACCTTATACAGGTACGAACAAACTGACGTATTTCACAGATTACTTTGAGAGAACATCTCATCTCTTAAAAGAAGAAATAAATCATTAAGGACATTAACTATACAGCGCATGGTTTATAACTCAGGAGATAGCTAGTCCCATTAAACCTCTCACTCTGCGCACGTGGCAGGCAGAATAACACATTCAAACCGTAACGAACACATAGGTTAAATAATCATACATCATCTTGAAACGGGCTCCTAAGAGCGGCTTTTATACGAATTTTGAGGAAGTAGTAATAACTATGAAATGCCTTCCCCCATCTCAGTATAAATACGGGCAGTTCTTTAAAAGACGCGTTTTAATCGTACTCTCATCTGACATGTTACAAAATACTCTCCAATCAAGACCCACTTTTAAAATAAATATATAAGTGGAATTACTAAGCAAAGAGGACAAAACATCATTGTGTCCCTTCACACATCCGTGATGTCCCACATCCGGAATCCTGTGTGCGCTCCTGGCTCTCCCCCCGCCTTGTTCTGCAGTCTTAAACGGAATTAAGAAAGGTATGAAGTGGGACGATCAAAGGTAAGGAATGGCTTAATTCCAAAAAACAGGTTACACAAGAGAAGGATCTTTAGCCCGAAAAAGAACAATGGAGAGGAGGACTCAATGAAGCCACAGGCGGCATGGACAGAATTGTTCCCTGCCTCGTCCAGGACAAGGAGTGGGGAAGTTTCATACATAATTAACAGGTGTCAGCTCAAGATGAACAAAAGGAATGGTTCTTTCATTTTGGGGGCTTGTTTGTTTAGTTGCTTTTTTAAAAATTTACTATTGTAGATATTAAACAGAACATCCACTCAAAGCCAAACTTCTTGGTACAGAAAGGTGTGGATGTCAAAAGCTTCTGCGGGCTCAATGAGCACCTGGATAACACGTGGGAGAAAAGACAACTGAAAGCTATTAAATAAAAGAAAAGAAAAGAATCCCCCTCAGCCCCCTCATCACTGAAGGCAAGGAAGTCCACAAGCCGCCCTGCTGCCAGCAGTCTGTAAGCACATAGTGACACTTCCCATTTCTTATGCTCAGGAGGAGGTTGTCAAGTAGGTCCTGTAACTTGGCAGGGCCTTGGATGGTAAGGGCGTAAATAAAAAGGGAAGAAGTCCAGCCAAAAAAACTCACTAAGAGGTCCTGGAAGAGCCAGAAGAGCGGCTGTAGTCAGGTGCATGTTGCCATGGTTGCCCTCTCACTACAAAAAACATGATGAGCCTGGGGACCCTGTGAACATCCAATGCCTGCTGTTGGGTTTTCCAACTGAAGCCCCCAGCTGGCCAAGGAACAAGCTACAGGTACACACTCGCGCACCAGAATCACAGACTGGTCAGGGTTGGAAGGGCCCTCTGGAGCTCCCCCAGTGCCACCCCCTGCCAGAGCAGGGGCACCTCCAGCAGTGGCACAGGACGGCGTCCAGGCGGGTTTGGAATGGCTCCAGAGTGGGAGACTCCCCCACCTCTCTGGGCAGCCTGTGCCAGTGCTCTGCCACCCTCACAAGAAAGAAGTCCCTCCTCATGTTTAGATGGAGCTTTCTACGGTCAAGTTTGTGCCCGTTACCTCTTGTCCTATCACTGGGCACCACTGAAAAAAGACAGTTCCCATCCCCCTGGCACCCTCCCTTTAAGTATTTATAAGTATTGATAAGATCCCCCCTCAGTCTTCTTTTCTCCAGACTAAAAAGCCCCAAGTCCCTCTCAGCCTTTCCTCATCAGAGACGTGCTCCAATCCCCTCATCATCTCTGTAGCCCTTTGCTGGACCCTCTCCAGCAGTTCCCCGTCCTTCTTGAACCGGGGAACCCAGAACAGGACACAGTACTCCAGATGTGGTCTCACCAGGGCAGAGCAGAGGGGGAGGATGACCTCCCTCCACCTGCTGGCCACACTCTTCTTGATGCGCCCCAGGATGCCATTGGCCCTCTTGGCCACCAGGGCACATTGCTGGCTCATGGGCATCCTGTTGTCCCCCAGGACTCCCAGGGCCCTTTCCACAGAGCTGCTCTCCAGGGTTTTGGGGCTTCTCCGGAACTTGGTCTGTGAGACCCAAGGGTGAAGAAACAGAGCAAGCAGAGTAGAAATCTCCCAAGCCGTTTCCATGGGATGGTTTTAGGACAAATCAGCTGGATGGCACACAACAAGTTCCCCACAGGGGAATCAAGCAGGGCAGCTCACAGGACAGCGGATAAAAAAGAAACTTTTGGGGACTAAGGACTGAGGGGGCACTGTCTTCCTGCAGGAAGAGACATGCCCACAGCCAACAGGCAGCCTCCACCTGGAAGGAACTGGGGAGAGGAGGGTGTGGGAGGGAAGGTGTGACAGGTTGCTCCTCATCATGTGCTATGCATGAGGTTCCCAACAAGAACATCACTCTCCAAGTCATCCTCTGCACACCAGTGGGGCACACCGCGCGTGTTTAGCGGCCGTCCAGCAGGGGCCATCCAACAAGGTTGTCCGTGTGGGATAGAATCATAGAATCATAGAATCATAGAATGGTTTAGGTTGGAAAGGACCTTGAAGATCATCGAGTTCCAACCCCCCTGCCATAGGCAGGGACACCTCCCACCAGACCAGGTTGCCCAAGGCCACCTCCAGCCTGGCCTTGAACACCTCCAGGGATGGGGCCTCAACAACCTCTCTGGGCAACCTGGGCCAGTGCCTCACCACCCTCAAAGTGAAAAACTTCTTCCTAATGTTCAATCTAAACCTGCCCTCTTCCAGTTTGAAGCCATTCCCCCTTGTCCTGTCACTACATGCCCTAGTAAAAAGTCCTTCCCCAGCTCTCCTGTAGGCCCCCTTTAGGGACTGAAAGGCCGCAATAAGATCTCCCCAGAGCCTTCTCTTCTCCAGGCTGAACAGCCCCAACTCCTTCAGCCTCTCCTCATAGGAGAGGTGCTCCAGCCCTCGCATCATCCTCGTGGCCCTCCTCTGGACACGCTCCAGCAGGTCCATGTCCTTCTTCTGTTGGGGACTCCAGAGCTGGACGCAGTACTCCAGGTGGGGTCTCACGAGAGTGGAGTAGAGGGGCAGAATCACCTCCCTCGCCCTGCTGGCCACACTTCTTCTGATGCAGCCCAGGATGCGGTTGGCCTTCTGGGCTGCGATCGCACATTGCTGGCTCATGTTGAGCTTCTCGTCGATCAGCACACCCAGGTCCTTCTCCTCAGTGCTGCTCTCCAGCCATTCCCCGCCCAACCTGTAATTGTGCTTGGGATTGCCCCGACCCAGATGTAAGACCTTGCACTTGGCCTTATTGAACTGCATGAGGTTGGCTTGGGCCCACCTCTCCAGCCTGTCCAGGTCCCTCTGGATGGCATCCCTCCCTTCCAGCGTGTCTACCTCGCCAAACAGCTTGGTATCATCGGCAAACTTGCTGAGGGTGCTCTCGACCCCACTGTCCATATCTCCTACAAAGATGTTGAACAGTACAGGTCCCAGCACCGACCCCTGAGGAACGCCACTTGTCACTGGTCTCCACTTGGACATAGTAGTTGAGAGATGGAGATGTGTTGGAGATAGTGTTGAGAATGGCATATAGGATTAACCGGGGACTTTGTCTGACCAGGTACAGCCGTTCTTCCACTCTTATGTGACTTCAACACTCAAAATAAATACCATAAGCCAACTAAACATGGAGCAGAACAGCAACTTGCAGGCTCAAGGGAAAAATACCGATCATCCGTCTGTCATAAGAGATGAGGATTTGAAAATTTCATTAATTTTCTGAAACCGTTAGGTAAGATATTCAAAGAGTTCCATTACTACAAAGAGCCTTTTTATGGTATTAATCCAGATTAGTAATGACTGTTCAGTTTAGAGTTTGCCTAATTCTTTAGTTCTACCTGATGCAATAGAACGGCCTAATTCTTCCTTCCTTTGAAGCATGATCCTGCCCTCTGAAAATCCTCCACTGCTCCTTCCCCTACTTCCTGCTCCAACATCACGGTTCACTGTGCCTTTACTGCCTTATCAGCCTGTCCACAGATATTTCGGAAAGGAAAGTACTCAGAACTCCTCTAACAGCTCTGTACTCCATTTGTTTTTAGCGATTTGACCACCTGCTGGCCCAGCATGGAGGGAAAAAAAAAAAAAAAAGAAGCAGGGTTCTCATTGATCTTAAAGATCCCCATCATTTTTCCAGTTGATGATCAGAGAGCAACAGGCAGGTCTTCTGGGGTAAGAAAAATAAAAGCATTTTTTCGCGCATCCCTTTCCACACCTTTTCGTTGTACAGGCCGCGTTTACTCTGACTTGAGCGCCATCGTCTTGGAGGGAACCATAACCGCAGAGACGGCCCTATATCAACCAATTTACCACTCGAAGGCAGCCCGATCTCAGTCTGAGTCCAGACGGTTCATCAAACCCACTTCCCTCAGCACAGACACAGTGAACCCCCTCCTAAGCAGGTTCCAAACCATCTCATGTGCCCACCACCATTAACGTGGCATTCCTGGCAGGAGAAAGAAATTGCGCTGCCCAGCTGCTGGGCTCTGCTGAGCCACGAGAGGAGCCCAGACCTTTCTGAACTGCATGTTCAACACAGTACTTTCTCACACACTTGCGGTCAATGGCTCGATGTCCAAGAGGTGACCACTGACGAGTGGCGCTCCTCAGGGTTTGGCACTGGAACTGGTGCTGTTTAATATCTTTGTTGGCGACATGGACAGCGGGATCGAGTGCAGCCTCAGCAAGCTTGCCGACAAGACCAAGCTGGGTGGTATGGTCAACACGCTGGAGGAAAGGGATGCCATCCAGAGGGACCTGGACAGCCTTGAGAAGTGGGCCTGTGCAAACCTCATGAGGTTGACTGTGAGGGCAGTGAGCCCCTGGCGCAGGTTGCCCAGAGAAGCTGTGGCTGCCCCATCCCTGGAGGTGTTCAAGGCCAGGTTGGACGGGGCTTGGAGCAACCTGGGCTGGTGGGAGGTGTCCCTGCCCAGGGCAGGGGGGTGGAACTGGATGATCTCTGAGGTCCCTTCCAACCCAAACCNTGCCCAGGGCAGGGGGGTTAGAACTAGATGATCTTTAAGGTCCCTTCCAACCCAAACTGTTCTATGATTCTATGTCTAGGGGTGCACCTGGGAACACCAGGCAGAAGGCACAAACTCACCACCGCTAACACTCCAGCAAGCGAGCAAGGAGACCCTCAGGCAATTTGATTTTAAGCCCAACCTCTTGGCTTCTGCCGCCTGGAAGATTTGATGAAACTTCCATGAAAGACCATGAAACTTTATAAAGCAGACAGGCCAATACCTACCATATTTGGTCATATCAGTGGCATATTTAGTGGCTGTTAACGTTCTCCTGAAAGCTGTGCCCTGTGGGCTGCACAAGAGGGTTCTTTGTATTTTTAAATGAACCAACATCTTGCTCTTCTCTAGCCAGCCAGAAACACTCGACTGGAAAGGCAAAATAATTGTCCATTGCTATCTCCTTTCCTAGAAAAAACACTTCTCCATGTTTACTGAATCTACTGTGATTCAACAGCGCAAGCCTGCTGATTGTTAACAAGATTGTCTTGTTCCCTCTAAATCACAGAATATTTCAATGTTAATGATATAAAGGGAAAAAATAATAAAAAAAAATCATTACAGCAAAGAGATATTGAAATCTGAACATGAGTGCCTCAACATCCATGAATAAAACGAAAGGGAGTAAATGGTCATGTTTGTCCCAGCAGCACTTTGCCTGTTACGCAAGATTTTCTGGGGAGCGGGTGGGGTGAAGAGGAAGTCGTACGCTCTGCTTTAATTGGGAAACATCTGTCCCCAGGCGAGGGACAAACGTCAATCAGGCGCTACCTCGCAAGTTTAGTTCTTAGTTTTTTAGACAGTTAATTACTCTGCTAATCCGACCATAAACAGAGATGCTATAAAAACAATTCACACAGTCTCCATCAACAGCCTTGGTACTGTAGCACTTACGGGCAACCTGTGCTTCTGTCGAGACTATCTGCAGCCAGTTACAAATAAATATAAATGGAATAACTGAAGTTATGTAATTTTCCTTTTCTGTGTTATTTCTAAGAAGAAATAGCAGGAGTGGTGCTCTCTAAGTAACAGCGGGTGTGCCACAACAAGCAGAGATTGTTCTCCTCATTGGTACACCAAATAAAGAACAATCCTTTTTGGGGTACAAAATACAAGCGCTTTCTTTGACTTCCAGTGAAACCTACTTTCATGGTACCCTCCTAAGTCTCCAGTTGACAGAAGCCACAAAGCTGTCTCATAGTTTGCAATACTTAGCAGTTGTTAGTCAAGAATAATTGCAGGTCAAGACTGTGGTGAATTCTCAGAATTCCAAAAGCAACATTTTCAAAGAAACTAGGTTGATTAAAAAAAAATAAATAAATAAATCTCAAAATGACATCCAAGACTTGTGACAAGAAATGCTCTCCCTTTTTTCCCTAAGGAACAAACCAACCCCAAGCATTGCTGAGATCCCCTCTCAGCCTTCTCCTCTCCAGGCTGAACAGCCCCAGGGCTCTCAGCCTTTCCTCAGCAGAGAGGTGCTCCAATTCCCTGAGCATCTCAGTTGCCCTACGCTGGACTCTCTCCAGCAGTTCCCTGTCCCTCTTGACCCGGGGAGCCCAGAACTGGACACAGCACTCCAGATGTGGCCTCACCAGGGCAGAGTAGAAGGGGAGGATGACCTCCCTCGACTTGCTAGCCACGCTCTTTTTAATGTGCCCCAGGAGACCATTGGCCTTCTTGGCCACAAGGGCACACTGCTGGCTCATCAACAACTTGACTGGTCTTATGATTGTGTATATGGATCCCACACTTGCAGGACAACGAGCGTTAACCACCTATTTGGAAAGGGGTGAACAGCTCTTACTTGAATCACATTTTCATTTACATTTCGAATTATGTTTCATTGTCTACACAAACATGAGTAAGCAGACAGCAGCTGAGACGTGAAGCATCACTTGGCTCTAAATACTGTGACTGATCCAGCAAATATGTTCTGGACAGCTGGAGCAGTCCACCACAAATACCTTCAGTCTGCTGAATTCTGCAATCAAAGAAAGTTGAAGGACAGCTCGAGTAGTTTTGCTTCTTCTGAATGTTCTGTAGTAGGATATCTACCGACAATCTTCCTAAGTCCCAGAAATCTCCACACATGCATATGTGGGGCTGGGGGGTTGCTACGGATCTTCTTTGGGAAAAAAAAATGAGGAAACAGCCAAAGGCTATAGCTATTCTCAGAAGAAATCCCTTCTGCTGAATTCCTCTCTTCTGTCAATGGAGCACAGTTCTTGGGTAAGAAAAGTCAGAGAGTTAAACCACTTTACGGTGTAAAGGATTTTGTTCTAGATGACATCCGATTCCTGAAATGACTTATTTCACAACGCTGCCCCAAGCAGGTAGGAGAAACACAAGGATTCCACATGGGGGATACCAGAGAGAAACACTCGTGTCTCTGCTCCTCAGCAGCCGTCCGGTGCCTCCAAGAATCGTCCCATTCTTTGCCTGTATTTTCCCTTGTCCGGGACAAAAAGTCCTGCTCTCGTCAGTGAGGAACGGGACGCAAAACACCTCCAACAGGTTTTAAGCTGCATCCTCAAGGTCAGGCTGTTTGAAAATTGTCACCGAGAAGCTGAAGCCATTACGTGAACAGTATGGAGCACTACAGGGCTCAGGGTGACAGCAGTGTCAGATAATTAATGTCATTATCTTCCCCAAGCAATCAGTTTTCATTGAAGTTAACCACAATCAGTATCCCAAAATTATCCTGCAGAAGATGTATTGCATCTGGGAAGATAACATACTCGACCTCAAACAGAATTCACCCATATTCAGCAAAGACAATATGGACAAAACGTACCAACTACTACTATTTTTCTTTTTCCTTTCAGTTATCAGGAGGTGTTTGTCCTGTGCTTTCTCCACCTCCCCCAAAGAACGTCATTCCTCTTGGTTCCTCTGCTGAACAGGAGCATCTTACCAAAACATTCATTCACTCCACTGGCAGTTGCAGTCTCTAAATATTTGTAAGGGGTTATAGCCATCCCAGACAAGTCAGGAAACGTCAAAAGAAAAAAACAAATTACTGAAGAGCTAGAGGGATTGATTTACAATGATTACAGTGGAAGAGTGGAAGAATAAATGACTTACAGTTCAGCTATTCCTTAACTCCATTCTGAAATGCAACAAAGAAGGGGAAAAACACAGTAACACATAAATATTATGTCATCAGAAAAACTTCTGGTGACAGATAAACACAAACCAAGGAAAACAAGTTGACAAATTCATATACAATAGGAATTCAAACAAACGCTCCTCCCAAGCTATCCCCATGTTTTAAATTAAAATTCTGTTGCAATTTATGCAGCCAGTAGTGCCTTTGAAGCAGATACACATATACACAGAGGGGAACTTGGTATTACAGCTCACTCAGGTCAGAAGCCAGGTGGAATTAAGGGGAAAAAAAAAAAAAAGGTATTGAATGTTTATAATAGGTAATGAAACCAATCATACCTGTCCTACTCGCTAAACAAAATTCAACACCTTGCCAAACACAAAACTCCTAAGAAGCAACTTAGACTTTGAAAGCACTTACATCTTTCCGGGCAAGATTGTTACTTGAATTTCTTATAATCCACTCTGCAAACAGCTGTAGCACATTTTTTACATTAAACGAGGATATTAAATTTGATAGGACACCAGTCTGCCTTCAGCTGGATTCCCTTTGTTCGGAGCATTTTGTTTTAATGAATCACTGACCACATTCGAGAAAGCAGCGGCTGAGCACGAGGTCCTAAGACAGACGTCCTACCCTGGACAAGGGGTGGCAATGGGAGAGGATTATTACCATCACTCTCACCTACAACAGCCTGAAGAGCAAATCCTGGTTTATTTTTACCGAAATAAGCGGACGCACACCCTTGGAGAACATGCAAGAGTTTAAACTCACGCTGAACCTAAGTGAGCATAAAAATACCATTTTTGAGGGATGTTTCTATGAGCCTCCACACACTGCAGTTAAAGTGATGCCCAAAGCTTTGCGAGACCCTTCTGAAGTGCGGTTATTTGTCAGCAGCAATCCCCTGAAATCCCTCACGCCCGGAATCACGGAATTTTCAGAGTTGGAAGGGACCTCTAGAGATCATCCAGTCCCACTCCCCTGCCAAAGCAGGACTGCCCAGAGCACAGCACTCAGCACTGNATTGTGCCCATTATATTACCCGTGCACTTACACAAGGCAGCCAGGAACGCACGTACCAACACCACAAACCAGAAAGCGCCGTGAGCTCTCGGAGCGTAGTATTGCACTCGACTCGCACAAAAGCCTCAGGTTTAACAATTATGTTTGCAGAAGCATCGCTTGGTCTTCATAACAGTTCCTATTATATTACTTATGTTCTTACTAAGCTCAACCTGAGCCAGCAATGTGCCATCGCAGCCCAGAAGGCCAACCGCATCCTGGGCTGCATCAGCAGAAGTGTGGCCAGCAGGGCGAGGGAGGGGATTCTGCCCCTCTACTCCACTCTCGTGAGACCCCACCTGGAGTACTGCGTCCAGCTCTGGAGTCCCCAACAGAAGAAGGACATGGACCTGCTGGAGCGTGTCCAGAGGAGAGCCACGAGGATGATGCGAGGGCTGGAGCACCTCTCCTATGAGGAGAGGCTGAAAGAGTTGGGGCTGTTCAGCCTGGAGAAGAGAAGGCTCCGGGGAGATCTTCTTGCAGCCTTCCAGTCCCTAAAGGGGCCTACAGGAGAGCTGGGGAAGGACTTTTAACTGGGGCATGGAGTGATAGGACGAGGGGGAATGGCTTCAAACTGGAAGAGGGCAGGTTTAGATTGAACATGAGGAAGAAGTTTTTCACTGTGAGGGTGGTGAGGCACTGGCACAGGTTGCCCAGAGAGGTTGTTGAGGCCCCATCCCTGGAGGTGTTCAAGGCCAGGCTGGACGTGGCCTTGGGCAGCCTGGTCTGCTGGGAGGTGTCCCTGCCTATGGCAGGGGGGTTGGAACTCGATGATCTTCAAGGTCCTTTCCAACCTAAACCATTCTATGATTCTATCCCGTTGTATCCGATATAAGTTGTGCTTCTAAAAAAAAGAGAGAAACTTTGTGTGCCTGTCTGAAAATAAAGAGAGAGTGGCTACCCACGCATGAAAAGGAAAGTTGCAGTAGACAAAACAGCAAGAGCAGAAAAAAAAAAATAACATCCTCCCTGCCCGCTCAATTTAGCGCCAGTTGAGTACTGGGAGTGAGGTTTACGCTTGTTTCCAGAGGGGGAAAACCCAGCCCCGTCTCTCACCAGGGCACGACATGTCCCACTGCAGAGCAAGGCACCCTCCATACACCTGGAGCTGCCCATAAAGCTGACGGCTCCGAGCTCACACCCCCAAATTAGAGGGACAGCAGGAAACCCCAGAGATGAACACGCCGCTTTTCCTCCCGCTCCCACGCTGGCGGTATTTAAACTCCGTTAGCCATCACCTGGCAGCATTTTATGATTAGGTCAGATTTAAAATAATTTTTTAATTATGGTAATTAAGAGGCGTCTCTCAGCTGAGGCAGCATCCGAGGCGTACTCCAGTACGAGGCAGCATCTGAGGGGCGCAGGTAAGCGCATCTGTTTCCACTGCAGAAACCACATGGCAGAACCAGAGCACGACGACTGTCGGGTACTTCATTGCTGTCTGTCCGGAGAGGCCCCAGTGCCACTGCCAGGGGGGCACTTTAGAACAGGCAAATATGTTTTCATTTCTTATTCCCATTCCAATACAAAACCAGGAGTCCTTGCACAAACGGAGTTTTAAACCTCTTAAGACCACATGCGACAATTGACCAACATTGCTGTTGTAGAGTCGCATAATCCCAAAGGTTTGACCACACACCCAAATGAAGGTGCAGCTACGGGAAACCCTCCGAGCTGTGGGGCTGCTTCCCAGTTACAGCGTTACCATTACCACTGGTCACCATAATAACCCACTCCTGCTGTGAAAGGCTGAGAGAGTTGGGGGTGTTCAGCCTGGAGAAGAGAAGGCTCCGGGGAGACCTTAGAGCCCCTTCCAGTGCCTAAAGGGGCTCCAGGAGAGCTGGGGAGGGACTTTTCCAAGGGCATGTAGTTATAAGATGAGGGGGAATAGCTTTAAACTGGAAGAGGGCAGGTTTAGATTAGACATTAGGAAGAAATTTGTCACTCTGAGGGTGGTGAGCCCCTGGTGCAGGTTGCCCCAAGAAGCTGTGGCTGCCCCATCCCTGGAGGTGTTCAAGGCCAGGTTGGACGGGTCTTGGAGCAACCTGGTCTAGTGGAAGGTGTCCCTGCCTATGGCAGGGGGGTTGGAACTGGGTGATCTTCAAGGTCCCTTCCAACCCAAACCATTCTGTGATTCTATGATTCTGTTGTCACCCTGGTACCATTAATGCAGTCTCGGTACATGCTACTGTCACACCTTTATTTTAATAAGCTAAGAAGTTTAATCCGTGCCTATAACGCCCCTCTGGTTCATTTTAGAACTTTCAACAAAGAAACAATAAAGAATTATTCTATTCCTTTATTAAAATACTTTGACCTCGGGGGTAGACAGCGAATACTCATTGCATGTTCCCAATTCAAAACTACATAAAGAACGAGAGCTAAGGACTAAAGGCACTATAAGAGTTATTAAAACATTCACAGACGGTACAAGGAGCTGAAGTTTCGAGTCACCGGTGTTGCCCAACTCCTCACCCCCTCCTTGCCACAGCCGCTCCGAGCATCCCCCCTCCTCCCAAGCCGGCGGGCGCTCCGGGGACAGGAGGGCCGATTCCCCACTCCCACCTTAAGTGGAGAGAAAACCGAAATACCAGATGGAGAGAGGGAGCCCAGTGCAGCTGCCGGGGGGGGTCACCGCATCGAGGTGCAGGAAACCCCAAAAAGGTGATTTCGGATTTCATTCCCACCACACCGAGCAGAGAGTTCAGCTGAAACCTATTAATCCGGGCCCTGTAAGCTCGTTAAATAATGAACTTTACCCCTAGGCTGGAAAACGAGGGGGGAGGCAGCATTGCACAAGCTTATCAGTGCCCACTCGCTGCCAAACATGCCCGTGCAAGAGCTGCCTATGAAGAACTGCCCCTATTTATACCCGCAGCGCTCCCGGGGCGCCGCACATCTCTAGGGCAGGATTAGGGCAGGATTAGGTTCACCTGCACCGAACCACAACGCCCGCGGTTTTCTGCCCGGCTTCTCCCCCTACGTTACTGGACCTTCAACTTCATCCAGGCTTTTTAAATATTTCTAAAGCCAAAGTTCTTAAAATAGGCGCAAAGAAAAATAAAAATATTGCGTAAATTGACCCAAAAGGCCGTATGACCCGCACTTTGGCACCGGTTTAATATGCAGCAGCACGGCATAGGGACGGCAAGTAAACCCAGAGGGAGCATGACATCTACGAACACAAGCTATGGCGATCGCGCATTTTTCAGCCAAGTTAAGAAAGTTCAAGCAGATGACTTTTTACCGACAGTATAATCGTATTTCCCTTGAAACAATTACTTACAGTTTACTTATTTAATCCTTTCATAATGACTTCAGACAGCCATCTCGACATCCCCTCATGGCAGGAACACATACCCAGAGCGGTGGCTCACTCTAAGGGCTCCACCAAAAGCAACAAACTCACAGCTGAAGACTCCCAACGTGACTAAGCCCGCTCGGATCCAGAGCCGTCCTCTCCCTCTCTCTCCCCACTACTCACCAGTAGCCCGGCACGAGAACATTTTTCTGTTAACGTAATCGCTTAACACATGCCGTCCCGCTCGCTTCCCGCTCTCTCGACCTCTCTCCCTTTGGTTCCCTGACAGTTCCCCTTCTTCCAGGCAGCGCTCGCACTTCTACGCGGCGCGGCGGCCGCTGCCAAAGACTCGGAGGTTCCTTCCACAAACGGAGTGGACTGTCCCCAACACGTGCACGGGGACGTCCGTCCTCACTCCGCAGAACGAACATCCTCGCTCCAATCAGCTGTTCTGCCTCAGCAGTTTGCGCGTACGAAGCGGGCACCGTGCTCCAGTTCGGATTCTTTCTACCTTTTTTCAGCATTCCGAGGCTCAAACACCCGTTTCACCCAGTAAATAACTGACTTACAGTCACGGGCTGGAAAGAGCTGAGGTATTTTTAGCCTTCACTAAGTTTTGCATTGTTTTTATAAATAGTCCAAGTGATAAAAGTGACCAGCTGCACTGATTTTGCTTCCCTATTTTTAAATACTTACATTTGAAAAATATTTGATAAACACTTAAACAACACGATCGCTGGTAGTACAGTAGCACTGAGCGTTGCAACGTGAGCATTCGTCTGTAATTCAAATGTTTTAAAGGAGACTACAGTATACCCGATATTTGAAGAGAGACTACAGTACACCCAGTAACCTTTCCCATGCAGAATATTATTTGAAAAGCATGAACTCTGTGAACAACATACACTCTACAACAGTTTGAATACCCGAAACGAGTACGGCTAGTGCACGCTATCAAAACTTGCCTCCCAATGCAGTTACAGTAACGTCTCCCAAACTTCGAGTCAGTAAAACCAACAGAAGAGGGAGAAGAAGAATAATCAGCACATCAGCTTAACTTTTAATGCAGACGCATCCCTCCCCGCCCCTCACTGAAATGCATAATCAATGAGCTGGGTCACGATTGCTTTCGATAAGCGTGTCAGAAGTCTCCAAAACACGGAGAGGAGGGCAAGAGCTGTTATAAGCTCAGACATCAAAAGTCTTCCTAATAACACCCCGCGCTCGTACAACCACGCAGGACGCATCCTTTCTGTGCGCCGGCACACCGGGAACCGCAACACCACCAGTACCAAAGGTACCTGGATTCTCCGTTACGAAACTTCCCGGGCAAGCAAAAATTAACACAGGTTCTTAAGGATTTCTGACCAGATTCTGAGAATTTAAGCCCAACCTGCACCCTGTGCCCAGGCAGAAGGAAGGTGTCACCGGTATCACCCACCAGCTCCCACCACCGGCAGTGCCAAGGGACATTTCAACACATGGCAAGTTTCGGGGTGGGCTGTCACCGTGTCCCCCCACTCTGTCCTGCGCACGGCTGCTTCCCGGAGCCTCCCCAGCCCGGGCCGGGCCCGGTACATCCCCCCCCAAATCCCCCCATCCCACCTCCAGTGCCGGCATCGGCCACAACCGGCGGGTCGCTGCCCTCTCCCAGCTCCGCTCCAACCGGGAGCGGGAGTGGGGATGGGGATGGGGAGAGGGGAGAGGGGAGAGGGGATGAGGAGAGGGGATGGGAGAGGGGAGAGGGGAGAGGGGATGGGAGAGG
>VUYV01000538.1:63080-91428 GCA_008711295.1 Anarhynchus alexandrinus
AAAAACAAAAAACCACCAGGAAACCGGACATCCGAGGCCGCGCTCACTCGGGAGCAGGGGAGGTGGGAAGCGCAGAGAGGAGGAGGAGGAGGAGGAGGAGAAGAAGGAGGAGGGAAGGGAAGGAGGGAGAGAGAGGGGGGGAGCAGGCGGCCGCCGGGGAGCTCCCTTCGCCCTCCCGCGGGGGACGGGCCGAGGGGCGCCGCTCCGGAGCTCTCCCCGTCCGTCCGTCTGTCTGTCCGTCCGTCCGCCCGCCGCGGAGCTCCCGCTCCCTCTCCCCGCTCCCTCCGGCGCCCGTCAGCGGGTGCGCGGCGGCGGCGGGGGCCGCGCATGGCGAAAGCGCCCTCTGCCTGCGCGGCGAGAGGGGCCGGCGGCCGCCTTCCTCCTCCTCCTCCTCCTCCTCCTTCTTTTCCTCCTCCTCCTCCTCCTCCTTCTCGTCCTCCTCCTCCTGCCGGCAGCGCCCCGCGGAGCGGATCGCCCCGCACCCCTAAACAAACCAGCGTAGGTACTGTCTTCCAGTTACACTGGGATTTACAGTTTAAAAAAAAAATAATTAAAAAAATAAATTAAATAAATAATTTTAAAAAATCAAACAGTAAACCCAAACCAGATTGCACGTCGCTAACAAAGCGACTCAACTGTGTAACTCGTCTGCTCCAATCTCAGCGGGGCAAAAAGTTCTATCCCCCGTCCTGTTATTTTTTGCACGATGTGAACAGCGTTATTGGCCGTCGTTTAAATAGTTAGAAAGTTTTTTTCAAGTTGTTCTGCATCACTTTTATACAGGTTTTGGTAACAAGATTGCGTGGGAACGAACCGTGGGGGCAGATCCTTGGCTGCATGCTGGCAGTCTGCTCATGGTACACCGCTCTTACTCCTCGGGAATCCCATCCAGAGGACATTCTGGGGGGTAAATAATTCTGGATAAAGGTGCCTCTAGCAGGCCTTTAGGTACCTCCTGTTCCTTTTGATTTATTTCTTATCAGGATGGTATTTCAGTTTGCTGCTACACAAATAAATTATTTGGATCCTAGGAAGTAATCACTTCCTTTGCAGTCGGAATGAAATCCAAAGTGTAAATAGAGCTACATTTTAGAAGTTTTTATAGTTACTGGAAAGTTATCCCAGCACTAACAATTTTTGAACATCTTCACAACACAGTAAAGAAACGAAGCAAAGACGGTGGTAGAGGTTAAGCGGAACAGCTGTGCAGATATAAAATAGTGTACATAAATTAAGAAGCCTATTGTTCTTCAGTGGACCCTTACAGCGCTGCAGATCAAAGCACAGGATTAGAGCCTAAAGAGAGCATAGTCCAAGATGCAGAACCCATCCAAACAGAAATACAGCATTACTGGTTTGAGTTTAAACATGTTACGATCCCTCAGAAACATCACAGACCGGTGTAGCAAACAAGTTCTTTTGCAGCACGTTAATAAAACCCGCCTGACAACTCGTGCACAGAGAATATTATTTCAATAACTGAGTGCCACGCAAGGAGCGCCTCCCCGTAACTAAATCACAAACCGGGATGGAACATACCGCTCCCGCTGTGCCATCATAATATCAGCTGGCTTCATTATTTGTTTCGCCAGTTCCCCAGCACTCTCATTCTGTCCCTCCTCCCCGCCCCCCCCCTCCCCCAATTCATAGAACATCCATCACGGGATCAAAGGCTTTTATGCAAGAGAGCATTTCCACCAACTGCTCTGTACAGAAAGTTTGAAGTGTCATAATTGAAAGCTGGTAATCACGGTCACAGCGCCTCAGGTCACAGTCTAATCATAAGGCTTTGAAAATAAAGTAGTTGAAATCTATGATACTGTGTTATCTCCCGTTTACAAACAAATAAATATTGCAGCGGGTCGGGGCGACTAACATTTTCCTCAATTCAGGCTGTATTTCTTTCCATACTATTTTTAAAAGATCACTAATTTAAAGGTCTAGTGATTTAAAAAACGTTTCTCCTTTCCCCACCCCCTAATGATTACCATTCCTCCTCTTGTCTCAAATTAAGCAGAAATCTGCCTACAAGACAATTAATGTAAAGTTCTAAGTGGCACTCAGTACAGTTGGCAGAGAACTGACCTTCCAAACACAAATGACTAAAGAGTAGCGTAGAGATACAGGTCTGGGTCTTGCCCCGTTATGTTTCAATGGCAACAATAGCTACCACTGACAAAAAAAAGGACATTTTTGATGTCACCTGTAAGATTCCTTCAAATGAATTATCTTGATGTTGTTTTAAAATTGTGTTAAAAAAAAAATCCGGACCCCATTGTGTTGTTCAGGTTGGTGTAACGTACATCTGTCAAGCACATTCCTCTCTTGCGTCTAGACAAACCTGCTGTGTTCACAGAATCATAGAATCATAGAATGGTTTGGGTTGGAAGGGACATTAAAGATCATCCAGTCCCACCCCCCTGCCCTGGGCAGGGACACCTCCCACCAGCCCAGGTTGCTCCAAGCCCCGTCCAACCTGGCCTTGAACACCTCCAGGGATGGGGCAGCCACAGCTTCTCTGGGCAACCTGGGCCAGGGGCTCACCACCCGCACAGGAAAGAATTTCTTCTTAATATCTCATCTAAATCTCCCCTCTTTCAGTTTAAAACCATTCCCCCTCGTCCCATGGCTCCCTCCCTGATCAAGAGTCCCTCCCCAGCTCTCCTGTAGCCTTCAAAGGGATAGGCACTGGAAGGAGCTCTAAAGTCTCCCCGGAGCCTTCTCTCCTCCAGGCTGAACAGCCCCAACTCTCCCAGCCTGTCCTCACAGCAGATGGACTCCAGCCCTCGGAGCGTCTTCATGGCTTCCTCTGGCCCCACTCCAACAGGTCCATGTCTTTCCTATGTTGGGGACTCCAGAGCTGGACGCAGTACTCCAGGTGGGGTCTCACGAGAGTGGAGTAGAGGGGCAGAATCCCCCCCTCGCCCTGCTGGCCATGCTTCTGATGCAGCCCAGGATGCAGTTGGCTTTCTGGGCTGCGGTCGCGCATTGCCAGCTCATGTTGAGGTTCTTGTCAATCAGGTCCTTCTCCTCAGGGCTGCTCTTGATCATCCCCCATACATTCTGCTTCTGGAACACGGATGTGTTTCAATACCCGATTCCTATCTCCATTCACCAGCAGTATAAAAAGTCAGAGGAACCACTATAAGAAACGTGAGCTGAGACTGGGGAATAGAAAAGTGTCAACAGCAGCAACAAAAGTCACCAGCATGCTATTGTAATTTGGTCTATTTGCCTATTGTAGAATTAAATATTAATGTTAAATGTTTTCTTTTCACAGAACACCATTTCCATTCTCCTTATATTTTAATTTTCGCGGTTCATTCAAAGCAATCTCCTTTGTGTTCTCCTCTTAAATAGACACATAGAGGCACGCGCAAGAGTTAACATGACAGCTAGCACGGTTTGCTTCTGTTTCAACACGCATAAGTCATACTAGTGAGTTTCAGCAGAATTTATCTTTAATGTATATCTGAAAGACAGAAAGCATTGTTCCCCAAGCGCAGCAACTCGAAAGAGTGTGGAAGTGCCATTCTGGAGTCATTCCAAAAGCCGACGGCACTGTATGAAGCTTCAGTCCTTAGTTCCTCTAAAGACAGGACTCCCCCGTGTTTCCTCTAATGCTTAAAAGCACGGGGAAAAAATCTCAGTATTGATCAGTGTCTTAAATATCGAAATCCTATGTAAATACTGTAAATGAGCCTGATATGTATAGGGGAAAAAAAGACAGACAGACAGACAAGGCATTTCGGGATCAGTGCCAAACTACTCGAACAGCTGCTCACTAATGCAGTTTCTGCCAATTGAATCTTTCGATCCCGAGTTTTATTACGCATTTCTTATCGTATTGCTTATCCGCGTTGAGTAACCAGTTCTGCGGAAGAGAACGCGCAGCTACTGCAAAAGGATGGTGCGGTGGATTTCAGGCTGTAGTCCACTTCTCTCCTCAAACCCTCTTCTATATATAAACCGGGTATGATTTAATGGGAACGTTTAGGATTGCGGCAATTTTGCTGCTTGTGTGCATAACAGCCTTCCTCATTCCTCACACGCAGCTTTAAAAACTTATCTTTTTCATGTACTTTTTTACACGATCCTAGAAAAGGGTCCAAGCGTGGTGGCTTGAAGATCATCACAAGCCACCGAAATCTTTTCCTTGACTTTGATCAAGCCTCCTCACTGTAAAACTTAACCCGTGGGATACTGTTGTACACCAAACCTCCAGCCAGGGATCAGGAAACGTAGCTTTTATCCACACATTTTCTCTAAAAATGTTGCCAGGACGAGTAACTTCAATTCAACGAGAAAGACATCACCGCTGCAAAATCATTTTCCGCAACGCTTGACCGAGCAACCGGCGCTTTTTTTAGTATCCAGAAATTTCTCTTTCATTTGTTATAGAAGTTGGTCCCTCTTGAAGATTAATTAACAAGACAAGAATGCTTAGTCCTCAGCTCTTTGACACTGGTTGATATTCAGGGATTACAGGATTATTGGGATTTCTTTGTTCTCAGGGATTCTCTTTCTAAACTGTTACAATCACGACGACTGGCATCTGACGTTAGAATTTCTCTCTGCTACAGAGTGGATGAGGGCAATAGCGTCACCCCCTCGTGCCCCTTGCTATAATAAAGGGTTAGTATGGCGCAAAACCCAACAGCACAAGGCAGCGTCTCCAGAAAAGCGTTTGAATTCCCCCAAGCAAATCACATTTCTCTAAAGCTGCCCTAAATTCAGACGGGAGAGAGCCCTCGCACATATTTTATTCAGCTGTCTTACATTAGGATCTTTCTTTACCATAGTTTTCCTTCCCTCTCGTGATGCGAGGTCTCACACCAGAACAGGTACGCGGGGAATATTGGTTTAACATCCCGTAAACTAATTACTCTCTCCGCGTAGTGATGATGTTCATTGTTACAACCTCTGACGATAAACAATAAAACGACTGATTGTAAATTTACGCTGCCTCTTAAGCGAAAGCTGTGCACAACCTAAACTGTGTATAACTGAAGCCATGTCACTACGTAAACAAATTTAGGTTCAACAAAACGTATTAGGATTTAGCAGCATACGACCACTACACGTACAAGCTCTTACCATGTTCCGTACCTTCCTGCAGCAGTCTTCCAAGTCACAATCTACAAGATAAAGAATGTATTCAGAATCTTTTTTTTTCCCCAATTATACTTATAAAATTTTGGAACGTATCAGAACAAAACAGTACTAAATCAATTCAAGAGACATTTCTATACAATTGCTGAAACAATGGCAGAATTTTTTTTTTCTATAAATAGATGCACTTTCCGCTAACTTTGTTCTTACATATCTCTTCTCCGCTCACATATATTCTGCTGCATCCCCCCTTCTCCTTCAGTGCTTCAAACCTTCTGTTCAATATTTTGGCTGTTCTGGAAATTAAGAATATGCTAAAGCCTTCCAATGTAAATTGCTGAAGTATTAAAACTTAAAAAAATTTGTCAAACAGTATTGAGACAAATTCATTTTTGAGCCCAGAAGACTGTAATGTATTATTACTGATTATGATCCTCATTTTTCCTTATTATTTAAGAGGTTTTCATTACCAAAGTCAATTCTTCTCCTGCTCTTTTTATAACCCTTTCCATGCTTGAACACTTACCCTTCCTTACTTAGTCATCTGGGTTTAAGATAAATAGGATACGTTTTTCCAACATTTCTGTACAGATTTTTCTTTTCTAAAGTTCCGCTAATCCATATAACTGTGATTTGAATAATCTTTCACTGATCCAGGGGTTCATTGAGAGATGATGCCCGACGCTGAAAAAGGGTTCTTCAAAACTGACCTGTGTTGAGCACAACAAAGAACCCCAACCCATTCCCCTGCAGGTACATTCCTACGTGGCATGTTCGTGTTCAGTACACAATCCGCTGTAGCTCTCGGACATTTTGGGAGAATTTTCTATCCAGCCAGATGTTCCCTTTCCTGCAGCTGTAGCTCTGACTTTTCCAACATAAGCGGAGCGCTCACATTTCCCAACAGAACGGTGTCCGCTCTCTCCTATTTTTTTTCAAGTCTTTTCTTGACTTTATCAAAATTATTTCCAATTTTAAGCCTGTCTCTCCGGGCCTCGCTAGCGAGATCTCGTCTGTAAACGCAACAGAGGAAAGGTGTATCCTGCCCATGCTGCCCTTGATTCTTTGTGGTCAGCAGAAGCATTGTCAGTGACCTATCACGCGGTTTGGCTGAAGGTCAAAACTGCCCTCCTGAGGTTCAGGACAGCAGGGTTTGCGTCAGCCCGTCTCACCAATTCCTTTCTTCCTAGGAAGAAATTTTTCACTCTGAGGGTGGTGAGGCACTGGAACAGGTTGCCCAGAGAAGCTGTGGCTGCCCCATCCCTGGAGGTGTTCAAGGCCAGGCTGGACGGGGCTCTGAGCAACCTGGACTGGTGGGAGGTGTCCCTGCCTAGGGCAGGGGGGTTGGAACTGGGTGATCTTCAAGGTCCCTTCCAACCTAAACCATTCTATGATCCTATGATTCAGAAACCAAACATACCAAAATAGAGGGACATTCAGATCTGAGATTCTTGCTTAGGCCCATCTTCATTTTTCACGTAGTTGAAAATAGTTGGACATTAGTTCAAAAATGACGGAAGAGAGGTTTGTGGTTTCGGTTGGGTTTTGAGGTTTGGTTTGTTGGTTTTGGTGTTTTTTTTTTTTTTCCTTGATACACCAGGTAGCGAACTGCTGGAAACTTGATGTTAGGAGAAGCTGGAGGCAGACAACTGTGAGGTTTAAAAATGGATCAGACAAATTAATGGACATCAGGACAATAAATTGATAAAAAAGAAAAAAAAAGGGGGGGGGGAACCAGGTGGGAGTAGTGAAGTACAACGTTGAGTACTTAATTCAATGAGTGCAGATGGTGGAGGAAACGGACTGCAGAAGCAGACAGTCTTGTGTGCTCTCCCTAAATAGCACGTTCAACTGCAACTGTTGGAGACACAAAACTAGAGAGACAGTCTAGACGGACGGTTTGTCTGAGCCAATAGGACATTTCTTGTATTTTGAGGGAAACTGAATCAATTTCTCATTGGTTCAGGTCCAAACCACAAAGTAACTTTCTTGATGTCTTTTAGTCTCATGTTCAGACCACATATACTTAGTCATAATAAAAATACTTAGTTTTACACATCATTATTGCACCAGAAGTCAGTCCAACAGATAGGGTTGGAAGGAAGCACACAGCAAATCCAATCTGTAAAATATTCTTTATAATCTACAATGAAATGAATAAAGAGTGCCGTTGCCATCACCATTGAAACTAGATTTAATCATTCCCTCTTAAAAAGAAAAAACCTAAACCAAACCCCATGTATCTGCTGGTTTGGATACATATCACAGAAAAACAGTAAAGAAGCAGATTTTTTTATTTTATTTATGTATTAAAAACAAAAACAAAAACAAAAACAAACGATAAGACAAAGCAAAACAAGAAACCTACATAGCAATTTTTGGTCAAGTTACCATCACTAATAGTTTGAATTGGCACCATGCTTAACTTGGTTACTAAGAAGGTTTTGTTCTCTGCTACACAATTGCTTAATAAAAACCATAACGTGTTCCCTTCAAAAAGTTGTATGTTCTGTGCTGAATCAAGAGTGTTATTGTTGCTATCAGACCTACGGATACATCCTGGGCACAAAACCAGAAGGATGGGGAACCACCATCTGTAAGAATTCAAAATTCAGTCCCTAACAACGTTTTAATTTCCCAAAAGCTGCTAAAAGAAAAAAAAAAAAAAAAGGAATGACAAAGAAATAAGGAACAAAGGTGCATTGATATGCAGATTGCACCAGAGGCCACAAGCAATTCCTTCCTTCTCCGTCTGGCCAGGAAGTTTCATTTTCCACAGCACTCAACGCTGGGTGGCACAGATCCTAGTTCCCTGTGATATAGTGAAGGCCGTGCTAATTTTCCCCCTTATCATTCATTAATTTATGCAATAAGAGACATTCTTAGACCAGTTGTTGACTTTTCCTTCCTTTCAGCACCACCGGTTCATGTCTCTCTGTTGGCCAGTCTCTTGACCTTCAACCCTTCGGGCCAGGCTCGGCAGCTGCCGCACGCAACGTGGGACCAGAGCGTCACTGGGCAAAGCAGCCTTCGTACAGCACATCATCGGCCTTCTGGTTGCTTATCTCTTTGTAACTTGAATTTAAGCAGCTACGACTGATCCAAAAAGCGGGTAGCGTGCTGGGCCTAAGCTGTTTTTAAAATTCCTATCCCATCACAAACCTACAGCCGTACTCCACAGGGACACTTCAGCTAATCTGTCCCGGCGTAAAACGCCGAAGTGCAAAGGGTAGAGCAACAGAGCATTTTCAGCAGCAGGTTCCAGCTGTGGAACTCAACCTAATCTTCTCTATTGATAATGAATATAAGCCCGAGCGTATTCAGAACTAAAACCAACCCCAGCTTCTTAGTAAGACTCCCTGCAGCGATGGCATCTTCCCAGGGTAACCGGCTGATCCGGATAGAGAAGGAGGAGGTAGAGAGACAAGCATATAAAATAAAAAAAAAGCTAAAATTTGAAGATATTTTGTTAAAAAAAAAAAACACCATAGGTTCCAAAATGTGGATTATTACTGTAAGATAATTTTCAGAGGTGCACAGAAGTCACCTTTGCTAACCATTTTCTGCTTTAAAATTTTGAGTGGTCAAAAAGCCAGCTTTGCCATCACCTTTCCTTGGACCCAGATTTTGTTTTTCCTTGCTAGTAACCCTGGCAGGTCAGTCATAATTGGGTTCTAGTCCCTCTCACAGAAGCACAGAATGGTCAGGGTTGGAAGGGACCTCATGCAGTCCAACCCCGTGCCAGAGCAGGGTCACACAGAGCAGGTTGCACAGGAACGCATCCAGGTGGGTTTTGAATATCTCCAGAGAAGGAGACTCCACACCTCTCTGGGCAGCCTGTGCCAGGGCTCTGCCACCCTCCAAGCAAAGTTTTTCCTCATGTTCAGATGGAATTTCCCCTGTTCCAGTTTGTGCCCGTTGCCCCTTGTCCCGTCACTGGGCACCACTGAACAGAGTCTGGCCCTGTCCTCTTGCCACCCACCCTGTAGATATCGATCAACATTGCTGAGATCCCCTCTCAGCCTTCTCCTCTCCAGGCTGAACAGCCCCAGGGCTCTCAGCCTTTCCTCAGCAGAGGGGTGCTCCAGATCATCTTTGTAGTCCTCTGCTGGACTCTTTCCAGCAGTTCCCTGTCCTTCTTGACCTGGGGAGCCCAGAACTGGACACAGCACTCCAGATGTGGCCTCACCAGCACAGAGTAGAGGGGAAGGATGACCTACCTTGACCTGCTGGTCACGCTCTTCTTGATGCACCTCAGGAGATCATTGGCCTTCTTGGCCACTAGGGCACATTGCTGGCTCTTGGGCAACTTGTTGTCCACCAGGACTCCCAAGTAGAGACTATACAACTGTAGAGTCACTCACAGCCATCTCACCTAAAAAGAATAGAGAAAAGTCCTGATCAGACTTCCACCTTATTGTCCTGCTCCCTTGAGATGGGACCAGTCAGGAGCAGCCCCCAGACCGGGTAAGGTCTGTGAGATGAGGGAACGTGCTGGTGCTGGGTTTCAAACTGCCCCAGTTCCTGAGGGACAGAGGAGGTGGACAATCGGAGAACATGGTGAAGCTCGGGGAACCCAAACTACACGGCGCTGCTGCCGCCTGCTACAAAGACAGCCACAAGAGAGATGATACAAACTATATTCAAGTTTTTAAAGCATTTCCGTGCTCCCGAGGGACTGCAGATAGCAGGAGGCTGCACCACACACTTTTTGCTCTTGGGTTACTCCTAGTAGGTCTCCAATCTCTTACAATAAAAATTGGTGTTTACTGGTGGACCTTTGGAGTTCTGGTATTCCAGCTGGTAAAATTACACCAAAATTAAAATAGTCCAAAGGGATGTTTGTTTCCACACAGTTCTGAGTGTTATATTCACCCGATAGGCTAAAGTTTGTAGTTCACAGTTTTGCACGGAAATCATCAAAGCAGCCAGAGGGAATTAGGAACAATTATTAACTGCAATTTTATCCTTTTACATTTTAATAGGCTTCTTTCAAATCACACCTGATCTTTATAAGTGAATTTTCATTTTCTCGCTCTTATCCAACTATGTTAGCGCTCGATCCAAAAAAGGATAAGACTCTTTTTCACTCAAATGGGAAAATGATCTGTTCATGTAGTGACATTAATAGCGGGGCTCTCAATATTCATAGGAGGTCTTGAAAAATCATTTGAGCTTTAAAACTATGGAGGAAAAGCATTTTCCCTTTTTTCCCCAACAGAACTTCAAAGTGTAGACGCTACAGTACAGTAGTTTCAAGGGGTTTTCTGCATATTTATTGTGTGACTTATTGTTTAGTTAAACTGTGCGGCAGATGCCTTGTGAAACAATAATGCTGGGTGCCAGTAAGGAGTGAAACAACCTTTTGAGTTCGATCTACTCTCAGTCAAGGTCAAAAAGAGCAGGGACTAAACTCAGTGAGTTTTCAAAAGCTTACCCTAAACATACAATATCAAAGTTCATCATGAAGAAGGCTCATTTCATCCATCAGATTCATGTTTGCACAGCAGCGGGAGTAATTATAACACTACTCATTCTTTCAGGTTGGCTTGAACACTTGACCTTACAAGCAAACTCCTTTCCCCCCCCCCCCTCCTAAGATGCAAAGCCAAACCATTTGTTTTCAACAAAACAGAGCTCTCAGTTTGACATTTCAAAGCACATTTAACTGCTTGCTTTCATTAAAAAAGATAGTTTATCTTAGAAATAGAAATTTACAGGCTATTTCTACTAATTTTTACCACGCAAAGATTTAAAAAAAAAAAAAAGTTTCTGCTTGTTTGACCTTTTCTTCAGTTCATCAGTTGAACTGTATTTGTTCCAGCCTCCACAATACACAGAAATCCCCAAATTCGTGCAACTGCCAGGATGCCTCAAGGGCACCGTTGCCTTGATATTCCTCTTACGCCATGCCAGCATTCACTGACTCACACGGGGCCAAAGAATGTGAAATCCAAAAGGAGAATTACAATTGTTTTCGACAGTAGTCATGTGTGGGCAGATATTCAGCAAAACCAACCGCACCCGGGAAGAGTAAAACAAATGGAAGAGGATCTCACCTCCCTTTTGTCATCCCAGAATGAGGGCTCTAGTCTAAAGCCAAATCTCTGGTTGCCCATTACAGTCAATGAAGAGCCACAGGCCCCTTCCAGAGGAGGACTCATTCTCCATTTCTTTGACGCTTACTTTGGGATATGCACTAAAATATGTTTTCTCTGTGTTGGTAATAGGGGGAGACTATATGCTAACTTCGAGATCCCTCATGCTGAGAATCGACATTGGAAAACACATCCCTGGGGAGCCCCGATGCCACAAGGGGATGTCCAAGAAATACAGGAGGAAAAGGGGCCAAGAATTTAAGTGAGGCAAGTAATTATGTATGCAAGTAATGCCCAGAGAGGTGGTTGAGGCCCCATCCCTGGAGGTGTTCAAGGCCAGGCTGGAGGTGGCCTTGGGCAGCCTGGTGTGGTGGGAGGTGTCCCTGCCTATGGCAGGGGGGTTGGAACTCGATGATCTTCAAGGTCCTTTCCAACCTCAACCATTCTATGATTCTATAATTAAATCCATTAAATTAGTCTCCAACTTGGCAGTTTGACTATCAAAATGGAGCAAAGGTAATGGCATACTTGATAAAGTAAGAGGAGTGTTTGATTGTTGACTGGGTGACTTCATGCTTTCTAAAATGATTTATGTCTTGCTCATTCTTTATAGCCCTTTATTGAACAAAAATTGAAAAGTATAATAGATCTCAATTTTTAGATGTGTCAGTAGGTTTTACTGTAGAATTATCAAATTAGTGAATGAAAAAAATCACATTGCAATTGGCTGAAGTCAGTCTAAGAAGTTATAAAGTGAAGCTAACGTCACGTTAGATGATGGTTAGTGAATTTTTGTAACAACTACCAGTGGATCTTATCTCAAAGTTTTGGAATTATTTTAAACATTTGTAATACTTACAAACTGTATTTGAAACAGCTTGTGGTAACAGAGCTATTTTTGCTAATTCTGAGAAACTCAGAAATTAATTCTGAGCACTTTTCGTAATCAGTCACTAGAGAGACTGAGAATAAAGTAGTATTTACAGCAGTAAGAGAAAGGTGTTTTTTTTTAAATTACAACTCACTACTTTTGATTATAGACAGGTTTTCCTCTCCACAGGTTTTCGTCTCCATAGGTTTTCCTCATCCAAATTAGTTGAAAACTAATTTATCTAGAGAAAAATTGCATCAAGAGAGCAAAATTACATTGACTGTCAAATATGCTGCATAGAGCAAAGTCCTTTTCCATCTCCATCCTCTGTAATACACTGGGATTCCCGGAGTTGGTATAAGGAGTTACAGAGCCAGTCTAACTGCATGACCTCTTTCCCAGCAGTACAATATTCACACTCTACTAGCAACCAGAATACGCTCAATAATCAGAAATTAAAATTATTATTGCCTTTTTTCTGAATTATCCCTAGTTAGAGCTCTTATAGTCGGGGACAATATCCATAGAGGGGTCCGAGTCGTGCACTGAAGGGACGCTCAGAAGATTATTTTGTCTCTATCTGTATCTGCAGTAATCTTCTTTCTCTCCAAATTTCCCATTTTCTGATGTTACCCTACTTTAGCCTTTTCACAGACTGGCGTGCAGTCAAAGGCAGCCTCTCAAAGCCCATGAGCTCCGCTACACGGGAAGAGAAGAAACACAACAGAGACAGGACTTTTTCTCGGATCTAGCCAAGGTAAGCGCAGGTCGTTCTTTGCTTCACTACTGGGGGAGTTCTGTACCATTGCACACGAAGGAGAAGGCAGAGCCAAGTCCTACAGCCGCTGAGATGACTTTACAGAGCCAGGATTTGATGCATTCTTTCTGCACATCAAGCTGGGGGGTGTGGTGGTTGCGTGGGGGGAAGAAACCCAAAGTCTGCCCTGTGCTAATAAAGCAAATGAATATCTGAAGTGAATATTTTGACATTGTTTTGCCTAACAAAGCTGCCGGCAGCAAGCAGTGCTGCCAGAGATGCTTTGCCACAGCACTGTGTAGATCCAATGTAGGAACTGGATGCTCAGGTGTCCTTTTTAGATCCTCTCATCTTTCCCATGGAGGGTTTTCTATTAAAGTACATTGATTTCTACCCGAGACAAGTTTCCCACCAAAGACATTTGGACTGTCAAAATCATAGAATGGTTTAGGTTGGAAGGGACCTTAAAGATCATCCAGTTCCAACCCCCCTGCCCTGGGCAGGGACACCTCCCACCAGCCCAGGTTGCTCCAAGCCCCGTCCAACCTTGCCTTGAACACCTCCAAGGATGGGGCAGCCACCGAGGATCTACAAACGCTTGATCCATAAATCAAGCAGAACAGAAATGGTATATTGCCAGATGATCTGAAATGCTGACCGAGTTCTGGGATATGGTCTTGCTGTTATGAAATCCACCGTAAGGATATCTAGGTGCTCTACAAAGCCAGAAAGCAGGCTCCTGATTACACGAAGGCAATCACATTTTAGACACAAGCAGGGTTGGAAAAGCTTAAAAAGTTGAGGTGGAGCAAGAATAGCAAGTAAAGAATAGATTCCAGGTCAGAAAAGGAAGAAACGCTACTTTTCATTTGATCAGTATGATATCTTTTTGAAGAAACACTAACTACATCAATTAATCAATTAATTTCTTCCTACTAGAGGAAGAATTTGATCTTTAAAAGTCTAATTTTCAAATTCTGAGGTTACTTTCTCAGGGAAGGTGGATACAGACTTAGTAGTTCCTCACAAAGAAGTTCATGCTGTAGACTTCTAGGAGTGGTAATATACCTAGAAGAGTCTCCAGAACCTCATGACGGGGCCTCGTGGGGGTTTTGGGGTTGGTTTTTTTGGGGGGGAGGGTAGGGGCAGGAGTGGAGTGTAGGTTTTGTTTTTTTTTTTATAGTGGCTGGTTGGTTTTTTTTTTTCCAAAAAATCTACATATCAAAAGGTTCTCATTTTACACCTCTACCCCCCAAAAAAACCCAAACACCTCCCTCCAATTTTTTTGCTGCCGATCTTGCAAACTCTGAAAACTAAAAAACAATTTGTCTCTTTTTAGTTAGAGAACCTCTCTTATAAAAGACTACTTCGTAAGAGAAACTTGCTAACAATTTTGGTGATGTCACGACTCCTTTAGTTTCTCAGGAATAATGCACTCAAAATATTGCAAAGTGAGCAGATACTGCTCAATAAACCAAAGTTCCAGTTTTACCAAGGAAGAAGGAACCTTTTTTATAGGTTCATTTTTTCTGTAAGAGAGCTCAATTTTTCTTTCCTTTTTCTTGCACCACAACTACAAAACTTTACAACACGCATGACTGATAATCATAACTTTATGAAGATTTTCATTTAACTGCCTTTTCTGGACTCGGTATGATAATAAGGATCTTTGGTTGTGGTTTTGTTTGTTTGTTTTGAGTGAACTGGGAGAGATTTCTGTAGAACCACTATGTTTTATAGGGTATATTAATTCCTGGAATCGATGGGCGTATCACGTAATGTACACAAAACCTATCCCAAGCCTGCCAGGTAAAGAAGCGAGCAGAAGGGTGTTTTGCAAATCTGATTTTACCATAGGTAAAAATACATTTAACAAAACCTCACACAAAGCCTCTTCAATGACATCAGGGATGAACAACATAGCTAATGTTAAATATTAAAATCCAAAATCAGTTTATTTTTCCTCTTTCGGAGAAGATTTAGAATACCGTTCTTCCTCCAATAAAAAATAGAAAAGAAAAAAAAAATTATTTGAGGATAAAAACTGGAAGAGGGCAGGTTTAGATTGAACATGAGGAAGAAGTTTTTCACTGTGAGGGTGGTGAGGCACTGGCCCAGGTTGCCCAGAGAGGTTGTTGAGGCCCCATCCCTGGAGGTGTTCAAGGCCAGGCTGGAGGTGGCCTTGGGCAGCCTGGTGTGGTGGGAGGTGTCCCTGCCTATGGCAGGGGGGTTGGAACTCGATGATCTTCAAGGTCCCTTCCAACCTAAACCATTCTATGATAAAAAAAAGAGCAAACACAACCACCCAACTGGGAGCTGCTAACCTACAGCTCTGCGTGAGGAGGTGAGAAACAATAAGCGTTTTACCCACAATTATAAAGTCTTCTAAGTCAGAAATACAGGTCCTTGAGACAAAGTGCATTCCCGTATGTCTCTCTCATCACAAAGGAACTCCTTTGATTCCAAACCACAGCTCTGATCATCACTGAGCCTGGCCCCGTCATACAGGACTGATTATATGTCCAGATCTGCTTTTGGAGGACTATTGTGGAACGGTGTTTTCAATAAGAGCCTCAGAATTTCACTAACTAGCGGAGAAGCACGCAGAGTTTCCTTAATCACACAGAGCTATGGTAGTCCTTACATTCTGCATGTATTATGGGATGGGTTTTCAGCAAACCAGATGTGAAAACGCCCCACTGGTTGACCCCTTCCTTCTGTTGGAATCAAATTTATGGTTATAATTTGAACAGCACTGCTTTGCCTTTGTGTATCTGACAAGAATGAGATAAATGGAAACAAGACAACTGTGTTCAGGTATTCTTTCATTTATAGCTAAATATCAATTATTTTATGTAAACAGCCTGATTTTCAGAAGTACCAGGTTTTATGGGAGCTACTAATTTTCATTTCTCTGAATGCCACACTTGTTTTCTCTGACATTTGAGACCCAGCTTAGAAAACTCTGCCCAATACCTCTATAAGCATTCTCATTGCAAACGGTAAATATTTATCTGCGGATGAGGAGATTCTATACGTATCCGCCCCAACGGTCTTGTGCAGTACATGCAAACCGCTCCACTGAATTAAATAGCAGAGTCGAAAGAGAGCACCGGCTGAGGTACAGCTTCCGCACGCCAGAGGTGGTCTTCGGAGGCACTGTACTTTTAATCTCTGCTTAGAACGCTGATTGCCTCTTACAAAATTATCAACAGATAATAATCCCACTGATTTTTTTTTTTTCCTCCTGAATTTAGCTGCTCTGCCACACAATACATTTCACAGCTGTGGTAGTATTATTTAAAAAAAAAAAATAATACACCATTTATGTGGCCTTCGTCATTATATAATTAAGTATAAAGTAGCACATAACCTTCTTTTCGCATTAACTACAGAGGCTTATGTTTGTTCTTTATTAAAACAAGAAAGAGAGATTTATTTTTTACCTTTTTTGCCACCTACTTGAGGTAGGAATTCTAGGAAGTTGCAAGGACTACAACTACGCTATGACATTCATTAAGTATTCTCACTTCAAAGACGAAAAAACTCGCGTGAAGTAACATATCCTATTAACCGCGGAGGTTCGAATCCATCTCATCTTTCTCTATAATTTTGGCTGGGACGCTATTATAGTGTCAAATACTATTAGTGAAGCCTTAGCCACTCAATATACGCAGCACAAGTTCTCGCATGAGAATTGACTCCAGAGAGCCCTCAGACAATAAAAGGGCAGCGGGGCCCGTGGCCTCTGCTCCCCAGTTCAGGAACACGAAGAAAAAGTGAATTCACCGGGAGCTGTCAACTCTGAGACATCTCAGTTCGACGTGATTTCACCAAAGATCAAATGGAGAAGGCTAATCTTGTTTTCTAGACACTTAAATCCCATTTTCCCAGGCAGATTTACCCCCTGGTTTCTCCAAATGTGTCTTAAACAGAATATCTTATTCTAAAGTGTCTTTTTTTTTTTTCCCCCCCTCTAATACAACAGGCACAATAGCACTGAATACATCAGTGTCACAGTTATTGTCTCCAAAGATTAGGCAGAAGGCCACAACATCCATGGAAAGCAGAAAGTATGTCATTAATGCTTTTACAGTACATTTACTCTTTATGAAAATATTCGCATCTACTTGTATATCAGAAGTTCTCAGCTTCTTATCTTCCCATACCCACAGTCATCCTGCGTTGGGAGAAAGCAACACAAACCTTTACGAGATCCACTGGGGCCTCTAAGGGGTTTTTTTTTGCTTTTGTTTAAATAAAAGATTGCCAGGAGCGCAGTTTTACCAATATTTGGTCAGCGTTCTGTACGTGAAGACATCCTGCCGCTCAGTCACACCAGAATAGTTAAAATAAAATGAATAAAACATGTAGCCAGATGCTTTGGTAACTGACAGTTAGCAAAATGTTGCCTAAGATGGGTTACCTACAGAAAAAATGCAGTTATAATTCCACAAATACGGGATTTAAATAGGTATTTTCCCCCTTTGACATGTGATACGTAACTCAAAGCATCGCTTTGTTCTGCTCTAAAGATTTGCTTTCTCCATTTCCCTGACTTTTCCCCGTTTCCCTTCAGCAAGATTTTGTTTTCAATTCAAAGACCAAAGAGTTAAAATGAAGTAAGAATCTACGTTGTACCGAATTAGCAGAAAAGTTTACCAAGTTTTTATCTTCTGTGAATCTGACTGAAGTCCCAGTGTTATAACAAGTTCCACTTTGGAGGTAATTTAGAGCCTTGTGTTTGCTATTTGCTTAGAAAAAAATATAAATAAAGCTGATATTCCAATACTAGTAAAATCCAAAGCTTACTAAAAACCAATGACAAAATTTTTCTCTGTCCTCACTGAGAAAGCTTCATCCCTCGAGTTTTGCTTTTTAGGCAGAACAGCACGTGATGAGGAAATCTATAGACGTTTTGGTTTTCCAACGCCTTGGTCCTGGCAAGATCGATAGCAACAGAGCTTCAGCATTTTGTGTCGTAAACCCAAACTCCGATTCCCCATCAAGTTCGGTCCTGCACTGAAAAGCGACGGAAGCGCTCCCTTTCCAACTTGGCATACTCGGCAACACGTCTTTCTGTTTCTTCATGCTATAGGAATGAAAATGTAATTTAAGGACAAGATGAGGCTTAGAGTAAGTGGATTCTGTCATTACAAAAAATGCTTTCTTTTCCATTTAAAAATTACTACTTGTTTTGAATAGAAGAACGCAAGCCAAGAATCTCGGCAGGTAATACTATTTTAACAAATAGCTCCCATAAAAATACTCCTTTTTAAACTGTGGGAGCTTACAGGTGTGCGCATCCAGAAGGGGAAGACAAAGCTTAACTGGCTGTTTTCCCTCTGTTAAAACAGGACTTTTTGTTCTTTTTCCATCTCTGAGCACAACTGATGGAGCAGGGAAACAAACTCACATACAACTGTATGCCTCTGGAAATACTTAGACTTAGTTCTGAAAACAAAAAAAACCCCAAAAACACCAAAACCCCAAACCCCCCAAATATTCCTCCTCCCCCAAATAAACCATGTAGTTTAATGTATTGTTTTGTCTTGCAACATTGAAGAAGAGGAATAGTAACAAAATATTAATAAAATAATCATAGAATCATAGAATGGTTTAGGTTGGAAAGGACCTTGAAGATCATCGAGTTCCAACCCCCCTGCCATAGGCAGGGACACCTCCCATTCCCACATTTATAATAATAAAATAAAATAAAAAAATAATAAAAAACAATAAAAATAAAATAAGAATAAAAAATAAAAAATCCCCTATTATATTGTAACAAAGGCAATTGGCTATAACCCCAGGATTTTTCTGTCCAGATACCTAGTATTTACTAGACTAAGATTTTTTTTTTCCTTTTGAAAGAAGTTTAATAGTTCCTCTTTGAACCTAATATGATCACAGACAAGAATAATAATAGCAATAAGTCATGCAGCATGTATCAAGTTAGAGGAGTTATTTTGCTCATAGGTAACAGACACTACTAGAGTTTTCTTTTTTTATTTTCTTTTTAAAAAAAAGTGAATATGGCATATATTGTTGTTCAAATTGGATAACTTTGAAAACATGTAAAATGAAGGAAACCAGTAAGGACCTGAAAGAATCTGAGCGTATATTCTTTAAAAGATGCAGAATCTGTTTAGAGCACTAGATTAGGCATTTAAAAACCAGCTTATCAAATCAACATATACTTGCCTTCGTAGATGATATAGCCTGTATAGGTTAAGTGAGAAATGTTTAGGAATTCTCGTATCATCCATAGCACCACATGAAGAGTCACTGCCTACCATCCCAACCTAACAGCCACCAGAATGCACAAGAACCTGCATCGCTCCCAAAGAAAGAGCAATATTTTTTTTTTGGCAATAATAACCTGTTTGAACCAGAAGCGATTGAGCAGCAGTAAACACCAAACCCATCAAGCCTTTTCCAGACAGCTGTATCCTCAAAGTAATCACAGAATCATAGAATGGTTTAGGTTGGAAAGGACCTTGAAGATCATCGAGTTCTTTCTTTTTCAGAGAGGTGAGACCTTTTTTTCCCAGAGGTAAACCATGATATAATATACAAAATGTTTTCCTACTCTGTTTTCCTGTTAGGTACCCTCAAATTACTTCTGAAATAGATGCAGCTCGTATGTTGAGTGAAACTACTGGGGAAAGAGAGTCTGTGTGTCTTGACCCTTATGGTGACCAACAGCAGGTGCCTGGGGGAGATGAAGGCAAGCACGTCGCTGTGCTTCCCCAGAATATTCTCTAGACCTCAGCAAGACACAGCTTGAAAGCTTCTTGAGCAGAAATGTTATCTTTTTTATATATCAATTCGGAAGTTATTTTTCTTCCAGGAATCGGAACCGTCACCCTTTGAGATGATGTAAATTTTCACTATCCATAGCACCATGTGGCACCTTAATATTACGTTGTATGAAGCACCGTCTTCCTTGGTTTGCTTTGAACACCACTGGGTTTATTTCACGCTTCTCGTTCTTTTGGTGGAACTGAAATACATCCCTATCTACCTTCTCCTCTGCACTGCTGACTTTGTAGACCTCCTTCCATACACCCCTTAGTTGTCTTTATTTTTTTCCCTGAAGGTTCCTAGTCAGTGTGCTTTTTCTTCACGCAGAAGATCATTTCGTACATTTGTTTCTCTTTGTCATCCTTCTCTAAACCATTTTTTCATCCTTCTCTAAACCATTTTTTCATCCATAACTGAAATGAATAAAAAAGGATTGCATACAGTCCGTGTAAGTTTGTTGCAGATTTAAATAATCGCAGTGGTGTTTTTTATTTCATTCCTCTATTACATCCCTAATCACCCTTAATATTGATTTCTTTCTTTATTACTAATCATTGTGTCAAGGAATATTCCTTATGTGGTTACAAAAATTTGCTCGTGAAGAGAAATCTAAACAAAATCTACAACTAACAAATGAAATACTTTCCTATTTCAAATCATATAGCGTTTAAGGCTCAGCCTATGGCTCCCTGTAAAGTTACAGACGCCAGAATCTAGAATTTAAAAGTAAAGATGAGGTCATGTTTTAAGAAAAGGGTCTAATTTGCTAATATCACAAAACCTGCCCTTGCTAAGAGGTAGTATGAGTGTTTTCAGGGTGGCATTCTAGTGCCGCAATGACTCGCTCTTCCTAAAGTCTTATCTGACTCATACAGACCATGCAGAACCTTCTCATGGGCACAAGCTTCTTAAGAAATAAAGACACACGAATACTTTAGACCTCTACTCTGCGGATAAGAAAAGACTCAAAACTGCATTATAGGACCCGAGGTGGGGCTATCAGTGCTGTCACTGCTAGAATAAGATCGGATGCTGCTGTTCCCGTCCCTTTTTTCCCATTACCCCACTGGACTGATGGCATTTTGCTATGTAATGGACAGTAACTTATATTAAACTCCTCTAAGAACCAAGGCAAGAAAACTACGCTTGCGGTAGCGCGTTTTCCTTCCGTACGGGCTGAAGGAGAGGCACCGCTCAGCGTATCAGGGGCAGTTTCGCCTGACGAGCAACCGACAGTGACATCCGTCAAAGCCATCCAACCGACGGTCACTTCTGGAAAGTCACGCTCCCAGGCAGAGATGTGTACGTGGAAGATAAAATATTCAGTTGGGTTTGTGGTTAAGATGTCGTTCGCTGCCGTCAGCTCGCAAAAGATTTATGGTTTTCAGTTTGTGTTCTCTGGTATACCATAAAAGATCATTTTAAGTGCTCTTGACTTTGAATTTTGGGTTAAAGAGCAGAAAATCTCAACTGACCAAGTCAGATGCAGTCTTGTTGCAAGCCCAATGCTGCCTTTACTCCAGGCATTTGGCTGCAGAAAGCTTAAATCAAATGAAAAAACAATAGAAGTTAAGAAATGAGAATGCTTAATCTAGCAGAAATACAGTAAGACCAACAAACTAAAGCAGGTACTAATGGAAATAAGTCATCTGCTTGTAGTTGGCGAGTGTGAGCCTCACTGACACAAACCATCGGTACACCGGACCTGCTGGAGCGTGTCCAGAGGACAGCCACGAGGATGACCCGAGGGCTGGAGCACCTCTCCTATGAGGAGAGGCTGAAAGAGTTGGGGCTGTTCAGCCTGGAGAAGAGAAGGCTCCGGGGAGATCTTCTTGCGGCCTTCCAGTCCCTAAAGGGGGCCTACAGGAGAGCTGGGGAAGGACTTTTTACTGGGGCATGGAGTGATAGGACGAGGGGGAATGGCTTCAAACTGGAAGAGGGCAGGTTTAGATTGAACATGAGGAAGAAGTTTTTCACTGTGAGGGTGGTGAGGCACTGGCACAGGTTGCCCAGAGAGGTTGTTGAGGCCCCATCCCTGGAGGTGTTGAAGGCCAGGCTGGACGTGGCCTTGGGCAGCCTGGTCTGGTGGGAGGTGTCCCTGCCTATGGCAGGGGGGTTGGAACTCGATGATCTTCAAGGTCCTTTCCAACCTAAACCATTCTATGATTCTAAGTCTTCTACTCAGATCTGGATACTCCATTTGAAGACAGGTTCTAGGTTACAAAACTCAAGGTAACAAATTCTTACATATTATGTTACACTCTTCTGATCAGGTTTAAATCTGAGAAAACAGAATATTTTCTTTTTATTCCTTCTCCCCTCCCACCCCTAGTAAAACTAGAAAAAACCCCAAAATATTTACTCATTAGTACTATGTGTATTCTTTAATCAGATGACCTTGCTCTCATAGCTGACAAAATACGAAATGGGTGGTGAGGAGCCCAAAGGCACGTTATCCCTCTTGCAGAAGGCACAGGTACGAACATGTCACACCTACTAGAAATTTTTGGCATCAAAATAATCCGCAAGAGCGACTATAGCACAGAAAACATTTGTTACTGTTTAAGCCCACAGCACTCAAACTTGTAAGTAACATGGCCTCAAAAGTTTCGGTATGCTTTTAATTGCATCCATCGTACCAGTTCTGTGCACTTCAGATAAGAGCGGTAGCTACATTAATTCCCAAGCGGCCGGTTGCGGCTTCCTGCGCTTGCCACTTTCCTGCTTCTGCTTTTCAGCTGCCCGGCATGGAACGTACACGCGAACACAGTTTAAATGATATAGACAGATCCATATGTGCTGTTGAGTTAGGAAGCTAATTTGCCCGAATAGTAACCAACAAGCAGGTAATAACCCTCATTTCTGCAACTCTTTACTTCTTGAGTAGTATTTGAAGTGCCTCTGGGCACTACCTAACAAGAAGAGTTCTGGAGTAAATACTAAAACTGTAAACTTTCTAGAAGGGAAATACAGAATCACAGAATGATTTAGGTTGGAAGGGACCTTGAAGATCATTTTGTTCCACCCCCCCCGCCATAGGCAGGGACACCTCCCACCAGCCCAGGTTGCTCCAAGCCCCGTCCAACCTGGCCTTGAACACCTCCAGAACTGTCGACAGCTTTTATTACCTTTTTGGAATCATATGGTATAAGATACAAATACATTTAAACATACGTTAAACTAAAAATTCTGCAAAATTGACCGGTATATAAACTGTCTCATGATGGCAATAATGTCTGTGGTCATTACTGAAATTCATGAAGTTTTTTCCACTCATTTACTCCATTATAACCATTTAAGAGTAATTAACAGCTGCTACAGTTTTCAGAATGAAAATCCCTGAGTAACGTGGTCTTCCAAAAATACATTTCACCACCTTTGGCGGAGATTGCTGTATATTGTGTTGTGTTCTGTGTGCGCTCTGGAAGCGGTGGTGTTCCAGAGGAACGCAGGTGTCACGAAGACATGGTTGCTGACGAGTCCTTCCTACTTAAATGGGTATTAAGTTGGTCTTCCAACTTAAATTGCTAGAGGGTTGGGTGTGGGATTTTTTTGTTTATTTGACAATACAGCTGAAAACAGCGGCTCAGAGGCAGCAGCATGTAGAATGTGGTGTTTTGCCTTCATTCTGCGTAGCTCCTGAACCAAACTGGCAAGGGAGACTGTTTTGTGCCTTAAATCCAGCCCTCGGAGGACCGAAGGACTGATCCCTCTGTGTCAAGAAGCTTAGCAGCAAAATTTTATGTATAGCTTGCTGGAGAGGGCAGACAGGTGCCCATGGCAGGAGATACTGGAAAGGAAGAGCGATTCCTTCCAGTTAATTTTCCCCATGCACTAAGATGGTGGGTGTTGAGAGGAGGAGGAAGGAAAAGCTTTTCACCATTCTGGATGCATCATGGTGAAAGAAGATGCATAGTTTGAAGCGTTACATCATATGAGAAAGCAAACGCTTCTTCGAGAAACAGATTTGGGTAATACATCTAATACAGGAGGCACCATCCAGCAGGACTTCATGGACTGAGACACTTCAGAGATCTTAAAGTGTTCATAAGAGGGAAGTCCTAAAACTCACCTCGAAAATCCTCTCTTTCTGCAAACGCAGAAAATAATTCATAGGAATCTGTTTCTCCCGACTGAGCATCTGACCACACTTTCCACATTCTAATGGAAACGAAAGTGTAAAGTGAAAGACTCCATCGTACCGAGCAGAGTGATAATTTCTCACTCAGAGACAAGGTAGAACAGGTAGAAAGAAGTCATACTGCCAGCGCGAGAGGTGGCAAACGCAATACAAATACACAGTAAGAGCATAATGAGGAAAACACAATTGATTAAACACATACTCCCCCTCTCTCTTTTGGTGTTCTGTTTTCTAATCTAAAGAGTCTGCGATAACAGAACTGAAAATGGCAGGAAACATTTTCCAATCACTATCATGAGATGATTTACTGTATATAAGTCATTAGCAAATATATAAAAGGAAAAGACAGTAGGGCATTAGGGAGCAGACAGCTAGGAAAAGCAACAAAGTAGGGTACTGTTAGCTCACGAGTTAATGAACTTCGGTTCGCTGGACGTAGCCTCTCAAAGATGCTGTTGGGGTCTGCTGAACACTGCCTAAACCGAAGATTAGAGTGATTTATTACTTAAGCAGTTATAATATATAGGGTAAAGGAGTTATCAGGGCGTTCAGCGTAGGTTATATATGCTGGAATCCTGTATAGTAAATCATCAGAATTTCTACAAACTCTAGATAATTTTCTAATACAAACAGAATCAGGTCCAACACACAATCTTTCCAGGAGACTGCAGATTAAACACCGAGCCAGAAACTGGTTACCGAGGGACCAGTAAGTATGGGCTGTTTATATTATGGATGAACAGAGGACATTTCCAAGCAACACCCACTCGCTCATTCTCATATATCACATACACGCTACATCAAAAGGACTAAATGTTCAACAACGTCGGTACAATGAGCCAAAGTGAGCAGTAGGTTAGTGGTACTACTCCCAAAAGGCACCAGTGTTTATTTGCTATGTGGGAGCTCAGGTCGTATTCCTGGTCTTAAAATGATAAATAGCGTCACAACTATGGGTATCTTCCTAAGTGAAAAGCAGCTCACATGTTCAACAGACTTTCTCTAAAATTAAATGGTAATTTAAGCCAGCACTGACCTGTAAGTGCCCATCCCTTCACGGGAAATTAATAGTTGGATCTAATCTATGGAGGACCGAGCGCCATGTATAAAAGAGATAAACCATTGTCAGCTATAACAATTAAAGTTGAGCCGGGACAATCTGTAAAGGCAGGCATGCCGTGTCTGTCTCGGAGTTACAATTAACGTGATTATCTTAAGTAACTTACTTTTCGTCTTTCCTTTTCCATGTAAAACTACACTAGCAGCCACTGCTGAAGCGTGTCATGCTCTGTGAGTAAGATGGGGTTAGAAAAGCACATTATGTTCCGGTTTACAGCGTTTTTTCTGTATCAATAGCAGCTTAATGATGTCACTGCAACAAATAAAATAGCACTGTGAATAATTTACAAACTGCATACAGAACAAGCCACTTCTGTGACGTGGAACCCTCGTTCTTCTTTCCATCAGGTTTGTGAGTTGTCATCCTACCTCCAGCCAGTCGGGATATAACAAAAGCTTCAAGGGGACAGAAACCTTTTAGAACACCATAAAAACATACATTCAATCCCATTGTTAGGAACTGTTTTTTAACCACACAAACATTTGTTCCATTGTAGGCCTTTAATTAATAAGAAAAGGTATTTAGCCTAATGAAATTCATGAAAATATTTTTCTGAAGTTTACTGGAGATAACTGGAGCAAAAGTAAGAATGGAACCATTAATAAATAATTTACAACAAGGCATGGCCATGAGTTAAATGTATTTGCTTCACAGAGACTACTGCTAATTATTTGCAGTCACATTCAATAGTGCTGCTTTTTCTTCCTATCTCTCCCCCAATCCTCCAGAAGAAAATATAAAACCTTGAGTAGTCAAAACATGCTTTTCTTTAGTTCCTCGCTCCACAAGAAAATGTTGCAAAAAAGGGAAGCACGTGAAAAGTTTGAGAAAGAAGTAGCTCGGAGATTGGGCGCGCATAAAAACTTAAGTCAAATTAAAATTATTTAATTGGCTTACACGCTAAAACAGCTAAATAAGCACATAGCTGGAGCTACGTGGACACTCCATTTCTGCAGAATATCCATTAAGCACCAAGTCTGGGTGACTTATTCTAGAACTGATCCAAGGTCCCAGGTGTGAGCTCTTCTCCAAAGCACACCTCACCACGGCTTGCCTGCTCTGCGGCGTGCCATAGAGTCATACACGGTGAGAGAGACCAACACAGCTGCGTAAGAGAAGTTGAAGGAGGAATTAAAAACAAGTTTGAATTGTGAACAACTGGTGGATCATAGAATGGTTTAGGTTGGAAAGGACCTTGAAGATCATCGAGTTCCAACCCCCCTGCCACAGGCAGGGACACCTCCCACCACACCAGGCTGCCCAAGGCCACCTCCAGCCTGGCCTTGAACACCTCCAGGGATGGGGCCTCAACAACCTCTCTGGGCAACCTGGGCCAGTGCCTCACCACCCTCAAAGGGAAAAACTTCCTCCTCATGTTCAATCTAAACCTGCCCTCTTCCAGTTTGAAGCCATTCCCCCTCGTCCTATCACTCCATGCCCCAGTAAAAAGTCCTTCCCCAGCTCTCCTGTAGCCCCTTTAGGGACTGGAAGGCCGCAATAAGATCTCCCCGGAGCCTTCTCTTCTCCAGGCTGAACAGCCCCAACTCTTTCAGCCTTTCCTCACAGCAGAGGTGCTCCAGCCCTCGCATCATCCTCGTGGCCCTCCTCTGGACACGCTCCAGCAGGTCCATGTCCTTCTTCTGTTGGGGACTCCAGAGCTGGATGCAGTACTCCAGGTGGGGTCTCACGAGAGTGGAGTAGAGGGGCAGAATCCCCTCCCTCGCCCTGCTGGCCACACTTCTTTTGATGCAGCCCAGGATGCTGTTGGCCTTCTGCACTGCGATTGCACATCGCTGGCTCATGTTGACCTTAAAGGGATGAAGAGCCTCACTCTCCGCTAAACCCCCATTTCCTGGTTTTGCAACATAATATGCTTTTTTGCTCTGAAGACCCTATTTTGCTGCCAGCCTCCATTCATTAGCGGCGAAAAGAAACATATCTGCACACTGGAGACCCAAGGAGGTTTGATTGACCGTCCTCAGAACTATTTTGCCTAATATGGATTTCGGCTATATATTTCCAACAGGGCTTTTAGAAGCACAGCAGTATTCTACCAAAAAAGGAACGTTAGGAGAACTCCCGCAGAGCCCCAAGGCAAGGGAGAGGTTCAGCTCACCATAAACAACTCACTGCCGAACACCTTGAGAGACCATCATGCAGCGGTTCGCGCACTTCAAATAAAAAGAGCTAAAAGGTTCCTCAGATCACCCTCAAGACTGGGAAGGAGACTGCACCGAAATCCCTGCTGGCGTTCAAATTTTTAGCATATTTTTGGATTAATTCCCCCTGCTGCCTGATCCAGCAGCTGCACTGATAAATTCCAGATCGTTCGGCAAAATCCTTTCTGGCATCTGAGAGATACCTGAAGTTAACCAAACGAAGTTCTTTTCTCAGGTAACGTGTGTAAATTATTTATATATTATCGTGAGCTGAGATTGTATGGAACACAAAAAAAGAACAAACACCAACCCAGCAAGGCTAATTACCATACCCAAACTTGCAGAGGTCATTAAAACCATGAAGATTAATGCTATCTTTGAAATCACAATTTAGGCTACTGCTCACACAGTAACCTAAAGCAACAAATTATTAGGCAAGTGTGTCATTCACTCCCGAGAGCTCGATTGTGACAGGGAATGTATTTTTTATTCACGCTCTGGGAGGGGGGGGCAAGCGGTCCCTACAACGTACTCTTTTTAAAGGCATCTTTAAAACAATTACTGTTGAGCGAAGAGCCCCACAAAGCTGCAGGGGCACAGCACAGGCACAGCCGAAAGGTTTTCGAAGTGGCCAAACTTTATGTACACAAAAAGGCTAAACATGTCTTGTTTCTGGGTCACAGGCGAGCAAGACCTTTGACCTTCAAGCTATAGATCTCTCGCGCAGGCAAATTACTTACACTGCAATACTTCATCAACACCAGAAGCCCCCAGCGTCCCACCAGGCAGTACAAATAGGTGGGGGGATGTTTCCACTTGCCATGGGTCTGATTTGGATGGAAATGAGCCTCCCTGGGAAGTCTGCTTAAGCCTTTTAAAGAAGACCTGAGCAAGGGCACGAGGGTTTAGTTTAAGAATAGTAGATAATGACGCCGCTGTGTTGTTTTAGGAACTCAGCGCGTATGAGTCACCAGAAACAGTCAGTTGAGATTATTTTATTTATTTTTTTTTTTAATTAGAAATATTACACAGTCGATGAAAAGGAAAAGACGTCAGCTCTCCAGCTCTAATTTGATAACGTGATTCTCGCTTTCGCTGAATTCAGTATTTTACGGCTTTCTCCTTATATGGTGATAAATAAATACTTAAAATCTGATGTGGAAACAGGAGAAAATGTAAATTAGAATAGCAGCTTGTCAAGGTCTGTCCAAGAGCTCAGGAAGGACTTTTTACTCAGGCATGTAGCAATAGGACGAGGGGGAATGGCTTTAAACTGGAAGAGGGCA
>VUYV01000538.1:91709-173052 GCA_008711295.1 Anarhynchus alexandrinus
CTCCTCTGGACACGCTCCAGCAGGTCCATGTCCTTCTTCTGTTGGGGACTCCAGAGCTGGATGCAGTACTCCAGGTGGGGTCTCACGAGAGTGGAGTAGAGGGGCAGAATCCCCTCCCTCGCCCTGCTGGTCACACTTCTTTTGATGCAGCCCAGGATGCTGTTGGCCTTCTGCACTGCGATTGCACATCGCTGGCTCATGTTGAGCTTAAAGGGATGAAGAGCCTCGCTCTCCGCTAACCCCCTATTTCCTGGTTCTGCAACATAATATGCTTTTTCGCTCTGAAGACCCTATTTTGCTGCCAGCCTCCATTCATCAGCATCGAAAAGAAACAAATCTGCACACTGGAGACCCAAGGAGGTTTGATTGACCATCCTCAGAACTATTTTGCCTAATATGGATTTAGGCTATATATTTCCAACAGGGCTTTTAGAAGCACAGCAGTATTCTACCAAAAAAGGAACGTTAGGAGAACTCCCGCAGAGCCCCAAGGCAAGGGAGAGGTTCAGCTCACCATAAACAACTCACTGCCGAACACCTTGAGAGACCATCATGCAGCGGTTCGCGCACTTCAAATAAAAAGAGCTAAAAGGTTCCTCAGATCACCCTCAAGACTGGGAAGGAGACTGCACCGAAATCCCTGCTGGCGTTCAAATTTTTAGCATATTTTTGGATTAATTCCCCCTGCTGCCTGATCCAGCAGCTGCACTGATAAATTCCAGATCGTTCGGCAAAATCCTTTCTGGCATCTGAGAGATACCTGAAGTTAACCAAACGAAGTTCTTTTCTCAGGTAACGTGTGTAAATTATTTATATATTATCGTGAGCTGAGATTGTATGGAACACAAAAAAAGAACAAACACCAACCCAGCAAGGCTAATTACCATACCCAAACTTGCAGAGGTCATTAAAACCATGAAGATTAATGCTATCTTTGAAATCACAATTTAGGCTACTGCTCACACAGTAACCTAAAGCAACAAATTATTAGGCAAGTGTGTCATTCACTCCCGAGAGCTCGATTGTGACAGGGAATGTATTTTTTATTCACGCTCTGGGAGGGGGGGGCAAGCGGTCCCTACAACGTACTCTTTTTAAAGGCATCTTTAAAACAATTACTGTTGAGCGAAGAGCCCCACAAAGCTGCAGGGGCACAGCACAGGCACAGCCGAAAGGTTTTCGAAGTGGCCAAACTTTATGTACACAAAAAGGCTAAACATGTCTTGTTTCTGGGTCACAGGCGAGCGAGACCTTTGACCTTCAAGCTATAGATCTCTCGCGCAGGCAAATTACTTACACTGCAATACTTCATCAACACCAGAAGCCCCCAGCGTCCCACCAGGCAGTACAAATAGGTGGGGGGATGTTTCCACTTGCCATGGGTCTGATTTGGATGGAAATGAGCCTCCCTGGGAAGTCTGCTTAAGCCTTTTAAAGAAGACCTGAGCAAGGGCACGAGGGTTTAGTTTAAGAATAGTAGATAATGACGCCGCTGTGTTGTTTTAGGAACTCAGCGCGTATGAGTCACCAGAAACAGTCAGTTGAGATTATTTTATTTATTTTTTTTTTTAATTAGAAATATTACACAGTCGATGAAAAGGAAAAGACGTCAGCTCTCCAGCTCTAATTTGATAACGTGATTCTCGCTTTCGCTGAATTCAGTATTTTACGGCTTTCTCCTTATATGGTGATAAATAAATACTTAAAATCTGATGTGGAAACAGGAGAAAATGTAAATTAGAATAGCAGCTTGTCAAGGTCTGTCCAAGAGCTCAGGAAGGACTTTTTACTCAGGCATGTAGCAATAGGACGAGGGGGAATGGCTTTAAACTGGAAGAGGGCACGTTTAGATTGAACATCTCAATTATAACAGAAAATCTTTAGGTATTTTTTACAGTTCTCTCTAATGTAGCGTTTGTGTCTTGAGTGCCTGGTACTATTTGGTTCCTTTTCTGGTACTATTTGGTTCCTATTCTGGTACCCCCATTCAGTTATTAAGATGTTCTATAATAATTATCTTCCCTTAAAGGAAACCCACATAGCTGATCAACTTGTGACCTAATGTTCTTTCTGTATATCTAACTAAAACTTGTCCAAGTTTTTGATGACATTTATAAAGCTCTTTGAAAATAGCACAGCATTTAGCCTCAGGCTTCCAGGTAGCAAAATTTCCCCTCTTTTTTAACATGAAACCTTTTCTCTTTAAGACCTTTTGGAGACTACCTTTAAGATTTAAGCAGTATATAGAAACATAACCTTGGCTGTAGGTATAGAAATTAATAGCTTTTTGATTGGCATCAAGTTTTTTAATTCAAAAGATAACTACTTTTGAAAAAGTGTAAGATACTAATTTGAAAAAAACACATGATCACTACATAGTAGGAGTCTACTAAGTCAGCTGACGTCCTAGGCTTGAGCAACATTTTGAGCTTTATAAAGTTAACTTTTTTGAACACTAATTTAACTTTGTGACATTCGAAACAATGAGTCCTCACACTATTAGATTACTCAGCGTTAAGCGGTGTGTGGTTTCTGAGTATGTCTTTTCATTGTATGAACATTACATTAAGGTCAACAGCATTACGCTAGAAATGAAATCTAAATAGATGTAACAAAATTAGACACTGCAGTAAAAAGTATCCCAGCCCAAAACAGTATTCCTTTAGATAAATGTAAGTTCTGTAAAGTGTTATTTAGCATATTTCATAGTTCATCTTTAGAGTCTAAATAGTCATAAGATCCTATTTTATAAGAAGAAAATGTCACTTTAAAAATTGTGTTAATAAAATATCTCTGAAATATATTTATATTGGAATAGTCTATTTCTGAGCAAAAAACATACCAAAGAGTATGTACTTCCGACCACCCGAAACTGAGCTCTTCTTCATTTTTTGGTTTGACTAACCTATAAGGAAAAATTTAAGAAATTGGAACTGTTTAACAAACAGGAGACATAACAGGAGGAAGACACGGCAGCCTTGGAAAACCGCGGCAAAGAAGAAACGAAGTCTATTCTCTTTGCTATCAGGAGTAAGACAAGAAGTAATAGTCCTGTGTGGCAGAAAGGAAGATTCAGGCTAGAATTTTTCTAAGGACACCTCTGCACCATAACGGATTGCTTGGAAAAGCCATGAATTCTGCTCTGGGGGGGTTTAAGAACACTGCTAGACAAAGTTAAGAATGTTACAGGTGTAGTTGATCCTGTCTGAGTGCTAAGGACTGTGTTAATTGACCTCAACCTTCTCGTAGCTGTATTGCCTAAAATAAGTACAACCAGGAGATTTGTTTTTTCCTTAATAAAATGAATAAGGTTTAACTAATAATGAATGAAGGCTTAAAGTCTGAGGTCTTTAAAATAATTGCTTTTTAAAATTCAATGCCAGCATAAAACCACATCACAAGTATTATAAAAAACAATTTCGCAGAATCTTCTAAAGCGATTACATAAGAAAAAAGTTAATCAAGAAATGTATTAAAATCACACACGATCTAAATTTCCACAACTTTTGACTATATGCCAGATTTCTTAAAGCTCATCGGGACCTCTTTTCCTTGCTGCCCCCTTTATGGGCCGACAAATCCCCCTCAGAGACCGACGTTTCACACAATATTCTAGAAGAGTCCCATCAAGTCCTAGTAAGAATACTACATTTTTTTCTTGTTGCAGAGTCCATTTATTCTGCAGTATGACACATTATCTCAGTTACTGAAGCATCTCGTATCAATGCTAAAAAAAGGTAAGTTAGACTATTCTTTTTTTATTAAATCCTGAAGGGAGATGTGTGCTTATCTAAAAGACGTAAGTCTCCTCCCTGCTGAAGGGACTGCCTTTTCCTCACCAACTGCCCTGCGATCGCAGACCATAAAACCCGGGAAGAGAACGGGGTTTAAACAAAGGCAATGACTCTTGCACATTGATGTCCTGCTGCAACGGTCATAACAATTTAGCACAGCGACAGTCTCTCTGTCCGGTTGGATCTGCCAAAGGCTTGTGGCACACCCGGTGCTTGGGTAGGAGAACAGGGTAGCCATCAGGGCCTTTTGAGCGCTAGGTAATTTATTTTTAGATGGTAAAAAAGCACTTTGTTTCATTTACTTATTATTACAATGCTGAATATGAGCCACAAAACCCTACAGACTGGCAAATTTTACACTTTTTCTGGCAAGTAAGAATTTTGATAGCTCTACACCCCACACAATTTCACAGTGTTATTACCTTAGTGACTAAAAATGAAACAGAATGTGCTATTTTAATATGCAACTTAACCACAGGTATGCTTTACGTGATGTAGTAGCACATGCCAATATGGTGAAGATGCACACGTGAACACCCACCGAGTATCAGATCAATGGAACCTGAATCTCAGGTCTTTTGCTTCTAGACTAATATCCGCTGAAGTATTTTAAATAAATCAAGCAAGGTGCAAGGACAACACACAAGGGAACAATTAAAGAGGCAAGGATATTATCTTCAGAGGCATTATTTTATCTGATTTGGGTTAATGTATTCCAAAATGAACTGAAGCAGGTACATCTCTTTCACCAAGAAGTACTCAGATGATCAATTAAGGATTACTCATTTCTCTTTCTGGCTCTTAACTTTCCCACACAGTCACCCAACTGTACTGCTCTAGATACAACATTTGCAGAAGTTTTAGTACAAGAGTTACTATTAACTCTTACTAAAGAAATATTTGCCTTTTTTTTAGCATATCAGAGTTGTTTGGAGAGATAATAACATTTTAAGATTCAGAGCCAACATTTCTCGCCGTTGTATTTAACACCGAGGCCCTCCCTCCTCTCTGCGAGAGCAAATACATTTGGACCAACCGTTTCGGTGTCTTTTTTTCTGGTTAGTGTTTTTAGCCAAAATTTTGGCTGCACATAAACATCCCAGACTGTTAGGCTGTATAGGATCTAATAATAACAGCCCGAAGCCTGACAAAATAAAGAGATTACATTTTGCTTTTTTTTTGTGATCTCTTCCACTGACCTTTTCCAGGAATAAGGAATAGTTACTTATGAGAAATCTGGTTGCACAGAAGAAAATTCAATATCAATTCACCCATCAAAGTAGCAAAAAAAAAATCTGTTTAACAACCACAGGTGTATTTGTTAATTAGATGTTAACCTGACCGATCCGCAGATGGGTGTGGGGAGGGAAATCAAACTACTACTTTCTGTTTATCTGTTCCCTATGTCTCGACTTTATTTGCTTGCCATGAAGGAGGAAAAAGTCAACTTACAGATAACAAACTAGTACATTTTACACATTTAAAGTTGTCTTTTCATAGTATGCTTTGTGTTAATTTGTCCAAATCCACTGAGCAGGAAACAATACAGTAATTACTTCGACATTCGGGTCCCAAGTTTTCAATATGAGTAGAAAACATGATAACAACCTAAAACCAGTTATCAACGCTGCAATCTCAAAGAAGAAAAACACCTTTCTAATGACCATATTTCCACTCTGAGAAGAAAAAAAGGACACTTTTCACAGGAAGATCTCATTTCATTTAATTTTTTCTCTTCACTTACTCCATTAGTTTTCCTCCAGTTACTGATTGTCAGCTGAGGTATAGTTTCCTTCATTTGCCCACCCAACTTCTGTCACTTAAAAAAAATCCAAACCCACTAACTAAAACTAATCGGGGCACTCAAATTGCATTAGAAAACATCTGCTACACCTATTCAAAATTCTTTTAAGGGGAAGTGTATCAAAGTACTATGATTGCCTGCATTCTGACCCAATCACCAAATCCCAAAAGATTAACGTGGCTTTTCACAGTTCCAGAAATTACCCTGGATCTCATTCCATCTACCTCCTAATTCCAGAAATATACTCACCAATTAAAAAGCTATCAGAAGGAAGGGGAAAATTGCTTTGAAACTCTCTAGATGGCACCTCTTTAAAACTGGTTTCCACTCATAAAATCATATTTCTGTAAGAACAATCACCATTAGTAAATGCTGTAGTGTTGGACGTGGGAAAATAAGAAGACTCATTCACTGAGCGAAGTGGTTTCAGTAAGAGCTGCCTAGCTAAAACATTAGTATTCAGAGCAAGGTTGATTGATTTCAGTGGTTTAGGAAGAGAAAATCTAAGCCAAACTGTAAAAGGGTGCATTTGTCTTAACATCAACAGAGCTATACTGATCTTGTTTGCAAATTGTCAGTATATAATTAACAATATGTTCACTCGGGTTGATCAAGTTTCACATTACAGAAATGTTACTCCGTCAGAAATGCTTAATCATATTTCTTTCCCACATAAGCATATCTCCTGCTCGTGATCTTGACATTACTTTTTCCTCCATTTTTCTTTTCATGCAGTTTCCCTACTCCCCCACCTAAAGGCTCTAAGAAGTAAACAAAGCACTTACTTAGATGAGAAAACAAATATTCATTAAAGTACCATCCATCACAAGACTTACTCCTACTGAAATAAGAACTTTGCCAATCAGCATAGTAAAATCAGGTCCTAAATGCACATGCACGTTCCTCAACAGCCTATGGACTAATTCCTTTTCAGCTTTTCGAAACTCCTTTCCCACTCCTTACAGCAGACTTTTTGTCATCAGAAGAAATATCATCAACATTAGTTTATCACATTAAATAATACGACCCTCATGATTAAAACTCAGCTGGTTAAGAACAGTCTAAAGTAGATTAAGTACACTTTGATTTTCATCCAGTGACTAGATCAAGTTCCTTTTGGAAAAAAAATATAAATTGTCCAAACTTCTTTTTTTTTTTTCCAAATTTGAATCCATTTTAATTGAAAAATGATACAGATATAAGCCATAATTTCTCCTACAGAGTGTCAAATCTCTATACACATTAACTTTCGTCTCACTCTTTTTCTTACGTACTGAAATACTAAACCATTACAATATAAAAATAAAAACGACTCTGTGAGCCCAATTCCTCTGCAACTACTAGAAAGAAATAAGAATACCAATACTGAAGCGCATTTAAAGTGAAACAGCTATTAAACGTCCCAAGCACTTCTTTACTTCACTCCTCCCTACAGCTTCTACGCTACGTAGCCATAACTTTACTGTAACTTAAAAAAAAATCCACCTACGCGACTTCTAGGTTAGAAATAAAACAAGAATAGCTTTTTCACAAAGAAGTAAGCAAACCTTTAACTTAGCCCTAGATGGATATTATTCAATTGTTCCATAGATATAGCCAAAAAGAACCCACACCATACCTATCCAAGCCTCTGCAGAAGAGATCATGGTATTCGTCAAGCCACTACCCGGTGCATGCGAAGGCCAACTGGAAGAAGACTCAAGGAGCAGAGTGATGGCACCCCAGCTGGGCAGCAGTACTCCATCAGCACACTGCAGTTACCAGTAAGTGCCGACACCTGCCTCTTCCTCTCCCTGCCGCTCAGGATAAACCGGGATTGACTGGAGTGGGAGATTGGGTTAAGGAGAGCTGGTTCCTGGAGCCCCACTGGAATGGGATACAGCTCATGACTCTGGGCTGAAATGGGAGGTTGGCTAATAGTTCTTGCCAAAGCTACTATTTTCTTTTTATTACTCTAGAGGAGTATAAGGACTTTTTACNACAATCACCATTAGTAAATGCTGTAGTGTTGGACGTGGGAAAATAAGAAGACTCATTCACTGAGCGAAGTGGTTTCAGTAAGAGCTGCCTAGCTAAAACATTAGTATTCAGAGCAAGGTTGATTGATTTCAGTGGTTTAGGAAGAGAAAATCTAAGCCAAACTGTAAAAGGGTGCATTTGTCTTAACATCAACAGAGCTATACTGATCTTGTTTGCAAATTGTCAGTATATAATTAACAATATGTTCACTCGGGTTGATCAAGTTTCACATTACAGAAATGTTACTCCGTCAGAAATGCTTAATCATATTTCTTTCCCACATAAGCATATCTCCTGCTCGTGATCTTGACATTACTTTTTCCTCCATTTTTCTTTTCATGCAGTTTCCCTACTCCCCCACCTAAAGGCTCTAAGAAGTAAACAAAGCACTTACTTAGATGAGAAAACAAATATTCATTAAAGTACCATCCATCACAAGACTTACTCCTACTGAAATAAGAACTTTGCCAATCAGCATAGTAAAATCAGGTCCTAAATGCACATGCACGTTCCTCAACAGCCTATGGACTAATTCCTTTTCAGCTTTTCGAAACTCCTTTCCCACTCCTTACAGCAGACTTTTTGTCATCAGAAGAAATATCATCAACATTAGTTTATCACATTAAATAATACGACCCTCATGATTAAAACTCAGCTGGTTAAGAACAGTCTAAAGCAGATTAAGTACACTTTGATTTTCATCCAGTGACTAGATCAAGTTCCTTTTGGAAAAAAAATAAAAATTGTCCAAACTTCTTTTTTTTTTTTCCAAATTTGAATCCATTTTAATTGAAAAATGATACAGATAAAAGCCATAATTTCTCCTACAGTGTCAATTCTCTATACACATTAACTTTCGCCTCACTCTTTTTCTTATGTACTGAAATATTAAACCATTACAATATAAAAATAAAAACGACTCTGTGAGCCCAATTCCTCTGCAACTACTAGAAAGAAATAAGAATACCAATACTGAAGCGCATTTAAAGTGAAACAGCTATTAAACGTCCCAAGCACTTCTTTACTTCACTCCTCCCTACAACTTCTACGCTACGTAGCCATAACTTTACTGTAACGTAAAAAAAAAAATCCACCTATGTGACTTCTACGTTAGAAGTAAAACAAGAATAGCTTTTTCACAAAGAAGTAAGCAAACCTTTAACTTAGCCCTAGATGGATATTATTCAATTGTTCCATAGATATAGCCAAAAAGAACCCATGCCATACCTATGCAAGCCTCTGCAGAAGAGATCATGGTATTAGTCAAGCCACTACCCGGTGCATGCGAAGGCCAACTGGAAGAAGACTCAAGGAGCAGAGTGATGGCACCCCAGCTGGGCAGCAGTACTCCATCAGCATACTGCAGTTACCAGTAAGTGCCGACACCTGCCTCTTCCTCTCCCTGCCGCTCAGGATAAACCGGGATTGACTGGAGTGGGAGATTGGGTTAAGGAGAGCTGGTTCCTGGAGCCCCGCTGGAATGGGATACAGCTCATGACTCTGGGCTGAAATGGGAGGTTGGCTAATAGTTCTTGCCAAAGCTACTATTTTCTTTTTATTACTCTAGAGGAGTATAAGGACTTTTTACATTGTTTGACAATGCTGGGGAGTTTCCTGTAAGAGAAAAGAGGATTAAGGTATTACTCTTTAGTTATTGCTCTGAGTGGTTTTATGCCTTTTTTTACTAATTTTGTCATAATAGTAATGCTGATTAGTTTACTTTGTATATTTCAAGCGTATGAAGGATGTTAGAGCTCTAATGTGGATCCAAAAGACAACTGTGGAAAGACAACTAGGTAGAATATTTACATCTGTATGAGGGTAGCTGTTTTTACTGGAGCCACCTCGTAAACTGGTATGGGACTCAAAGAGTTGAGCCCTCCTTGTTTGCTGAAGCCACACAGAATCCAGAGTCCACTGAGGTTAAATACCTCATACGGATAGGTTAAATACCTCATATGGATGGTTATGTGGTTTCTCTGTGTCCCTTAGTTCCCAAATCATAGCGATGCCTTTGCGAGGCAGACACCAAATGCTCACTATGCTCTTTACAACCTCCACCACTCCCGAAAATGAGCTAAGTATGCTCTTCTCTTTGCTGAAACGAACTATTTCTTAATTGCCAATTTCATTCTTAATAGCAGTTTCAAAGCATTGCACTTAGTTGCAAAAACTAAATAAATATTTATTTGCATAATTTGCATAATGCGGTAAAAGGGCTTCTCGTGCTGTGTTAGAACCTCTTTTAAATACGTCTCCTTTCACGATGACGGCAACCATATCCCCCAGCGAGCCACAAGCATTATTGCACTGGGGTTTGCTCCAAAAGACATCGAAGCATGTACATCATTTTATCCGTTGTCTAGTTTTATTTGCTTTTCTAGGTGCGTTTTTGAGCTTAGAACATCAGTCATACCGAGGAACTTGGCTGGCCTGGAGCCTCACCGTTGCTGACTACGGTTGTCCACAAATGACGCTTTAATATTTCCAGCTCAAAACTATATACTTTCACACACTCGACTGTCAGCTTTTCAAGGTTAAATGGAAAGAATGTACTTTGCAGTGCTGCTTTTTACTGGATTATCCTCCGTGTTCAAACAGACACTTGTCGTATTAGCGAAAAAAAAGGAAGCTTTTTGTAAGTGATTAGTACATTTAAAGACAGAAGAAATCACTTGGTCATCTAGTTACATCACTTACAAGAGAGCTGCAGAACTGTTTCATCTTGCAATAAAGCCCGGTAGGTCTTCATTAAAGGAAGCCTGTCTTTCAGAAGGCATCGAGATTTAATTTGAAAACATCAGAACGTAAGGAATGCACGTTTACCTTTTTGTTGTTGTTGTTGTCGTTCCAGTTGTCAATAACTGTTATTGTAAAACATTCAAAATAAAAAGCATAAGCTGTATCTGGCTCACTTATAGTCACTGGTTTTGTATCTTCCTCTATTAAAAAGCCTTTTTAATCCAAGCATTTTCTCTCCTTAAAAACAGTTACGAGTTGAAATCCGTCCACTTTTTGATATGTTTGATAAGCCTTAGGTGCAATATTTGCCATGTTTGTCTTCTTTCTTTTGATGGTATAGAAGATTTAAAAAAGTGTTTCCGTTGGAAACAAAAAGAACTAAAAAATTAATCCTTACAATCATCTCCGGCTAGGTGTTTGCTGAAAAATCATCTAGTAGTAAAGAGCCTTTTTAAATTAATCATGTAAGCTTGTACAGCTTTCCAAAAGGATTGTTGAGTTCGGTTTGAAAGGTACTTCAGAGCGTTTTCCCAGTCAAGGAGAGGAAGAGAATGGGGAAAATTCTCTTTGCTGGTGGTCACTGACACACCATTTTTAATGAGATTCCTTTAGCAACACTTGTATCCGCAGGTACGTAGATGTGATAAGTGCACACATAGAAAGGCTGTGAATCTCCTGCCCTCTTGACAGGCTTATAGCAAGTGTAGATTTATTTATTTAAATATGTAATTACAGGTGCCAGCCAACCATCCAAAACAAATCAGAACGACACCTACAAATGAGGTTGTCAATTTCATATACGACTCATGGATGGCAGCGGTTTTAAATTATGAAGCCGTATGTCCCAAAGCGTGGTTGAGTCAAGAAAAGAGAGGTGGACGCATGAAACATCCGAGCAACCAGAGCCATCCGTTTACAGGCGCGTGCAGCCTCAGGAGGCTGATCGAGATTCATACCAAGCAACAACAATTCGAGGTGCCCCATAGTTTTTCACAAGTTTAATTATTACTATCTGTTGGGTCTTATAGTGGGGGTAGGAAATTACACTGTCTGATGACCTTAAATGTGTTAATTTGGAAAGTTAGTGTAAAGTTAGCGTAAAGTTTTCAGCCAGACAGACAGGAATGTGTTTCAAAGCAACCCGGGAGCTCTACCTTATGACTTCAAGGCAGAGTTAAAGTTTCACAGTAACTTCATTGTTACTGTGAAACATCACCAGAAAAAAAGACTTTGAGCTTCACCGAGGAAATCCTCAGGCTGCTCTGTATGAGTCTACACGGTGCAAATTTCAGACGTGAGACCGAGTCCCGAAAGGAGCGGAGTGGCTGTGCTTGCCAGGGTCGTTATGTCCCTCAGTCATGGTAATTAGCTTCTCAGTTTTGGGCAGTTCAAGAGTTTCTGCACAGCTTTCCCTCCTCCAAAGTTAACACTAGACTTAAGAAGACACGGAACAATTAATAACTTGGTCAATGCAAGGTACATCTTATTTTACAGAGGTCTTCTGCAAATCAGGTATATATTTTTATGTGACACATCAGCAGAAGTTTTAAGGAATACATATTTCTGGTGTTCTTACTTTGATTTTTCCACTTGTTCTTTTTTTTTTGAAACTGTAGTCCTTTTTAAGCACTGTTTTCTCTGATGGTTATTTTCTACTTTTCATTAGAAGAAAAAAAAATTACACGGAGTGCACCACCTTCCTTCTTCCATGGAAAGCCCTTCAGCCTTGGTTTGCTGCGTTGCTCTTGGGCTATTTCATGTGGAGTTAAAAAGTGTGAGTCCCTGAGCAATTCCTACACAAAATTCTGTGCAATCAACAAGACAATTAGGAACTTATTGAAGAGTCAAGGCAAAAACCAGCTGACCTAAACCCATCCCTAACATCTAAATATTTTGAGGTATGTTTCTTAGGGCAGTGACCTCGTGCTGTTATGTGTCTATTAGTAATAAATACATCATGTTGGTATTTTTCTGTTACATATCCAAGATATAAATGTTGATACTTTTCCTTATCGTTTCCTTACCTGTGCAGAATAATTACAGATTAGTTTCTAATAAGAAACATTTATTGTTTGCCTTAGTCTGTTAGAGAGAGTCAGGAGGTGTTGATGAAGACATATTTAATCATATTTCTGTGGAGCTATGTCCAAATCATCTTTAAGTAAAAAGCACTCAAAATTGTCCTTGCCATTTCATCTTGTATTTTCATATATTACTATGTTAAAAATACCGTGTGGCCTCTTTTGTTTTTATTCCTTCTGGTAAAGTCATCCTGGGGAATTAAGACCTGTCTACAAAAGGTATATAAGTATATTTATGTTGGCATCAATAAAAATATCCATCACTGCTTTTTAATTAATTGGACTCTTTAGCTTGATTGCACTTCTATCTTCAGCATGCATGGCAAGCATCAGTGGTCTTTTAGTGTCGCTCTTTACATAAAGATCACTAAATGTGTACTTTTTCAGTCCCAAAGTAATCTTCTGGTATCATTTTAATATATATTTTGACATATTCTTGACATCTTTTAATAAATCACATAATACAAAAAATAGTCCCTCCTTCATCTGAGAAAGGACTTCAGTGGCATCTCTTTTTTTTTTTAAGCCTTTCTTAATGTAGTGAGCCTGTACTGTTATATACCTGTTAGCACTATAGAAATAATTTTAGGCTCCAAAAGGAAGAGTATGCGGCCAGTCACTTGCACACATTGCCCTCCTGAACAACTCCAGATCTCCTTAGTTCTGGCATGCCTTAGAAAGAGCTGATGCACCTGTTTGCAGAGTCACGCTGGACACTGGACCACTGCAAAACTTCTGACCAACAACAACAAAAAGAGACTACTAAAAAGGAGAAATAAAAAGGAGAAATAAAACCAAATACTGTATGTATATTTTGAGTGATTGTGCACTAACTTTGGGGGAAAAAAAGCAACACACTTTAAGCAGGCAAATACTTTTTCCTATAAAGAACAGATACATCGTGCAAAAGGGCAGCCCAGGGAGCTGGAATGGTAATGGCACCGCATTTTTCTCCTCCAAGCTTCTGAAAGGGGATGTAAGAGGAACTATTCAGTGTTTACACCAGGAGGTATTTAGAGTCACACAGTACACAGATGCCCGTGTAAACCACGCGTTATTTTTTCAGGCAGAAACCAGGTAGAAGCCTGATTCAACGTTTGCTGCTGGGTGATTTATAAAGCTGGAAAAATCAATGTCAGAGGAACCAATAGGAGCCAAACGTACTGAGGTAGGGTCCTCTTCAGCCTCGTTCTCCGGCTGGCTCTACAGGGACGAAGACCCTCAGCATAGAGTGTTGCAACGTATGAGAGAAAACACAGATTTGTGACTTTTCTTCTTCGATGGTCTCACAGTTCTCAATACTGTTTGCAGATTTATTTCAGGTCTTCTGTGGTACGGTGACGTTTCTTCCTGATGGCTTGATTAACCGCGGGGCTCGACTCTGCTTTCTTTTGGGACTGCGTGGCGCGGAAGGTCACGGGTGTTTTGTGCTTGGCTAAATCTTAAATTGCTGATGTCAGTGAGGATGAAGGGAATAACTGCAGCTGGTATGCCTTCCTTGTGTATGTTTTCAGACAGGATCCCTCTATACATTCCATAAATGCTTTCAAAATCGGTTCCCATTAAACAAACCAGCATGTGCTTAGGGATTTCAGTAGCCGGCTACAAGTAATTTTCTTCCAATCATGTCAGTGTTAAAAGGGTATGTGTTTCCTCTATTCTAAACATGCTGTTATGCTTTGGAAGACAAAGCCCTCGTTTTCCTCTTCCCCACTGCTCCCTCCCCTCCTCGAGTCTACCCCCTGCTCTGGAATGCAAGGCTTCTTATTCACGTCTTCTTTCAGTCCAGAGTTTTGAGAGTCATGCCATATTGGTGGGAACAGTGAAATCGGGCGGCGTATCATAACTTTCACTTAACAACCACAGCTCAAAGGAGACCCAGATACGGAGTGCAGGACTGCGATTCGCAGAACCAGAGTGTTCAGAGATAAAGCCTTTCTCCCCTCTTGCTACATTAAGCGCATATTGTAAAATCAAAAAAAAAAAAGTATTAGGTCATTAGTAGAATAATTAATAGCACAATGAATAGAATAAAAGCATTTGCTACTTTATACTATCTTAAACAGTTAAATTTTATTTTGGTGCAAATAAAATTATTGTAATGTAATAAACTTTATTTTTTCTTCAACAAAAATTGACACAGACATGCTGCAGAATTGCCATTTCTAAATGTACCTAAGTAAAAACAAAAGAGAAGCGAATTTAGGAACTGGGATGCCTTTGAGTTATTGCGGCCACGGAGTTTGAAGGAAAACCCAGGAAGATTGAATTCTTTCTTTTCTTTTCTTTTTTTTTTCTCATGACCTGGTTTTTATTCTTCACAGGCTGTGATTTGGATGAGAACCATGCCACTCCCTCAACACGTATCTAATTCCGACTGCAGCGTATGCCATAATATGTCCCAGCAGGAAGATGTAAACACTGCCATCGAGAGTAAGAGAGGGAGTGTTGAACAGAGGATGTGAAGTAACAGTTTATTTATGTTCCAGATCACAGAAACTTAAATACTCCTCTTTTCACATTTAGTAGCACTGATGATACCTCTTACTAATATTAGCGTGGTGCCCTGCCAACAGCTGGAGCCCAACGCATTATTTGAGAGTTCACGGACAAACTACAGAGTACAGTGCGTTTACAGACCAAGTTTAATTGCCCGTTAAATGGCTGTTAAGCAGCATCAGAAGAGGGAAGATTTTGCATGTACGTGCGCATCGCTTGAGGTTAAATTTCAGTTTAAAAAGGAACTTCTTTTCATTTCAGATAGAATGGGTATATTATACTTTTAATTGAAAAACCTATAGCTCATTCTGATTGGATAGACAGCGTGGGAAAGATTTTTGTATCTATTCCAGATTTATCAACTTCTAGTACTTTTTTTGAAAGAAAAAAAAATTAATTTTTATTTATGGCTTTGAGGCTCATAATTTTGAATTTAACAGATTATTTTTATTTTGTTTAGAACAAAAAGTCACCTAAACAAGAATCAGTGACAAAACCTCAGTAAGAAAACATGTATTTACAACTAAAATTCAGACTTCTACAGGCCTATTTTAGGCAAAAAAAAATTATCCTTTTGTGTTCCATATACTTCCTACAGCGTGCCTCCCTGAATTGTTGAAATCGGTGCAGTTCTGAAATAATACCACTTACCTGCTCTTTCTACCACGCAGTTTCGATTGGTGAAGGATTCTTTGCATCCTGTTCTAAACCACTTCGACGTTGATAAGTTTAAGAGCCACTGGGGCCCTCTGGGGATAAAAGCAGCTATTCAAGTGCAAGGTCACTAGGAAAACCTGGATTTTCCTAGTTAGTTGTTGTGCCTCCTGTTAGGGAAGGTATCTTTAAAAACCTCTTTCCAGAGCCATGACATCTTACGTGCAGCAGCCCAAAACCAAAATCGGCTGCGTTACTATTGAGTGAATGGTACAATGGAATCTCGATTCCAGACATAAAAGCAAAATGATAAGAGTACATGGGACGTGGAATTTTTTGAATTTACATTCATACACCACAGGTTCATTAATTCATCTGGGAACTCTGTAACAGGTCATGATTCCCTTCTTACCAAATTTGGTTTGGTACACAAGTGGCAATTATCTCCATTCTTAATGACAGGGGCAGAAAAAGTCCGATTTCACCGAGGAGTTGCTAGCAGATGGTAACGCCTCATCTGGCTCTCAAAAGAGACTGAGACTAGATGACAATATTCATGAACGTTCCTTAGTTGTCAGGCTGTCCTTATCCTCACCCAGCTACTTACTAGTTTAAGGGATACCCTCATCTTCCTCTTAATAACGACCTTACTCTTCCCAAACCGCGTGAGTGAACACTTAAAGGAGCTGATGTATTTTTTCCCTTCTGCAAACCAGACAAAAGTCTTTACCTAACACTTCTCTGAAGAACACAACACCACAAGTGGCCAACATAAACATTCTCCTTGTAGGTACAAAATGGTGAAAGAAAAACAATAATCTTGAAAATTATTCCAAAGTACCAGTAGCTTTTTTTAGATCTCATGAATTGCTACAGCACCACTCTGAATGAACTGAATACTCTTTGACTTTTGAAATCCAGAGTCAGATCTTATTTTTACGCATTCTTGATTCCTTTCTTAAGCAATGAACTCTTTGCCAGAATAAGTGCCGTTTCTACAGGGGAAAGGTTTATAAAACTAAGTAATCTAGCAGCTGAGTGAAAATACGGAATCCAACACATCCAAACTCTGAGTTATTGTATATCAAGATTTGAATTGTGCACAAAATGCCTAATTTTAGTATTAGCCTCTGCCAGTAAATAGGATATTATTCGCAGTTACATAGGCATCTCGCAACTGGTCAGTTGAAAGCTGTATTCTACTGCTAACATAAGAAAAAATCCTAGAAATACTAACAAAATCTGTTACATTTTATAATAAGATATGACTGCATTATCAGGAACACATAAAAGAACCTATTGCTTAAGCTTAGGGATTCTCTTTGTGTAACATATCACTCAGACCTTCAGTATTGATTCAAACTGAACTGACTCCTTTGGGTTGTAACGTCCAGATATGTTTGATCTAATCCCCCTTCACTGGTTGGGAATGAGAAGAGTCATGGTGGACAGGGAGTATTTGTTTTGGTTTTAGTTCTGATAACCAAAATTGGATCCAACTGGCAGAACGTTCTTTCTGACATTTTGCACGAAATCTGGTCTATCCTTTGCATGGCTGTGGGAGGTTATAATGATTTGCTTGACAACACAAAAAGCAGACATAGTGTCTGTCTTGACGATCTTATTATAGATCACTCAAAAATACTGATCGATAACACAGTTCTTTACCAAAGAAACTTTTCACTGAAAGTGACCACCTACAAAACCCCCAGTCAAAAGCAATAAAGTAATATTCAACTTATATGAAGGGTAATTCTATTAATAGTAAGGGTTAGACACATACAGAGGGTAACCCTATTACCGTTAAGTGTCTGTAGTTATAGGACTCAGTGGAGAAAAAGAAAATTTGAGAATTCACACGAAACGGTAAGGATGAGGCAGCTACTCCAAATATAGGAACAGCCTTCAGCAGGGCCCGAAGCGAAAAGTGGAGTGTGTGAAAAAGAGATGGAAGAAGGAAAATTGGTTGATGGAATGAGGCTAACAAGGAAGCACTATTGGGAACAAGAACAGTTACATACGGTTGAAACTTGAGCAGACCCTTAGAGTTAAGGACTAAGTGCTCAAAGGAGAAAAGAAGTCAACAACATAAGAAGGACATGGACATGCTGAAGCAGGTCCAGAGGAGGGCCACAAAGATGATCCGAGAGCTGGAGCCCCTCTGCTGTGAGGACAGGCTGAGAGTTGGGGCTGTTCAGCCTGGAGAAGAGAAGGCTCTGGGGAGATCTTATTGCGGCCTTCCAGTCCCTAAAGGGGGCCTACAGGAGAGCTGGGGAGGCACATTTTACAAGGGCATGAAGTGATGAGGAGGAATGGCTTCGAACTGGAAGAGGGGAGATTTAGATGAGATATTAGGAAGAAATTCTTTACTCTGAGGGTGGTGAGCTCCTGGCCCAGATTGCCCAGAGAAGCTGTGGCTGCCCAATCCCTGGAGGCGTTCAAGGCCAGGTTGGACGGGGCTTGGAGCAACCTGGGCTGGTGGGAGGTGTCCCTGCCCATAGCAGGGGGGTTGGGACTCGATGATCTTCAAGGTCCCTTCCAACCCAAACCATTCTATGATTCTATGAAAGTTAACCAAGATGTGAGTGCTAAATGTGGATATTTAGAGCCACGAGGATGATGCGAGGGCTGGAGCACCTCTCCTATGAGGAGAGGCTGAAAGAGTTGGGGCTGTTCAGCCTGGAGAAGAGAAGGCTCCGGGGAGATCTTATTGCGGCCTTCCAGTCCCTAAAGGGGGCCTACAGGAGAGCTGGGGAAGGACTTTTTACTGGGGCATGGAGTGATAGGACGAGGGGGAATGGCTTCAAACTGGAAGAGGGCAGGTTTAGATTGAACATTAGGAAGAAGTTTTTCACTTTGAGGGTGGTGAGGCACTGTCCCAGGTTGCCCAGAGAGGTTGTTGAGGCCCCATCCCTGGAGGTGTTCAAGGCCAGGCTGGATGTGGCCTTGGGCAACGTGGTCTGGTGGGAGGTGTCCCTGCCTGTGGCAGGGGGGTTGGAACTCGATGATCTTCAAGGTCCTTTCCAACCTAAACCATCCTATTATTCTATGATTCTATGACATTAACTTAAGCTGTTGCTGCCTCAGTGAACTGGAGATGAAGAAGGCACAAATGGGATAGGCTAGGTGACCAGTGACAGTCACAGTCAATATATGTATAAAATACAACATGGTTTTGGCACCTATTCTTACATTATTACATCAGGATGCTCCTGACAGCTTCCCCATTGAAGGATCTGCAGCTAACTTGTTCCTTGAAAGTCCGTGCTGCCTCCCTCTTTACCACCAGATCACCCGTGGGGCATCTGTGCAAAAATCTGGCTGAAGTGACCTCAAGGACACTGGCTACAGAGTGCTACTAGCAGTCACACTATGGATTTTTATCCACCATGTTGAGATTTGACCCCAGCATTGTCCTGCCTTGGCTTATCAGCATCTGCACTGACACTGCGCCTAGGGATGTACTAATGAGCTATTACTAACACCCTAAATTAGACACTGATGAAGAACACATGCTGAATTTGGCTAAAGTTTGCCTTTTTTGATGCTCTTGAAAGACAAATCAGTTCATCTGGTGTAAAACTACCATTCGTATGGACTGTACTATGAAGTTACACTCATTTTGCTTTCTTCATTAAGACGGTTTTATATATCATTATGGCATGATGTGCAGTACACAATTAGAATCTAAATATTCCACAAATCAAGTGGAAGAAAACTGAACAAATGGAATTATGACACAGCTAACATCCCCCTGACTTCCCCTTGGTTATCATGAATATAGCTGTATCCTTGAGAGTCCGGTCAGCTGTGTCCAGCTGTTTTGTCAGGACATGTCATTAGCAAATTCATTACATCAATGAAAAAATGCATCTGTTTTCTTTCATTTTTTTGAAGAGTTTTGCACACGAAAATAGGTAAAAAAATGAATAAGCGTTAAAGGACTTTTTTTTTCTTGTGGTAGAAAGTGTAAACATAAAAGAGTGCTATTGCTATGCTACTTCAAACAAATGTAAAACTATTTAAAAAAAAAAACATTTGGTGTGTTCTTAGACTCCTGCAAAAAAACCAAGTTCCCTTGTTCTGCTTTCTCCTCTGCGTTCACACAGACTTAACAGGCATCTCCCTGAAAGTATTTTTGGCTAGATAAAAGAGTTTTACAGCTCTGGGGAAAATAACCTTCCTATTGCTCTTAACTATCCCCTTGATACTTTCATAAAAATGTTAGACCAAACAGAATCTCTCCAGGAAATTCCTCAACTCTAACCTTTCGGGGTCAGAGAATGCGGCAGACGGTTTGTTGTCTTGAACGGTGACCTCAGTGCAGTCCTACTCCAAACAAACTTTTCGATGCTATCTCTGTATTATCTCGGGGGAATTCAGGGCTAGCCCTCAGAGATCAACAGTAGCACTTTTTGTACCACTTTCTTCACTTTCTACAAAGAATGAGGAAATGACTCTCCAATCCATTAAGTTTCAAGTATGTTGCAATTATCGGTTCTCCCAGAACAGCCCTAGCCACGCAAAAATTCTACGGTGGAAATGATTGTTTTTTGCCAAGTTAAAATGTGCAATATTTCAGTCTTCATGATGCGAATAATTCCGAAGCCAAAGCAGTTTTTGTACATATTTAGGATATCGTAGGATTGAAAGAGATTTTCTGGGTAACCAAGAACAGTTCTGTTGGAATACAGAACGCGTTGTATAATTTTTTTTTTCGTAAACATCGGAAATTCCTTCTCAAAAGTAGTTTTAAAAGAGTCCCTTCCTTACTTCATACAAGCCATTACCAGATAGAATTTACCTTAGTATTAGATAAAATACAAATTAGAAAGCCTTGCAGAAATCACTGGCTTTGCTCTTTTACAGAAATAAACTGCTTTGGAAAAATGACATTTTTTTTTGAGATTTCAAATTCTGCCCGCCAAAACTTACATATTACTTAGTATTCCGTTAACATGCAAATTACGTAAAAGAAAGTTTTGCCCATATATTTATCAATCTAAATAAAAAAAAATATTGAAAAAGCTCTATATATAGAGGAAATTATTCAGTGGGTTTGTCAAATACACTAAAGCCATCAAACTAATAACTATTGTTTAGATAAAATCATATACTAGAATAATCATAAGGTTCCACAATAATAATATATTCCTTTTGGTATAATTGAGTTTTCAGCCAACAAAAAAGGTTGTTTTAGAGAGACTCCTGCGAATTCTTGGGGCTTCTCGGGACAGAACACATTCCAAACTTTGATCAATCTCTTCTAGAAAAAACGACTCAACGACATTTCTCGCTATTTTACCCACTATTTTCTCCCAGAAGGCCAAAACTTAAAGATCTCTGTGCTGCTCCAGCTGTAAAAGCACATCTGTCAGTTTAAAGTAGATCGACAGCTTCCTATAGTCAAGGGGCAGACTAATGCCATTAACCTTCAAGCTTTACAAGAACTTTTTGGTGTTCAGTTTTCAAACGCGATACATGGCAACCGCATGTGAAGATGATAAATGCCATGAAGAGTCAACAAAGCACATAGAGTAATTTGTGAGGCACTTCGGGCGAATTTATTTTATCTTTAGGTTTTCACAATACTTTTAATGCTGACAGAAAATTTTAACAGTACGCGTTTAGCAAATATGAGATTTTTAAGGGGAAATATGTTCTTTGTGGTTTACTGTAATCTTATAAACCGGAGACCAGATGGGAGCAGCGTTCAGCTGGAGAAGAGAAACCTCTCCTGAATCTCTAAACCGTGCAGAGTGTGTTTGTAGGAGCAGAAGCCATACCTTCGTCTTTGTGGCATTCTTACCTCGGTAGCCAGACAGAAGGGAGTGGGAACCAAACCGACCTTTTTCCCCCTCCCCATTATAAGGTCTGTGCCTGAAACATCCTGGCCATGATAGGAAGAGCCTGAAGGACCTGGGTACCAAGGAAACTTGCGATGTGGTAACTGCTGCACTGCACTAGAGATGATTATTATGCGTTCCTGTGCCTTCAATAGTTTCATAAAGTTGCAGAACCATCATATCTATCATTCATAGACCTGCACATCCCCATTAACAGATCACATCTTAAACAACCGCATCCCCCAAGATGCTTATCACTGTCACATATAGCATAGCTCTCACGACAAAGGTGGTTTTTTAAAAAAAGATAAATGTGCAAGATAATGCTGAGTGGAGATAGAAATGTACAAATTAACTGCTTGAAATAAGCAAAATACTTGCTTTGGAGCAGAGAGGGAAGTGTATAACCATAAGCATAGGTAAGTTTAGTAAAGCTGGAATGCATATATGACTTAATCATGTGGAAAAGTATAGAGAAATAAAATGGAGAAGTTCAATAAATTAAGTGTTGCAGCCACCCCTTCTCTCAAACAATAATATATGAAAGTTTCAAAGTAATTGATGATATACATTCTTCTTTATTGCATTTCAGTTTGCACTGAAGTTGGATGTAATAAATAATGAAAGCAGTGAGCTCAGTTTTAAAAGAAGAGGATGAATCCTTCTGCACAGTGCGAAGAACGCACTCCCCATTCCCACTGACTCCAATGGTACCGAAGGATGTTCAGTTATTTGACTGAGCCATAGATGAAAGAAGTGTGGCAGACAGCTTAATGCAGAATGTCAGAAAAACGCTTCTCAGGAAAAACCACCCAGATGTGTCAATGAATATATAGGGGGGGGCTACAGAAGAGCTGGGGAAGGACTTTTTACAAGGGTGTGTAGTGATAGGATAAGGGGGAATGGCTTCAAACTGGAAGAGAGGAGATTTAGATGAGCTATTAGGAGAGTTTTTTCCCTGTGAGGGTGGTGAGCCCCTGGCACAGGTTGCCCAGAGAAGCTGTGGCTGCCCCATCCCTGGAGGTGTTCAAGGCCAGGTTGGACAGGGCTTGGAGCAACCTGGGCTGGTGGGAGGTGTCCCTGCCCATGGCAGGGGGGTTGGAACTCGATGATCTTCAAGGTCCTTTCCAACCCAAACCATTCTGTGATTCTATGATTCTAATATAATTCTTCAATGTTATGAACCAGACATATCGTTCAGTCCTGTGCAGTGTCCTTCATTACTCACAACTGCCTTTGCAAATTGGGTCCCTGATGGAAGAATTCAGATTCATTAAACAGTTTTCAAAGTTGTTTTGGTACTTACATTTAAGATTATTGCCATACCGCTAATGAAGCATTATTGATCCCACTGTTTAACTGTCTGATTAGTCCCCTGTTGCCAACAGCAAAGCTATGCTCTACTGGAGATTATTAGTTATCAGCACAAGGTAAGGCAGCATTTGGTGAACAATATTCGTAGTGAAAGGAGAGGAAAAACACAGCAGTGTAAATACTGCTTCATGCTAAAGACACCATGAATCAAACTACTGTGATTAAAAAACTCTTTTGCAAGCCTTTAAGAAACACGTAATAAAAAATACCAAATGTTTCCAAGTTAGAAAGATTTTGAGTCAACGACTGATGTCTGCTGTCTGCACAATTTTCTTTCTCTCCACCCTTAAGCTTCTCACTGAGGAGAGCACCACACGTTTTGTAGAATGAACTTCAGAGACCCCTAACAATTTGATAAAGCATTGTCACTGGAGCCTAAAGAGACAGTTTGGATCGAGCAAGAATCCTGAATTCTCACTTCTTTTCAAGATGCAATATAAATCCAGTTTCTATCTGTATTTTCTACCCAGATCCTATACGGCACATGTGACTGCAAAACTTAAGTCTGCGATAAACCCGTGTTATTTTGTGCTGTGTCCTGCTGTACGCTCTACGCTCCCGCTACCCAGAGTAGAATTTCTTATCAAAAACGGCCATTTTAATGGAAATGGGGAAAGAAAACTCTTCCACAGACAACAGAACTGGGGATCGAGTTTTAGTAGAATGGCTTTTGTTATCTTGCTGCCCTTAGCTGAAGACCTTTACCACCAGGCTACAAAGCCTGCTTGCTTTTGTGACACTCTCACTGACCTAACTAACTCCCCCCCCTCCCCATAACATAATAGTTTAAATAGGTGGGATGGAAACTGTACTTATCTTTTCATGACTTATACGTTGGTCATTAGGACAGAGATTAAAGGGCTGGGAGAACTTAGTTTCAGTTTTCTCAGTCAAAATATTGTATTGAAGCCGGGTCTTTCATATCTTAGGAGATAGAAGGTAACCGGTAAGGTACTGTATAAAAGCAAAAGTGAGAGGGTATCGCTATCACCTCTTCTAGAGAGGTTTTGACAGAAAGGATACAGGCAGCTGTCTGAAGAGCAGGATTTGGGCTGTGAAGTTTGAACGGGAGGAGGCCCCTCTGCAACGCTGAGAAAACCACCTAAATGTAGGCTAAGGATTTGAAGGGAGCCACACTCCTGATCCCAGGGTTATGCTGAAGCAGAAGCGGCTCTCTGCTCCAAGTGGTGGTGGTCATTTCCCACGCGCCGTGGAGGAGCTGGGGGGGCAATGAAGTGAGTTAGGCACAGAGCTGCTCAGCGCCATAGCATCAAGCTTGTTTGGTTGTTTTTCTTTTTTAATCTAGCCTTAAATTCTGTTCTAAATATTACAGAGGACAACTAGTAGAACCAGCGACGGAATGTGTCTCTGCCAAGTCACGGTCCCCTGCCATAACCACAAGACCAACGTTCCTAATGAGGAGCTACGACAGACATGAGTCATTGCGGTTGTGGTTCTGCAAAGTAGCATTTTACCTTCTAATTTAATAATTGTCACATCATACTTAAGTTAATTTGCACTTTTGAATAATGGTTTGTATTCGGCTTATGATTTTCCCCTCATACTGTTTGTTTTAGGGAGACCGCGAGAAAAGTTCTATTTCAAAAGAAAAATATTTCTTATAAATTGTATATAGTACATCCAGAAATAAACAAAGCAGCTTCTCACACTTCTTATGTTAATGTTTAAACTTCATTATTATGGTAGTTCAAAATATTACCAATATTACACGAAGCACATACATGTGAGCAGCTTTTCACTAAAACAATATTTTTTTACATCTTTATAAGATCGATATTGAATCCTCTTGCCATGCATAAATTTTGGCTAGGTGAAATGACTTCTAAAGGCTGCATCTCACAAGTTGAGCAAGGAGTTATCGGTGACCTGACATTAATACATGTTTTGTTGTTTGTTTACTGATGCTGAGAACCACATTCTATAGTTTGTAATTTTGCTTCCCGCTTTAAAGACGGCAGATTTTCCAAATACGAAACGCTGAAGAGAATTTTCCTACATGCCCATCTATTAGTACCACATAAACACCACTAAAAGTCCCCATTAAAATAAGAAAACAGAGCTGAATTTTTGATCGGTTAAATATTTGGACAGCTCAGCCGAACACTAAAAGTCTACGTTTACCAAGTCAGTACACAGCGGTATCTGAAATAATAAAAGGGTAAAAGGCATTATCTTAAACCCCACGGCGTGGTAACTGTTGGGAAACGGGCTGCCTTTTAACGTAAAGACAGCTGACCACGAGGCACTTTTAGCACAAGAGAAACATAGCTGAGTTCAGTCCGTACTGAAAATATATTCGGAGTTAATTGAGTTTGCCTGTAAGCAAACATCTCTAATTCTCTTGCTAACCAAAGCAGGAATTTTTATGTGTCTCTTACATATTATCAGTAAACTTTTCCGGAATGTCTTTACAGCTACCTAATCTACAAGCAGTGCCAGAGAAGCCTGTCCTTTTGCCCTCTTATTTATACCTGATTGCTTTAGAATCATTACCGACTGATGATACTCCAAACTGTGGTAGGTCAAACTGATACAAGGGTATTCTGGTACCGCTTTAACAACAATTTACAGATTACTTAATGGGGGCCTACAGGAGAGCTGGGGAAGGACTTTTTACTGGGGCATGGAGTGATAGAACGAGGGGGAATGGCTTCAAACTGGAAGAGGGCAGGTTTGGATTGAACATGAGGAAGAAGTTTTTCACTGTGAGGGTGGTGAGGCACTGTCCCAGGTTGCCCAGAGAGGTTGTTGAGTGCCCATCCCTGGAGGTGTTCAAGGCCAGGCTGGACGTGGCCTTGGGCAGCCTGGTGTGGTGGGAGGTGTCCCTGCCTATGGCAGGGGGGTTGGAACTCGATGATCTTCAAGGTCCTTTCCAACCTAAACCATTCTATGATTCTATGATTACCCTCAAATCCCTCGTATTTTTTTCTAGTAAAGGCCACACCGAATCTCAGAAGAGATGAAACACGGCAAACGTGGTTCGCAGAACATAGAAATCCACCCCAGCATCTGCTACTCGAATGATGTTTCAGGCTACAAATACATGTCTGTTTTTCAAGGAGGAAATCCCAGAGTCCTTAAAGAGAACTAGCTTCTCTATAGTTAGAACCCACCCCCAGTAAAAAACTATCCTTTTTGGTTCAGAAATATTTTGCAGTCCCAATCTGAACCGGGCTGTGATGTACTATGCAATCTGTAGAAATAAAGTGTACTTTCCATACTTAGAATACTTTTACTATCCTGAGTAAAAGAATAGACATCTCCGCAGTGACATAACACACGCAACAGAAACCAAAAGGCTTCCGGACCATACAAGCGGGTTTCCCGCAGCTGTTCTCCACGTTCAGTCCCCTTTCCTTTTGGTTACTCTTCTCCAGTGTTCATATTATGAAAGAGGTTATTTTTATATTAAAATGTAAAGTCTTATTTAGATCATGTTACACTTCTATATTATACTAAAAATGAAAACAAAGCAGACTCCTGCTAATTGAATCCTAAAATGTCCCAGAACACCACAGAGGTCACCACCACACAAAAATGACGAGCAAGTTTAAACCCCACACATTCCAAGTGCTCTCAGATGCTTTTTTTTTCTTCTCTAGCAGGGGTAGAAGCGAGCAACACAGCTTGGAGTTCCGTCTGCTATCCGGTATATTCAGTACCCACAGTAGTTATGCCGAACGGCGGTAACAGAAAACCGAGTAACCGGTAGCGTGCTCCAAGTTGAATTCAAGCTTTGCCAAAAATAATGTACATACTTCAGCATATTTTGGCCGTACACCAAACATGAAACAATTTGCACTGGACTATTATTTGTTGCATTAATGGTGTTATCCAGCTACAGATTTATTTTCTTTAAAACGTACGTTTGCATATTTTCTTTTCCTGCAATAAGACGATAGGTCATATAGTATAAAAATACCGGAATAGGAGATAGCATCACTTGGTATTATGCAATGCTTTAAACTTAACAGTTTCTTTCATGAAGACTAGGAAAAGATTTATTTGCTGTAAGAGCTTAACTCTACAAAGCCTGACCCTGTCAACCACAGCGCTCAATAGAAGTCTTTTGTACTCAAGATCACTCACGTGCATTTATGTATTGTTAATACAGAAAACCATTGTTCTGTTGACCTATTATGTAAATCATTGACTATATATATATATAAAAAATTAATTATGAATTGCATAAGGTATATGATATGCTTGATATATAGGTTGGATGGGGTTCTGAGCAACCTGATCTAGTTGAAGATGTCCCTGCTCATGGCAGGGGGGTTGGACTGGATGGCCTTTAAAGGTCCCTTCCAACCCAAACCATTCTGTGATTCTATATGATATATAGTATATAGAATATACTATGTAGTGTACAGTATACAGTTGATCCAAAGCTGTTGAAGTGAATACTTCCTAAATGAAGCTTCCTTAAATAAACTTTATTCAAGATCTATGGATAAACAAGGCATGAATGGAGCTTAGAGATTCCCAGCGTCAACAGACGAAAGAAAAGGGGGATTTCACGATCAGAAGAGTTCCTTGATATTGGTATGGGCTCCAACCAGTTAATACCAGAATAAATCCCAACCACAACTGACATTTTCTGATCTCCATATCAAAATCTATGGAGAAGTATTTAACACAGGCTGTAGCCCACTTATGGTGACTAACCATAGAGAGCAAAAATCACATTAAGTACTAGCCAGCAGGGAAGGCATGAAACCAAAGACAAGTATCTTTACACTCAACAAATATTAAAAAAAGTAATAATCAGAAATTGGACAAGAAAAGTAGTTTTCCTCCTGTCCTGGATACATAATAAGTTCCATCAAACAGAATGAGAAATGTAATCACCCGAAATGTCTTCACCCTGCCTTGCCTATTGTTGAGTGACTATGCTGCTCTGCCGGCGTGGGAATTCTCTCAGGTTGAGGACAGGGTAAACACATGTGCAGTCACAGGTCGGCCTGGCGAACTAAGTTAATCACAATAAATCTTACTGTAGCATATGTCCCAAATAACATTATGAGTCTTCAAAGATGATGCAGCACCTAATATAAGCAGCGAGGTTTAGATGTGGCTGGACAAATATGTATAGTAACTACAAATTTAATCTTAAAAACAAATGGGAGGCATTTCTGCCCCTACACTCCAGCCTTTATGTGATTCTTACAGTTGCTGTCCAAAATTCTTACTGTTGCTCTCATGGAGTGTAGTGATAGGATGAGGGGGAATGGCTTCAAACCGGAAGAAGGGAGATTTAGATTAAATGTTAGAAAGAAATTTTTCCCTGTGAGGGTGGTGAGCCCCTGGCGCAGGTTGCCCCAAGAAGCTGTGGCTGCCCCATCCCTGGAGGTGTTCAAGGCCAGGTTGGACGGGGCTTGGAGCAACCTGGGCTGGTGGGAGGTGTCCCTGCCCAGGGCAGGGGGGTTGGAACTGGGTGATCTTCAAGGTCTATTCCAACCTAAACCATTCTGTGATTCTACGATTCTAAAAAAAACCCCAGGTGATTCTCCCCTGTCCACCAGTCAGGACTGGTCACAGATGCCTCTTCTTCCTTTTCTTGTATCAGCTCACGTTCTCATTTTGCTCTTCTCTCCCAGTTTCTCACAGAGCTCCTGCCAGCTGCATCCTGGAATTAATGACCTAGCGGGCACCTTTCCTCGGGCTTGGCTCCCGAGTGCTGCTCTGGTGTTGTGAATGGGGACTGCCATACCCTGTCGCTGCCTTTGCTCCACTGCGAAGCATCTTGCATGCATGTTTCAGTTTTGGTTCAGTTCCACGCATTCCATCAGTCCATCCCTTTCCTCTCTGCATTCTCTGCTATTGCTGTGAAAGCAGTAACATCTACTAATGCCCACGAAGTCCTAGATTCTTTCTTTCTTCTGGTGCTTGAGGAAAACCAGCCAGGCTGTGCAGTTTTGTGAAAAGTTGCATGGGCTGGTGATTTACATGTTCATTTACAATTTAGGAGGCAAAGTTCTAGTCCTAGTTGTGTCTCTTGCTGTTCTGTGCCCCTGGGAAAGTCACTATTGCCGTGGTCTTCTGTTCCGCGACCTGTAAAACCGGCACCTACCAGTGAGGCAGTTTGTGCTGTGGGGGTGGACAGTTATAGAGAAGAGTTCAACATTAATAACGTAGTAAAGAAAAGCTTAAAAAATGGACTTTGCCATAATTACAAGACACTACTGTCAGGGTGCAGACTAACGACTGGCAACCAGCAGAGGAGGGAAGAAAGTGCTCAGTTCATGCTAGGAATTATTACTGGGATATTTTTGTTGGAAGTATTATTTCATTTTTTTATTGAAGCTTTACCTGCAGAGATCAGAAAAGTGGGAATAGGAGATCCCACTGACTCAGTATGACCTCTGCTGGCCACAGTCTTACCTTAGCAGAAACAAATGAGAAACTCAAACATAACCTTCTAAAGGCCTCTTAAACTGGCCATGCATTAGCTTTGATGCCCCATATATTTGTAATAAATTTCAGACCTCAGCTGAAAATATCTGGCACTTATTATTTTAGAGTTTGAGAAAAATTATAGCAAAATAGAAAGCAAAATCGAACCTGGAAAAAGTTCATTTTTTAAAATGGCGTGTGTTCAACAAGTAAATGTAGTAGGGTATTTTTACACTACACTCAAAATCAGCAATTTGGTAATTCACCATAAGGATTGTAGCAAGTTATCATCACTCTCAATAAACGATTAAAGAGAACTACTACATTTTTAATTGTCAGTAAATAAAAATATCTTTTTCACTTAGATAACGAACCCTTTCTGCTATACTGAAGTATACATCTTATGCTTTTGGTGTAGGTATTTTGTGCACAATAAATGACTGCCCATTTCTTTACTTCTTCTAATCTGTGTAGTTTTAGTGTCTCCTTAAACTTTTTGGAGCTGTGAATAACCATCTGTCGAGCCACTTCATAGGGAGATGAAATGCATAGTTAAATTGTTATTGTTAGTAAATTTCTAGCCAAAATAATGGCAGTTGTGCCTCCTTCATTGTCACTCGGATTGTCACTCGGTATTTAATAATTCAGTTGGTAAGTACTGATCAGGTCCTGATAAAACTGGAGGAATGTTTCAACTATATATAACAAAGAAAATTGTGTTGACACCTACAGTTACTAATCAAACAGCCCAAATGCATGAAAGCTTATGGATTTTCAATCCTCTGACTCTTTCCTGCATTTAAGACTAATTGGTGAAAGAAGAATAAGCAAAACAGTAAAAGAAATGACTGGAGTGAGGTCAGTACCTTCCATCTCATGATGAGGAGTTTTTTTAATTGCTGAAGGATAAAATGTCACTTATGGGCTAGTTTCGTAGAAAAGTTAGAGGAAGATCACAAATAACCTAGCTGTGTATTTAAACTTTTTTTCGTCCAACTTTGCTCCAAAATTTCAGTCTCAGGATCTGACCCTGAGGGTGCCTAACATCACCGAACTTCTGTGAGCAAAGATAGCTACGCAGCGAGAAATTCGTGTTTTGGCATACCTAGAAATGTCCAAAATTTAATTGAGAGAGCAGTTGCTTAAGAGGTGGGAAAAGAGCTCAGTCAACTTGCAGTTGTCTTTAATGTCCAGGTGGGATCTGATTTGGCGAAGAGGCGACTGCAAAGGCAGTTTGGGAGCGTGTTTTGACTGCGGCGCGAAGCCTCCGATGTGTGATCTCACTGAGTTTGTGAGCATTGGGCACAACTGCCTTTTTTAATGAGAAAAGCTCGGGCACACCTAACCGCAGGATTCCGGATTCTCATTTAAATGGGCACCTAAATTATCAACAGGACAAGAGGGAGATGTCTCCTACGCTTTGCACGTCCATGTGTGCAGTGCGCGGTGCCTGGCAGAGTTATCAACTCATATATCAGAAGCAATAGGACTGTGCTGGGAACAGCTTGGCACCTGACTTGATTAGCCCGGATTTTCAGGTGAAGTATGGCATTGACACGAATATCCTCCTTCAGGTATGAGTCTGCATCTGGGACAGAATTCTCTCAGGGTCAAAGCTGGGCTTCAACCAGTAATGGAGTGGTCTTTTTGGTGTTCCTACTCTACCTTACGTAGTCCCCATCCAGCGCATGTGCTATAACGAGTCCTGTTACGGTATCTACGCAAGCATGGGAAGTTATGGTTCTGGCACACCTCAGCCAGTTTCATATAGGTGACAGAACACAAAACACAAGCTCTCAAGCTTTAGGACACGCAGGGAAACACCAAATGAAGGGTCCTGAAGAGGGTACGCTGGCTGCTAGTGTAAGATAAAGCCTACACGGCTCTCTCTTTGCTATTATTGATAGCCACAATAGCTAGACAAAGGTATGATAGAATATCTTCCCAACTTCATTCAACTATCTACCTATAGTTTTTCCCCTAATTCTGCACCATTAAGGATGGTTGGAGGTATAGCTCAGATTCCATACCAGATGGATAGTTTGACAGTTAGAGGTACAATGCTTAAACTTTTGTGGATCTAGTCCCAGCTCCACAACTGTGTTGCTGATGCACTGAGCGTGTACCGTTGATATTCCAAGCCACATCAAAGTCCAGTGTTGAGTAGTGTGATCCATTTCAGCAATTTCAAGACAAAACCCAGTCACTTACTAGTGACTGGTTAGGGTCAGTTACCTATTCTAAATACTTCTTGGTTACAGTTCATTCTGTTTTATCAACTTGACAAAAAAATTAATTAATAAAAATAATGAGAAATTCACATTTTGATAAATTACAATGAATGGAATTTATCAATGAATTAATTCAAGAATTACTATTCAGAAAGGAAAACATGAGCCTCCAGCTGACCGATGCCTGTGCAGCAGCTAATAGGGTTAAATTTTTGTAGTGGAATTTTAAAGAATGCGAGGGATAATCTTTCCCTTTAAAGTAATCTTGGAACATAGAGGCATTAATCTCATACTTATGGTATCCAACAGCTCAGTCCTTGGTAGTAATTAATAAGACTTCTTTTCAGTTGCTGCTAAAATTAGCTTAGTCATGGTTTCCAGCTAATACATTTCAACTACATGCCTGCATAATTATGTTGGTTGATGTAACGTAAATTACAGCACTTATAAAAAGAACTACTATTTCCTAGCATTATATTAAATATAACATCTTTTTACTGTTTCACAAAAAAACTGATCAATGCAACCATTTTCCAAGAGGAGATGATATGCTGCTACTCAGAAATCTCAGAAATGCAACACATCACTGTGTTCCACACCCACAGGAGCACATTCTATGATGTATGTCATGACGGCCTTCCACTACCTAAAGGGGACCTACGGGAGAGCTGGGAAGGACTTTTTACAAGGGCATGGAGTGATAGGATGAGGGCGAATGGCTTCAAACTGGAAGAGAGGAGATTTAGATTAGAAAGTAGGACGAAATTTTTGACTGTGAGGGTGGTGAGCCCCTGGCCCAGGTTGCCCAGAGAAGCTGTGGCTGCCCCATCCCTGGAGGTGTTCAAGGCCAGGCTGGATGGGGCTTGAAGCAACCTGGGCTGGTGGGAGGTTTCCCTGCCCAGGGCAGGGGGGTGGAACTGGATGATCTTCAAGGTCCCTTCCAACCCAAACCATTCTGTGATTCTACAACATAATGTTAGATAAGCAAACTAGAGTTGTTTGATTCAATTGCTTAGAAAATCTTGTCCTTTGTCTCACCACTGTTTATGACAGAGATGTTTTTATCAGGCATAATAAACTAGTCAAAATAGTCACATATGATGAAGACCCTAAATCAGCAAAACATTAGAGCAATTGCCTGTGTTGAGCACACTGCAATAGAAATCAATGAAATGAGAGAATTTTGTACGTTCAAAGTAATTGCCAAGCAAACAGAAAACACAACATGTAACCTCGTGTAGATACTTAAGAGTTCATAGAACATTTTAGAGTGAGGAATTCAAATATTCTGTGTTGGCCCAAGAATTAGGATGATCTTATAACTTTTACAGTTGCTTGGTATCCCTAAGAAGAAAGGCCAATCAAGACATCATTAATGCATTTGAGAATATGATCAAATGAAGTTGGTAATTCAAGCACTGCAGTGTGATTGCATACTCTCTCGTTACTAGGATTCCACTGGCATACTTTTGTCTGTAATACTTGAGTGTTTTTCAGTAAGAGTTAATGCCCATCCCCTTCTGGAAGGACCCCATCCATTAAAAGTAAATGCACCTCCATTAGCAACCTCTCTCTGTTGCCCACAGTTCCTTGAAAACAGGCAAAATGAATAGGAGTGACTCTGAAATCTAGGACTACATTTTCCTTTCATTTTTTAATAGAAGTTGTGATAAGGCTGTTCTATAAATCACTGCCTCCATTGTCTCTTTGCTGCAAGGCCACGGCACTTCTATGAATTCCATATAACTGAGCATAGGGAAAGGTGCTTTAAAAATATATTATCTGTACGCCTTTAGTTTCATTTTTGGAACTGTCTGTAATACAGATTCTATCTGAACTACTGACCTTCTCCCATAACAATGAGTGCAATGTTTCATGTCAGTGTTACAAGAAGTTTGAATTCCTTCTAATAACAACAGCTCTGACTTCTCTTTTCAAACATAGTTCAGAATCTGAACTTCATGTTCCCACTTGAAAACATAAGTAATGCGCACAAACCTCTTCCTATTCTGTGGGGACTGGGATTTATGATAAAAGCAAAGCAGGCCCTAAGAGCGATGTGTGCGCCACGCATAAAAAGGGAACAGTCAGCTAAAGCGGCGCAGTGATGGAAAACAGAGTGGCCTTTGATAGATGTGTAAGTATATATTTCTTCATCATGAGAAACGGAAACATTCTGGAGTTGTAGAAAGATCTGTAAGCTCTAGCACTAAAATTCGTTTCAGCCCAGTACACATCAGGAATGCAGTGTACTAATAAACTGTAAAAAGAGATGGAGGAATGAAGGGAAAAAACAAGGTCTAAGTTTACTTCCAAAGGATACGGACTAATTTTGTTTAAACTCTGACATACTTCTCAGCCTGTTAGTGCCCCAAAACTCATAATATTTTACCACGACCCCCCAAAGCAGTATAAAGATTATTATTCATTTAACTTAAATACCATAGAATAGTAATCTTTTAATTTAAAACTTTCTATAATTTCAGCCTTATGATTTATTTCCAATATTTAGATATCTAAATCCTCAGAATTACTCAGGTACCTAAATCCTATCTAGGCACATAATTCCCTTTATGCCAACGTGCCAGATATCTTAGTTTTTTATTGATGACATAGGCTTTAAAATTTTTCTTTACATCATTTTTCCATCGTCGATGAGTACTTCCCACGTGAAGTATTTTTACGTTATGTAAACTTAAAGAAAGGTTCCACTTTGTTAGCACTTAACAACTACCTCTTTGCTTAAGAGTATTCAGAAAATCTTTCCTAATGACTGCTTCAGAAAGGTAAACATTTGATTTCAACATCAAATGGGTAAAATGAAAAGGTAAAAAAGTTAAAGCTAACCACTGTTCATCCTTTCCAAATACAGATTCTTTAAATGACACGTAAACCCTTATGACTGCCAAATTAGTTGATGGATGTAAGATCAAAGCATGTTCAAACTTGATGCTGTTGAATTCAAATTGTTCTTCAAAACAATTCCTTATCTCAGATTTCTGACATCTTGAACACGGCCATTGCAGAAGCTTGGTTACTTATCTATATTTTTGTCATTTTTGGGTGGATATCGTGGAAAAATATTTGCTCCGACCATGGTTTGTTTGGCACTAAGTGAAAACTGTAAAAACTGTTCAGATGGTAAATTGCGATAGGGCCACTTTCTCTTAGACTGTAATTCAAAAGAATGTATTCACATCGGTACCTGACATTTGATTCTGTTTCTATGAGAAGCTGATTTAAAGAGTGTTCTGAGATCTTGGGGCTGTTCAGCCTGGAGAAGAGAAGGCTCCGGGGAGATCTTCTTGCGGCCTTCCAGTCCCTAAAGGGGCTACAGGAGAGCTGGGGAAGGACTTTTTACTGGGGCATGGAGTGACAGGACAAGGGGGAATGGCTTCAAACTGGAAGAGGGCAGGTTTAGGTTGAACATGAGGAAGAAGTTTTTCACTTTGAGGGTGGTGAGGCACTGGCACAGGTTGCCCAGAGAGGTTGTTGAGGCCCCATCCCTGGAGGTGTTCAAGGCCAGGCTGGAGGTGGCCTTGGGCAGCCTGGTGTGGTGGGAGGTGTCCCTGCCTATGGCAGGGGGGTTGGAACTCGATGATCTTCAAGGTCCTTTCCAACCTAAACCAGTCTATGATTCTATGATCATCTAATATGAACTTGGATCAGCTGCACAACTGTTTTCCAATTCTAGGGATCAAGTATTTCCTCCTCAAAATGCTGCTATGAAGTAAGCGTAATTCTCCTGAACCTGACCTGTTCCCATTTTATATTTAGAAACCGCTTTTTTGATAAACTTTGCATAACTAACACAGATGTTTAATATCTTCAGTAATTTGATGACATACAATTTCTTGGAGCTCTAGATCTCATTACAGTCTGTGCTTTTTAGATAATGATTGTATATTATACTTACCATAATTTTTAAATTTAACTTTATAGGAAGAGAACAATTTATCTGAGTGAGAAAGGATATCTGGACTAACAAAAATTTTAAAATGCAGACTGAAGTTGCATGATTTATGAAACTTTCAGTATTCCTATCTACAGGAATACTCCCTAGATTTTTCTTGGGGTTTTTTTATGAGAGACTAGCCAAAATTTCAACAATGTAGAAAAAAACCAAAACAAAAACCAACAGCTATGCAGGTCAAACTCTACTCTCCATTATACCAAAGCAATCCAAATTTCACTATGTGAAATCACAGATTTAAAAAAAAAAAAAAAGGGAAAGCAAAGCAGAATCTAAATTATTACTTCCAGATAAGGAAGTTCCTGAAAATTATTCCCTTAAATTTTAGAGCTGGAAATACGACCTCTGCCTATTCTAAGAAAGAATCACTGTTTCTTAGAAACATTATCTGGCCTGGTTTAACATCAGCCATGTCGGCCACATCGTTTCAGCTAAAAACCATTCTGCGGGGGAGTGGCGCATCCGAAATTTTGTGTTACTGCCTCAAATGCAAATGTTGTGTTAAGTGAGTGAGTAGGGATGCACAGTATTTCGGGGATTCCTTTTCAGTATATCCCCCATTTTCCACTCTCCAAGCAGCACAATTTTCTCGAAGGAACTCAAGCATCTGCTGTTATTTTAGGGCACGTAAGTGGTGACGAACAAATCAAACAGCATGTTTCATAGGGTAAAACTACATCTCAGACTTGATTTTTCATACTGTAGATGAACTTTAATTTAGCAACCTGATACGCAATCAATTAAGCCAACCGAGAGATTTTGTTAATATTATTGAACATTTTATCAGACTCTGGATCTGGACAAAATTTATCAGAATTATTACTTTCCTGAATGTGAAATGGGTATTTTCGAAGCAGTGACTATTACTGTGCCAAATCTGTGAGTTTCACATTAGCTGTGTGATGAATATCCCACATAATTAGCCACAGGCCTGTTTGAAAATCTCAGTCTGTTTAAGAAATTGATTTAATCTCTCTCTCGTTATTTACAAAGGGTTGTCCACTTCATCCTTGACATGACATGTATACACATATAAAATAAAACATGTCTGCAAGTCCAGCTCAGTAAACAAACCCGCAAAATAGATTTCAAACACACAGAAAAGTGACCTGACCAACTTATTGGAGACTGATGAGTTTTTTAATCACTTACACTTGAAAATATCAGCCTCAACAGTGGGCTATTTTTGCAGATATTGAAAATTATCAGACACTTTAATTACTTCCTGTATCTCCTAATTTTTTCTCGCAAAACATTTTAATGACCGAGGGATTGCCTTTTGGCTTTTATTCAGAAGCTAGAAATAATCCAGAAGTTTATTTATAAAATTTGACAGCTTGTCTCCTTCTGACCCATGAAAAGACTGGATTTGGCAAAACGATCTGAAGAATTAACTTTCCCTAGATAAACAACAAGATGCCTGCCACCTAAGAAAATCCTCCTGGGAAGACGGATTTTCTTTAAGGAAAAGTTAGAACAATTCTGTTATGACTAGCGTAATGCAACGACCCCATTCAAGGTATCTGTTAAAAGAGGAGCAAGCACACGCTCCTTATTAGCTGTCTTAGCACAGGTTGTGTTCTGATTTCTAAAGACAGCTTTTTAAACCAGAAAAAAATCTTAATTTACAGAGATTGATAAATTATATGTAAACCAAGTGTTTCTGTACGCAGTGGAAACTGTGTACTCATAATCTTTGACAAGGTATTTCCCTAAAGGATAAACTTGTGAAAGCAATATTCTTTAAGAAAAAAAATAACCAGATCTTTTCCAGAGGTGCATGCTTAAAATGATTGCTTCAATTTAACAATTAACTGTACTGATAAATCTTGAACGTTCTGCTAGCACAACTTTGTTATTTATGTAAATGGGATGTGTCAACAAAATATGTGAAGACCATGAGAAAAAGCTGGATGGTACTACAGTAGATTTTACACTGCTCGTAACTCTCTTGTGTCACTAAGCCAGTTGCTAATATAAGACAACATCCCAATTTCCCCAAATTGTGAATCTCCTATGACACATCTATCAGAAAATTTAGATATGAGGAATAATTTCCCATGTGTTAGGCATTCCAAGACGACAGTGGTGCATTCAATCAGACAGACTAGTATTCTTTTATATGATAAAAACTATATGAGCTTAATTCTATACTTAATTAATCTGTGAAAATAAACAGGAAAATAATACTTCACATCCAATTTACGTTAGACTAAAGAATTTAGTGCTTTTAAACTGTCTAAGAACCTTCAGATTAAATTTTATATCTTGTGAGAATTTTAGCATAGTGCAGTTAATTTTAGTGCTGTCAATATTGTTATCGTTTCTAAAATAGTCTTGCTTTTATTGTAACGAAGCACCAGTAATACTTATTTCTGGAAATGGAGGACAGAATTGCTTTAATCCACATATCAGTAATTCCCAAATTCAATATTTTTTATACAAAATAAAGATGTCAATTGACTCTTCTAAGAGTTTCAAGAGTGCTCAGCATAGAGTCATAGAATCACAGAGTGGTTCGGGTTGGAAGGGACCTTGAAGATCACTGAGTTTCAGTCCCCTGCCCTGGGCAGGGACACCTCCCACCAGCCCAGGTTGCTCCGAGCCCCTTCCAACCTGGCCTTGAAAAGGTCCATAAAGTCTTGAAAATCTTTATTCTGACCCATGCAATGACTGGATTTGGCAAGATGATCTGAAGAATCAGCTTTCCCTAGAAACAACACGCCTGCCACCTAAGACAATTCTCCTGTGAAGAGGGATTTTCTTTACGCAAAAGTTAGAATAATTCCAGCATAATATAATGACTGAGCTTAAGGCATCAGTTAAAACAGAGCAAGTACACAGTCCTTCCAGTTGGTTTCAGTTTTTGATATAATATGAAAACATGGCTGTGCGTTAGCACATACCTTTCAAAACTGATGCCAAAGTGTCTTTTTTCATCCAACAGCCTGATTCAATTCATATTTTAACTTCTACTACTATCAGATGGAGATGGAGAGTCTAATTCTCGATTTGTGATCCATCACTGAAAATCCTGAGGGTTACAGTGTTCTGGGGAAGTTTTTGAGATGTTTTGATAGCTGCACATTTTGAAAGCCCTCGTGACACTGCTACTGGCAGTTCCTGCCAAGCATTCAGTGGGAAGTTGGCATGTACTTTTTTTCCCAAGGCTGTATAAACGTCTGGTTGTTTACATTGCTGTTATCTCAGGATGTAGGCTGGAGCGTCTTTCTGTGCTGTAGTTCATGTGCCCTTATTGGTATTAGTAGAAATTACAATAATGAGGGACCGCAACTTAGTTTTTGCTCATTTTATTTCTGATATCAGATTTTTTTTTCACTGTTTATCACTTTTCATATTACTTACTGTATTTTGGTGTTCTGCATAAAATGTGGTAACTTTAGGCTTAATATTACTTAGAACAATATGATGAGTATCTACCTGTACAATATGATTACAGTAAAACTCCAAAATACATGCCTATTAATTAGGGATATACAGCTGGATACTTGATATAAAAGATCTGATGCAGAGGGATTATCTCTCACTTAACTGCTGGACTTGCTGGATATCGAACTGAGTTAAAGGGTCAGAATGACATGGGGAAAAAAAAAAGGAAGAAATAAAGAAGCTCTGGTTTGCTTGTGTAATTATTTCAGAAAAGGGTACTCCCAATTAACTACACAAAAATCCTAACCAAAGTATGAGTTACAGTGTTAATGGACCAGATATTTCATAACGGTATTTTATCTACAAGAAGGGTGAGCTTCCAGAGATCTCACTCACTTTTCTTAGAGCCAGAAAAAAGGTATCTCACCTCTTAGCTGGATGTCCCAAAAACTAGACAGAAAAAAACTTCCTGGGAAGTCTAGTTCAGCTCTGCCAGTGTTCTTCTAATTCTGCATCTGACCAAGTTTGAACATTCCAAGGATGGGATTTCTGTCACTTTGCTCAAAGTCCACTTTATAATAATAGAATGGTCTAGGTTGGAAGGGACCTTAAGATCATCGAGCCCAACCATCAACCTAACACTGCCAAACCCACCACTAAACCATGTCCCTCAGCACCATGTTTACCCGTCTTTTAAATACCTCCAGGGATGGCGACTCCACCACTTCCCTGGGCAGCCTGTGCCAGTGCTTGACAACCCTTTGGGTGAAGACATTTTTCCTGATATCCAACCTTTTTAAACACTGGGGAATTTCTTTTGACACAAAATAAGATTGTTTGAATTTCACACATTTAACTTTGGGGTAGAGAAGCTGAATTAGAAAGAGAAACAACTATTGCCTTTTCAGAACAGATTTTCCTTTAAATTATATCATATGTTTTGATTATATGAAAATATTTTGTTTTCTAACAAGACGTTTGTTATTTTGTTTAACAGAAAAGCCCAAGAAAAATCTAAATGAAGCATTTATTGTTGCAACATTTCTCATGGAACAACTGATGTTGTTTCTAGTGCAGAAAATTGACAAATCACGATTACATTTGGAATGTATATCTTTTAAAATCAGGTTTCAAATATTTTTTCTGTTTTCTTCACTTTACAAGTCCTCATTCATGAGGATTTGCAGTCTAAATTTTACAAATAAAACCAGTGTTAGCACTTGGCATGTTTCAAAGGGGTTTTTTATCTCATTTCCTGCTTTTAATTTCAAACAAACGTCTGCAATAAGTAGTCTTTGGCAGCGTTTTGCAGTAGCCAATTTGCTTCTGCAAATACTAATTGAGAGATTTTTGTGGATAAAAGCCACAGTAAATAGCCGATAATCTCAACTAATGTAAAGTATTTGCTGTAAAATTGTTTGCAGAGAGATTTTGGTGTCAACATGTTTCTTCCTGGATATTTTGCTTTACCTTGGATACTGGTTTTCTCTGACTCAGAAGGAAAGCCTAAAACTCAGAGCACATCAGAGAAGAGCCATGTGGAGGTGTGTTTTCCAGTCATTGTGATAATCAATGAGTATTTTCTATGGAAAAGAATCAGTTTAGAGAAAACACAACTAAACTAAAAATGGAAAATAATTCCTTTTCCAAAGGTATCTGAATCTGGAACAGAGCTGCTCAGATTAGCCAACGTATCTCCTCACTATTTGTGGATTAGTAATAAAAACCGGGCTGAAAATGAACTTTTGATTTATCTCTAGCAAATATTACTGAATCACCGTAATGTGTGACACAATATTAAAAGATTAGGTCCGTGTTCTCTGGAACAATGTAATATATGAAAAGTGTTGGAACAATGTTTGCATCCTACACAACAGCAAATTATAAGTAAGGCTGAAACTGTGTCTTGATGTTAATGCAACAGCCAACAATGCCTTTCTTTAAAAAAAAAATAAAAAACAATTTAAACGTGTCTTTAAGTTGTAAATGTAGCAACACACGAGACCACATGCCTTATTCGCTCTNATGACAATGCCTTTCTTTAAAAAAAATAAAAAACAATTTAAACGTTTCTTTAAATTGTAAATGTAGCAACACACGAGACCACATGCCTTATTCGCTCTTCACACTGTCCTCCTTTAAAAATGCAAAATGTTTCGCTTTCTTCCATTAAACAATGGCCTTTCCATTCCACTTTGGGAAACACGTGTAGGAGCCAGGCATCAGAATTCAACAAATTATTTTAAACTAGATAGTGCTGCCTTAAGCACTTAGCATGTCTAAATAGCTGAATATTTAGTGATTTCAAACAAGACAAGAGTCCTTTCCTGCGGTCTAGCCCGTTTCCATGCTCCTTCCAAAGCATCACTTGTTTCTAAAATAAGATCTTTTCAAGGACATCTAAATAATTTCCTGTCACATCCATATCTGACTCTTACCAGTGCACCAGTAAGGAATTCGGTTATCAGCTGGGAAATGCAGACATGCTAAACTTCAGTCTGTGCTAGGAGGTATTCTGCGTGTTGTTAGAATGGGACAATACCAGAAATGACATAAATGTTAACGGCAGAAAGACGAAGCGCTGAAGTTATTTACTCCACAGGACATATTTAATGAAAACTTTGCTTTCTGTCTGGGCAGCCAACGCAAAGCCAGACTTTTTCAGTACTTCTGCCAACGCGACAGGATCTTCCCTTACGGAGTTTGGGAGCCATTCTAGCTGTAATTCTCTCCCAAACAGAAAAACCTTTCACACCACAGTTCCCTCCAGACATTTTGTATCTCCAGTGACTACTGGTAAAGTCCAGAAGACGTAACTATAAATGGCACTCTCGGTGAGTTGCTCCGAGAAGCCCTTTGTTTTGGTGGGGTTTTTCCCCTCCTGAAGGAAGGGGGGTGAGGTAGAGAGGTAGAGAAGAAAGTCACTAGACAGAAAGAAGCTCATAGGCAGGTTGAACTTTGCTGGAAGGATGATTTCAGCGGGTTTAAACTCTGCTCGGTGCCAGGCAGATGTTGGTGCTCGGTGCGGTTGTCTGCCCCTCTGGAATCCTTGTTTAGAACAGCTCCGGAATGTGCTTCACGAAATTAGTCTTTAGTATTTAAGAAAAACTTTATTATAGTAGAGAATACACCTGACAGTACTATGGGTAGGTAACTTGGTTATTTATTACTACTCTAACACCAAGATATTCATTTATGAATCAAGGGTCCATTATGGAAGACACTGGACAGAGAAGTAAGAAAGAAAATGGTTCCTGCTTTAAAAAAAAAAAAAAAAGGCAAAAAATTGAAATGTAGATGTGTGGATGGGAAGGAAAGAAATAGATTAACAATATGTACAATTTTTAGAAAACAGTATTTCAGCTTTCCTGATTAATATTAATCTGCTATCACAGCAGAGAGAGCATCAAAGGGGAATATTTCCAGATAGAGGGAGTGGCATATGGAGGGAGAGGGAATGAGCACTGAGGTAACTGAAGGAAAAATGGGCACAGAATTAATTAAAGTTAATATTATTCACTTTGGAAAACTGTGGTCTGTAAAAACTGAGTAAATTTGATACTGAGACTATGACTAATTGGTGACTGCCCTTATAGACAAGGGCAAGAATGGTGGTGGTGGCAGTAGACCCCTCTGTTGAGGCCAAATCACTCCACAGTATTTTAACCAATATTATATAAAAGGAGACATTTTTGAAAATACAGTCATTATCTTTTCAAAATTTGACAAGACAGATATCCATCAAATACACACCATTAGCCACAGCTATAGGAACCTAATGAAATTCAAGAAGGGCAAGTGTAGGGTCTTGCACCTGGAGAGGAATAACTCCATACACTGTACAGGTTGGGGGTTGACTTGCTGGAAAGCAGCTCTGCAGAGAGGGCCCTGGGAGTCCTGGTGGACAAGTTGCCCCCAAGCCAGCAATGTGCCCTTGTGGCCAAGAAGGCCAATGGTCTCCTGGGCTGCACAGGGAAGAGTGTGGCCAGCAGGTCAAGGGAGGTCATCCTCCCCCTTTGCTCTGCTCTGGTGAGGCCACATCTGGAGTGCTGTGTCTGTTTCTGAGCTTCCCAGTTCAAGAAAGACAGGCAACTACTGGAAAGAGTCCAGCAGAGGGCAACAAAGATGATCAAGGCACTGGAGCACCGCTCTGCTGAGGAAGGCTGAGAGCCCCGGGACTGTTCAGCCCAGAGAGGAGAAGATTGAGAGGGGATCTCATCAATGCTTATCAATACCTACAGGGCGGGTGGCAAGAGGATGGGGCCAGACTCTTTCTAGTGGTGCCCAGTGACAGGACAAGGGGCAACGGGCACAAACTGCAACATGGGAAATTCCATCTGCATATGAGGAAAACCTTCTTTACTTTGAGGGTGGCAGAGCCCTGGCACAGGCTGCCCAGAGACGTATGGAGTCTCCTTCTCTGGAGATCTTCAAAACCCACCTGGATGCGTTCCTGTGCAACCTGCTCTGGGTGACCCTGCTCTGGCATGGTGGATTGCACTAAACAATCTCCACAGGTCCCTTCCAACACCTGCCAGTCTGTGATTCAGTTATTCTGTAACAGCTCATTACAATTTCAGTCCCTGTGCCATAAGCCCCATCCCTGGAGGTGTTCAAGGCCAGGCTGGAGGTGGCCTTGGGCAACATGGTCTAGTGGGAGGTGTCCCTGCCTATGGCAGGGGGGTTGGAACTCGATGATCTTCAAGGTCCTTTCCAACCTAAACCATTCTGTGATTCTATGATTCTATGATAAGGAACTAGCTAATGGCTCTGAATCTAATATCTGTGTTCATCTCACATGCTGGGTCCTCACATTCACTTACTAATTCACCATATCTATCCTCAGACTCGATCTAAGATATTTGATCTTCAAACCAGACAGACAGGAATCTGAATATTTTCATGGGAAGTTGTTCAGAAATACTTATGACATTTGTCCACTAACTTTGATGCAGACATCTGTCACCCAGTGAAATTAGGAGCTGCTGCATTTCTCAGAATTAGATGCATTAAGAAAGATCATTAAAAACTGTCTGAATGGGCAATCACTTAAACTGACCTAGAAGTAGGATGCAGTCCAAAACCTCTACACTCCTTTCCTGGGAGCAAGGTGACAAATTCCAGTTTTCCTTGTTCATGTTTGTACAGGCAGAAGGGGAACCCAAACCAGAGGGAATAAGCAGAAACATACAGCTCTTTTGTTACAAATGGCCCAGTTAAATCACAGAATCACAATACTCAGAATCAGAATACTCAGGACAGAGCTTCAAATCCATACTTAATTTGACACAGGAATTTTAGCTGAGGTCATTTATCCTCCAGAAAGTGTCTTTACTGTAAGACTTCCTAGGTGTTCTGCACTTACAATATAGCTAAAATATAAAAAGTTGACCAATACCTAGAGCAATTTTATTCTAATCTGTCTTCATACTTGTGGTGAGAACATGCCTGCAAAATTGAGTGTACTGAGGAAGACGATGCTTAGGCTGGGAGTCCTCCTTTGGGACTGAGGTTCAGCTAAGATAAGGGCCGGCTGGAATCAGAACGGGTGTTGGGAACACAACCTCATGGGCAGCAACTGAAAAGCAGAGAGAACGTACCTGCCTTTGGAGAAGGGCGGCAGTTAGTGATATCAGTGGTGCCTAAATGGGGAGTTAAGTGCCTAAAGTGGTGTGTATTATCACTAAAGTACTTTTGAGGAACCCGGCTGAGTGAAAATCCAGCTAGACATCTATCTCCAGGTATCTTCTAACTGAAACATTGTTTCATGGCAGTTTTATTTTGGTCATATTTTGCCTTTATCTGTTCTTTTCTCAGGCATGGTATTTGTTCTAGTAAACTCTGATAAAACAGAGGTCGGCTGTGTTGTTTATGTAACTTCTATTTCTGTCTTATTCATGTTCCAACACTACCATTACACTTTGCAATACTTGAGCACAGGATTATGAATTCTTGGTTTCTGGCATTTCTCTTGAGCTTTTTGACAGTAAGAAAAAATCAAGTAGAGAGTCTGGAGGAGGTCAACAGTTTACAACTTTTTATTATTTGAACAATAATAGCACTGCAGTTTTGCTCAGATTAACATGTCACTAGCACCATCAATCTAAAACGCAACCCCTCCCAGGCGTCCCTCACCAACTAAGTCAGGAAATACAAAAAAGAGATATATTTCTATGTACTTATATGCATTTTTTGCACTCTTCAGCAAAGTAACTGAAAGACAATGGAATAGACTTGTGTCTGCTCATTGCAGCTACTAAAATCTTTATCCTAAACTGTTCTTTACTCTCACTCATTTATAGAGTATCTCTGGTGCTAATTTCATAGAATCGTAAAATCACAGAATGGTTTGGGTTGGAAGGGACTTTAAAGCTCATCTAGTTCCAACCCCCCTGCCATGGGCAGGGACACCGCCCAGGTTGCTCCAAGCCCCGTCCAACCTGGCCTTGAACACCTCCAGGGATGGGGCAGCCACAGCTTCTCTGGGCAACCTGCGCCAGGGGCTCACCACCCTCAGAGTGAAGGATTTCTTCCCAATACCTAATCTAAATATCCCCTCTTTCAGTTTGAAGCCATTCCCCCTCATCCTGTCACTACATGCCCTTGTAAAAAGTCCCTCTCCAGCTTTCTTTAAGGCCCCTTCAGATACTGGAAAGCTGCTATAAGGTCTCCCCGGAGCCTTCTCTTCTCCGGGTTGAACAACCCCAACCCTCTCAGCCTGTCCTCACAGCAGAGGTGCTCCAGCCCTCGGATCATCTTTGTGGCCTCCTCTGGCCCTGCTTCAACAGGTCCATGTCCTTCTTATGTTGGGACCCCCCGAGCTGGAGGCAGCACTGCAGGTGGGGTCTCCCCAGAGTGGAGCAGAGGGGCAGAATCCCCTCCCTCACCCTGCTGGCCACGCTGCTGGGGTGCAGTTGGCTTTCTGGGCTGTGAGCACATGTTTCCGGCTCGTGTTGAGCTTCTCAGTTTGACTATAGCAAATATTTTGAAACAACCCCTACAGGTCAGGTTTATGTATGGAGCCCATGACGGTAAATGTCTGGCCATTTCTTCATCTTTATTGTATTCAACCTTCCAACACACCTTTGAAATAGGTATCATTATTAATCTCTTTATATAAAATACCGAATCTACAGCTTACGCACACAAAGACATTAGACTTTCGAGCTGTAGGCACTGCAACATTTGACTTTTAAAATCTCATGCAAACACTGCAGCCATTAATTAGGCAAGTCAAATGTATATCCTTAAATACAGCCTAGGAAGAACTAGAATGGAATTCAGAATGGCTAGCAGTTCATCTGAGCTGTGGATAAGTAAGCTATACGCTTTGAATAGCCCCTATTCCACTAGAAGTTGGTTTTTGGTGTTTGTTTTTTTTTTTTATTACCAGAACAAAATCTACAATTTCAGACCAGCCTCATGGTGAACGCTTCAGTCCCAGTATTTTCTGCCTCTGCTCTGGGACAAGTGTCCCGTTACTCATTGTGGAAAAGTTTCTGTCTGTACATCTTACCTATTCTGGTCACAAGTAATTCAGTCTGCTTGTGTACTGAAGTTTATAGGCACCTCAATTGAACGATTCCAGAAAATCAAAAGCCAAGTATTTAAATAAATAATTTATGCTGTGATCTGCTTTGCTGTACAATGCAAAGAACGGTGCCACCTGTGTTTGGATTTTTCTGTTGGAAGGCTTTTCTCATGTTCTTGAATATTTGAAGCATTGATGACAATGAGTTTCTCATTTTCTGCAAATTAATGCATATTATTTTTGTACAGTTAACAAACATTATGAAGGGCCTTGGTTACATTTGATAATTTTACTGAAAAAGATTTTGCCTAGCAACTCGCTTGACTATCTCACCTTAGTGATGGTAAATATCCAATTAATTCATGTCACTATTGTATCACATTTCTCTGATTATTTGAATAATACTTTCCCTATTAGTTCCATTCTGCGTGGGCTCTGAATATCTAGCCCTTGTCTAGTTGGCTCTGAAATGAATTATAAAATATGAAAACTGTATTTTCAAGGAAGGGACATGAATATCTGAGGAAACAAAAAAATCACTGAATTTGCAACTATATAGAAAAAGGACTACTTAATGCACTGAGGAAAGAGATAATCTAATCAGCAACTTCTTTATACTAATTTTTTGTATAGCCTTATGTTTGTTATTCCATTAACTGTATTAAAAAGAAGGAATTTCCTTAAAAATAATGTAAAGAACATAAATTAAAAAATAATTATGTACAAACATCAGTATTGATCAAGACTTAGCTATATCTTAAATTCTTCCCAAAGTTTTACTTTAAAACTGAAAAAAAAAGTAAAAATTAGTATTTAGGAATCATTGTAATTATCTGGACCAGACTGGGGACACTTTTTATGGGGAGTGGTTTGGGGACTTCAGACTTTGTAGAGTTTGCAGTTTTTTGCCAGAGAAGCACAGCACGGGGATACACCACGGAAAACCGACTGCGCCTCTTTTCACAGCAGTAAGTGGCACTGGTGTCATAAAGAGGGACTGAGACATCTTGAATGGCGCCCCAGATGTTCTAACTAGGTCTCATAGCTCTTCCACTTCCAGCTGTATCTCGAGCCAGTGAATACCATGGGTGGAACCTGTGGGCAAGTCCTACACAAGTCTGCAGACTAAGGGAGGGGATCACCTTCAAAATCTCCAGAATGAAGATCCTTAAGAAATCCTGGGTCTAGTTTTGGATATATTAAAGTTTCAGTGCCCACTGGACCTTCTGTAACCTAAGGATATTTTACTTAATACTCCTATCTACTTTCCTTACGACCTTTTTTTTTCTTCCCCACAATGACTGATGACAGTTCTTTTATACATCACGAATGAGAATTACAATTTCTTGAGATAAAAATTTTGAACTGGAGTTTATATAAGAACAGATACTGATTAATACTACGAAACGTGGCATTGTAGTCACCTGGGAAAATGCTCTGCAGGCCCGGTCTTCAAAATAGATAGTGAGCAGAACTTAAAATAATGGTTTTTTAAAAAAATGTAAAATCTTCATAAATTAATAGAAATGTGTGTAAAAACCACCCTTACATTATTAGTCTAGGTTCCTATATCTTTACTATACTATCTCAACACTTGCTAGAGAAGATAAAGTTCTATAAAATGAGGAGTAGCATGAGAGAGACTTTTTAGCAAGGCCTGGAGTGACAGGACAAGGGGCAACTGTTTTAAACTGGAAGAGGGTAGATTTAAACTGGATATAAGGAAGAAAATTTTTATGATGAGAGTGGTGAGCCCCCGGCCCAGTTTGCCCAGAGAGGTGGTAGATGCCCCATCCCTGGAGGTGTTCAAGACCAGGTTGGACGGGGCTTGGAGCAACCTGGGCTGGTGGGAGGTGTCCCTGCCCATGGCAGCAGGGGTTGGACTAGGGGATCTTCAAGGTCCCTTCCAACCCAAACCATTCTGTCATTCTGAGAGGACGAATAGTGACTGATATTTACTTCTATCCCAGCAAAATTATGGTGCATTATCTAAAAGCCGTAAACAAAACAATCAAAAAGAGACAATAAATGGGATTATTGAACGGTGAAACTCCTTGCTGCAGGGTGTTGTTGAAAATTCTCACCATTTCAGCAAACAATCGGATAAACTCATTGGACTATTAGACAGAAGCAGACCAGCTCTGCCTCACTAAATCTCTCGAGATGCAGACTGCTGCAGGGCACAGAAACATTCCTGGAGGGTACCACTATCTATCAGAGTGTTCTTGTATTGATTCTGGACGTGTATTTCTAGCTATTGCCAGTCACAGTCATACGTGCTTAATCCCAGCCCAGCGCTTCAACAATAGCTTCAACAGCTTCACTGGTTTCCTTTCTTCTATTGCACATTATGTAGTTAGGTAGACATGAGGGCCTTTTAAATGCATATAAAGCGAATTTTTCTTCATTTCTTTCCAAAAAAGCAGAGAGCAATTAAATATGCTCAGCTCCTCCAGTGGGAAAACATTCATTCTCATTTTAATACAAATCTTTTTAATTTTGAACATGCTTTAAATTACCATATATTTGCCCAATTTACTAGTTATGTTTGTATCAAGTGTGAGAATACGTGGTCTTATTTACTAGCAAGTGCACTGGAATGACACAACAGATTTGCAGCTTCTGAGGTCTATGTGAAACTTCACCACAACTTCACTCAGCGAAACTGGAAAGGCATAAACCCACAGATTTCACAACTTCACTACACACGATACCATCAGAAATTCTAACAAGGTTAGAAGCACCTCTCAATGTTAGAACCGTGCTCGCTGCTGCAGCAGATGCTGGGTTACAGTGTGATTCAGTACGGACAGAAAGAAAAACCACAAAGTGTTGCTTTTCTTCCCAGACGAGATGAAAGTCACAGCGCAAGACTGAAGGGAAAAGGTTGGCGAGCAGGATGTTGGCCGGAATTTCGACAATGGAACCTTCCTTCATTTGTACTTCATGCCTAAAGCTTTGTATTCACCCTTGGCTTTGTTTCTAGTTGGATGGGAAACTGTTTTACAAAGCTATTTTCTATCAAAAACAAATGAGATTTCATTAAGGGACAAAGAGGGAAAGAAAGATTAACCTGGCAATTTGCCTGATTAGCTGTGTGGAATACGCTGCTCGTGTTATTCTTACATTTCTCTTGTGCCTACTTTAAGTTTTGTCTCTTTTACTGCATGTGTTTCTCATCCTCATCTTTCCTCTCTGTCAATGGAAAAAGGTTGCCATGGCAACAAATTTATTTTTTTAGAGATATTTTATATGGAACTCTTCGCATATTTATACATTGCTTTTTCTACTTCCCATTGGAAAAATATCAGCAATCCATTCTTTCACGCTGCCAAGTGTTATCTACAGTTATTTCTAAACGATGATTTGGTAGTTGGAACTAGAGATACTCCAAGGACAACATTCGAGAGAGACCTTGATAAGAATGCCAGTAGAAGCAACGTTCACACGAAAGGGATTATTATTTATACTGCTCATGTGCTTGGCACTGATTGACTTCCCAGATTGGATAAAGCTTACGGAATAAGGCCCAAGTGCCGAGTCACTGAAAGGCCGATCGGCGGTCTGTTTGATTGTTGTCCCGCTTTACACCCACTGAAACCAATGGCAATTTTATAGTTTATTGCTGATCCTCTGCGCCGCGTTTACTCAGAGCCCACTTCACCCAAAAGTCTTCCAGCAGAGGCAGCGAAGCTAAAGAATATAATAATGAATATTCCGACTGCCAGAGAAGATCTGCAGGAGCAGGTTCCAAGTTATATGAAAACAGTTCTCCTCGCCACAGCAGCTGTGTATTTCGTTCTAACTGGCATAAATATTTCCAGTATAAATGATCGTTTTATTTTTCAGAGAAATAGTCAAACCCAAGCAAAAGGGAAGTATTAAAGGCTGCATTAAAATTTTCCCATTATGATTTTTTGCACGCTATAAGGATGTTAGGCAAAATAAAGAATAAGGAAGCAGGATGAAAGCCGAGCTGAACGTTCTATTTAGCACAGAAAGTTTGTAATAAGATAATTAAGTGAACTTCAAATTCATGTAGGTGCTGATACTGGGCTAAGTGACCATTAGGAGACAATTTAAAGGTAATTGAAGGTTCACAGGCAGCAATTCACCAAAGAAATGACCAAAAAGATTGAAATGTTACAGAAGAACAGCTGGTACTATACTGATATACCTTATAGACAGATCTTGGAGAAATACAGAATATTTCTGTTCAACTAATTGATTGAAATTCATTAACCTGTTGAATGTTGTGATGTGAAGCCCAGTACTGATTCGGGGATCCTAACTACTTTTCATGTTTCGAAAATACGCTTTTCAAAGACAAAGGATTGCAATAACTATTGGAAAAACTTCAGTTTCTTCTACTATTAAAACTTTGGTTTATTCTAGTGTTATTTTTAGAAACAGGCTAAATTTAATATTTTTCTCGACATTGTTTTTTGATGGAAAACAGATTTTGACAATACCAAAATTAGTTCCTAACATATCTTTTCTCCATGGAAACTTTGAGCTGTTGAAAAACAAAATCTTTATTTTGTTAAAAATAAATATATTCTGGCAAAATTTCAAAGTATTTTTCTGTATACATGCTATTGTACTGACTGATAAAAGATGTAGTTTAATTTTCCCTTTTCCCATTCTCCTTTCTGTACCAAGCTCTCAGAGAATTCATCTTAGAGTAAATTATTTTCCAAGAGAAAACCAGAGTAAATCAAAAGATAAATAGTCTTACTAGAGAGCCCAATAATTAGAGGGAAAAAAAAAAAAAGGCAACTACGTTTTTTATCGAATACTAAACAGAAATTACACAGGAAATGTTTGATTTAGCTATTTCCTCCAGAACGTTGAAATTTTGTTCTCATTAATGTAAATAACAGAGAAAACTTGTTTTCCAAGAAGCTTTCGCTCAGCCAAAATTTTCTCATTCTGTTAATGTATAGCTGCATACAGACAAGTGATGATTTTATATTCATATACTGAAGACCGTATCTTACTTGCAGTGCTGTTAACGTTTCTTTTCGGAGCTCCGCATGGTGGATCACACCTACTGAGAACGCAGCTGACACTGGTATTGGATCAGTGTTACCCAGCAAAGTTCGAACAGAGTGAAGACAACTTTCTTTGCCTGGGGAAACTTCAACTACAGACTGGAGTCCCAAATTCTCTGTTGGCATTTAGGAGCTTTTTTGCTGTCTGTGTAGTAACCACAGCCAAACACTTTTCTTGATCTACGCCTGGTTAAGAAAGTAGAGTTTTCCTTCTGGAAATGGATGGAACACTTTGAATAATACAAACAACCTTCATTCATATATTTATGAGTAAAAAGCCAAACCTGCAGGTATTTTATTACATTCCTAAGTACTCGGATGATTACTGATAAATATTTCCAATGTGCGCAGCATGCCCAAATGTTCACGAAATGTAGAATGAATGCACAATGCCAATTCAGTGGGATGTACAGGTGCTATTTTTTCTGTTCAAAGAGCTTCTGTCAGGAAGTCAGAAAGTGGAAAAACCCACCTTGAGATTCAGGTGGTCACTCACACCTACTAGAGAAAAATTCACAGCAAGTAGGTGTGTTTCAAAGTTCATCCAGTTCCTAATTTGCTGTTGTAAGAATATTCTTGTTCACAAAGTGGTTGGAAAATTGCTGAACCCTTTAAATGCACGAATGTTATATTTAATTTTGTTTCTAAACATGTCTAAGATTCATCCTCGGTGTATTCCCAAAACAGAATAATACAGGAAAATGGCATGAAGGGATCTGAAGTTAAATTTCACATAAATTAGCTGACCGATGAATCTCTTAGCCATTGCCTCATATTACTGCACTACTTTGGGCCAATAAACAATTAATTATTTCTACAATGTGGCAAAAAGTGACAAAACAGAGAAGACACTCCCCGCTAGAGGCAAGCCCAGTGTTTGCAGCATTTTCTATAATGCAGGAACCCGGTGTTTTACCGACCTCACTGGAGTCCTACGGACAATTAGGAAGTGTAAGCTGGGTCTCTTTTTCCACAGATTTGGCTAGAAATTGTAGTCTGGATCTAAGAAATGCTTTTCCAACGAAAATGTTCTTCCAAAAAGGTTTTATTTTTGCCAAAATGACATTTTCTTAGGGGAAAAATAGGAACATGTTCCCAAACAGTTTTAGAGATGATTCATGGCAATAAGCCGCACTTACACTGCAAGACAAAGACGAGCTCTTTAGTTCACTTGAATTGCTTAAACAGCTGAAGTAACAGACTGAAGGTTGAATAGTATTATTTCAGGAATATTTAGAGACTGACACAGTATTTCTTACCATCGTGAATCAATTTTGAGTGAAAGTCGCTAATTAGACACAGGACTATCTTCCTTGTGGATTGTTCTACCATACACAGCCTGTGAGAGGGAACTGTTGGGAGTCTGACAAAGCATATAAAAATGAAAAAAAACAGGACTATCCACGTAACTTCTTTAACAACTGAAAAGTGGTATGAGATAAAGAGTTGAAAAAAACCTTTTTCTTGGCCTTTAACTTTGCCAAGAACTCATTAACTGGAATAAATTGTTCAGCAACCTTCTTCCTGAGCACAATAAAACTTTTACAGGATTGTGATAATACATATCTAATCTTAACTTGGCTGTTTGCTACTGTATTTTTGTCTCACATTTACACTACAAAGTTCGAGCATCAGAGGTGTCAGAGAAGCGTTTGATTTCCTTCTGTCCCGAGTGGTGGTTTCGATATGGTAGAGAAGAAAAAGAAAATAAGGTAAGTATAATAAAGAATTACTGATCAGCCTCGGGCGCAGGGTCCAAGCAGACTCCATGGCAGCTCAGTTCTTGCAGCAGTTTAACCAAATTTCTCCAGCAAAAGACCTCACCATTGAACTGGAACCGACTCAAACCTAATACGTCAGATTTTCTATTCAGTTAATACGTATTCTTCTATTAACGCACCTCTTTGCTTCTTGAACCTCCACAAAGTTTCAGCATTCCAAATGTGTGGATAAGTGACAAGTGCCCTGCTGCCTGATAATTTCATCAGTATTCCTTCATCTTGTATTAGAATATATAGCGCATGATCTACCCTCTACTTATTTTCTAACTTCTGATTATGTTTTTGTGATTGCTCCTCAGCTCTGCCCTGATGTCTCCATACAATTCTCTCTCATAGCTTCAAGATTTTTTTCCTGACAGTGGATATAGTTGGTTTTTTTTTTAATTGTACTGATTTACATTTAACTATATTGAATTTAATCTGCCTGTTTACTGCTCTTCACTCCATAATTTCAAAGCTTACTAAGACTCTTTGCAGTAGACTTATTTTTTTATTTCAGCAAATTAATTCATTTACAACAGCAAACTTTTTGCTTATTTGCTACTCTCCATTCCAAATCCAATATTCCATAATTTTAAGTGCATTGGCCCAGAAGCTGATGTCTGTGGAATCATAAACCCTCAAGTTTTGATGCCTTTTCTTCTTCTTTTTTTTTTTTTTTTTCATTTCCTTCATGTCCTCAACTTCCAAAATACTGTTCTGTCCAAAATGCTCAGTATCCTTTTTCTCTCATTTTTTGCTTTAACCTTCAAAACTGGATCAATTCTACCTAATTAGTTCATACTTGAGCTTGTCTTCATGAGGGGTTTTCAGCTCATGTTGTCTTCACGTTCTCTAGCTTTTAGGTCCTTCTTTCATAGTCATTTTTGCTTCTTTCATTGTCTTTTCCCCCACATCTCTGTAAACGTCTCCTTGCAGTGATCTAATTACTTGCTGCCATCTGAGCTCCTTTTTTCTTTCTTTCTCTACCCCCTTTCCTTTTGCTCTACCACTTTTTCCCCTCTTCTACCCTGTCAGTATGTATTAATTATACCAGTTCAATGAATCCTGTAAGGTTTTCTTACATCAATACCTAGCAGCAGAAACTGAATGGAAAGAGGATACTCTGTAAGAGATCTGAATAAGAGGGCGACTTGAAAGATACTACCAACATCAATGAAAACAATCTAGAACATGACAAAACCTTGTTGCTTAACGATGTGATGGGGCTGACATCACCATTTTAGCCAGAGGAAAGGAGTAAAAAAGGTAGCAACATGATAACTAAATTGAGTATTAGGGAATGAGGAGGCTAATGAACCAATTTGGCCTGGGAACTGATATTTCAGGGCTACTGAAAAATGTTCAAATAGGTGCCAATGCCCCTCAAATCCCTTTACGCTGTGTATATAATTGCTTTATGTTTTCTTAACTTGGCTTTCATTAGCCTGAGGGTATGAACAAGATTATCTCATCACACATAAATAAACGGTATTTATTTAGCATAGTCACTTAATCATTCTTGAACAAACTCCATGAATCTTTTAAACACATGAAATCCTCCAAGGCATTTTGTTCTGGCACAGAGATATATTTTCAGGCATTCTGATAAGTCTTTGACGCTGGGGTGAAATTTTGGCATCACTCAAAGTAATGGCAGACCTCCCACTGGTTTCTAAAAATCCAATTAATAATATATATTGTAAATATAAAAATGTATATATACACACACTGTATTGGGTTTGTGTGGCAAGGCTTTGGTAGCTGGGGGGCTACAGGGGTGGCTTCTGTGAGAAGCTGCCTGAAGCTTCCCCCATGTCCAAGAGAGCCAATGCCAGCTGGCTCCAAGAGAGACCTGCCACTGGCCAATGCTGAGCCCATCAGCGATGGTGGCAGTGCCTCAGGGATAGAACCATAGAATCACAGAATGGTTTGGGTTGGAAGGGACCTGAAAGATCATCTAGTTCCAACCCCCGTGCCCTGGGCAGGGACACTGCCCACTAGACCAGATTGCTCAAAGTCCCATCCAACCTGGCCTTGAACACCTCCAGGGATGGGCCTCCACAACTTCCCTGGGCAATGGATAACGTAGTTAAGGGTGGTGAGGGGGGGGGGAACAAACTGGGCAAGTGCAGCCAGAGAGAGGAGTGAGAATACGTAAGAGGAACAACTCTGCAGACCCCAAGGGCAGTGAAGAAGGAGGGGAGGAGGTGCTCCAGGCACCAGAGCAGAGATTCCCCTGCAATCCATGGTAAAGACCATGGTGAGGCAGGCTGTCCTCCTGCAACCCATGGAGGTCCAGGGTGGAGCAGACATCCACCTGCAGTCCATGGAGGACCCCACGCTGGAGCAGGTGGATGCCCAAAGGAGGCTGTGACCCTATGGAGAGCCCGACTGGAGCAGGCTACTGGCAGAACTTGTGGCCCTGTGGAAAAAGGAGCCCACGCTAAAACAGGTTTGCTGGTAGGACTTGTGACCCTGTGGGGGACCCATGCTGGAGCAGTCTGTTCCTGAAGGACTGTCTCCCGTGGAAGGGACCCACGCTGGAGCAACGTGTGAAGAAGTGCAGCCCGTGGGAAGGAGTAACACTGGAGAAGCTCATGGAGGACTGTCTCCCGTGGGAGGGACCCCACGCTGGAGCAGGGGCAGAGTGTGAGGAGTCCTCCCCTGGGGAGGAAGGAGCAGCAGAGACAATGTGTGATGGACTGACCACAACCCCCATTCCCCATCCCCCTGTGCTGCTTGAGGGGAGGAGGGAGAGAAATGGGGAGTGAAGTTGAACCCGGGAAGAAGGGAGGAGTGGGGGAACATGTTTTAAGATTTGGAGATTTGGTTTTTATTTCTCATTACCCTACTCTGATTTGATTGGTAATAAATGAAATTAAACTAATTTCCTCAAGGCGAGTCTGTTTTGCCCGTGATGGTAACGGGTGAGTGATCTCCCGGTCCTTATGTCGACACATGAGCCTTTTGATATATTTTCTCTGCCCTGTCCAGCTGAGGTGGAGAGCGATGGAGCAGCTTTGGTGGGCACCGGGCGTCCAGCCAGGGTCAACCCACCACACATAAAATAAAAATAATAATTTCATTCTGTGATATTGTAACTGATTTCTTATCTCCTATAGCCACTGGGACATTACAGAATGTCACATATACATTCTAAATAACAAAAATTATGTGACCTCTAAAGAGATTGTCCATATATGGACAATATGAACAATACATAAGTTTTAGATGAACACTTATGCATACTATAAATTTCACCATGACGAACCAACTTTATAGTATTTATTATCAGGGTTTTCCTTGCCATGATGGATTTTGCATTTATTTGGTGTGAAATCTAAATTGAAAACTGAAATTTGAAAAAACTCCATTGAATTTCAGAACAGTGAACGCACTCTAGAGCTAAAATTGGGTGAATGAGTGTTGTGGTTTGAATAAACCAGCTGTGATTTTGAAAACTCAGGGAGCAGGCCAGCACTTCAGCTGGTATACATCAGCAAAAAACCACTGAAGTAATCTGAGCCACACTAATCTTTTTTAGACAAAGATTTCATCTCCATTTTCTTCTTCTTCTTCCTCCATCTCATTCAGAATGAATTTCTAAGCACATTATTAAACATGATTTTATTTTCATTATGCTTGAATAATCTCCTGGATTTAGCTACATCATATAGACTTATAATGATCAGAAAAGTGCGTATGATTTGGGTTGGGTATGGGCCCATTTGGTATGGGCTCCCCAGTTCAAGAGGGACAGGGAACTGCTGGAGAGAGTCCAGCGAAGGGCAACCAAGATGATTGAGGGATTGGAGCATCTCCCTTATGAGGAAAGGCTGAGAGCGCTGGGACTCTTCAGCCTGGAGAAGAGAAGGCTGAGGGGAGACCTTATTACTGCTTATAAATATCTAAAGGGTGGGCTGAAGGAGTATGGAGCCAGACTCTTCTCGGTGGTTCCCAGTGACAGGACGAGGGGCAATGGGCATAAGTTGGAACATAGGAAGTTCCGTTCCAACACACGGAAAAACTTCTTTACAGTGAGGGTGACAGAGCACTGGCACAGGCTGCCCAGGGAGGTTGTGGAGTCCCCTTCTCTGGAGATTTTCAAGACCCGCCTGGATGCAGTCCTGAGTAATGTGCTCTAGGCAATCCTGCTTTAGCAGGGGAGTTGGACTAGATGATCTCTAGAGGTCCCTTCCAACTCTGAAAATTCNCTGTGATTTAGTAGCATAAGCTGGGGTATGGAAATTCTAAAATCAACTGCCACTTGCGGTTATCTTTCCAAGACAGAAAAATTTAAATTTAGCTTACAGTATAATTATTTTTATAAAATTTTAAAATGGATTTCCTATCTCTGTAATATAGCCTGAAGTTGAAGGTGAGAAAGCAATACCAGCTATTAACACTGTTCCCAACACAGACAAACTTTTAGATAATACACCCTCTTCCAGACCAACATCAAATCCACTATAAAACACCCAGACATATCCAGTCTGAGGAGTAGTTCAAAGATCAGTTGTATTCAGAGAAATGTTTGCCTGTATTTTTAATAGAGTATGACAATGAAAGAACATTTTTCCCAATGTTAATAAATTCTTTATATAACTTTCACAAACGGTCCATTTTACTTTCCTCTGATCTTACTCATACAAACATTATTAACAACATTCCTTTATCCATTTTAGCAGTTTTTCTGAGAAACTGTTTGCAATCAGGAATTATGTAGCAATTAAAATGCTATGTAAGTAATAAAAATTAGATTATACAACACATAAATGACAGGAATATTTATGAAACCTACACATGAAAACAAATTCTAGAGATGAAATATAAAATCTCATAGGTCACAAAGCCACTTGAAAGATTTTAGCAAAATCTGGACCCATCAAACTATCATTAGGGCAACGTAGATTAATTAAATTTTCCACACAAATTTCCATACTATAGCAGCATATTACATGAGTACATGACATAAATGGTCAGGTTGGTAATTTCTTCCTGTATTAAGGAATTCATTTCTGAGAATAAGAAGATGTATTCTAATGTAAGTGACCTAATGAGAAGCAGCTTAGGAATACAAAATAAAAAGTTCCACTTGTATTACTCCCAGCTACTACAGTCTATTTCAAAACATCTGTCATGACTTAAACTCCAGTTGAATCCAACTTGCGCAAAACCCAAGGACAGTAAAAAGCTAAGCTTATTCTTGCCACCACCGAAATACACGGCAACTTTTCCTATTCAGCTTTAGTGAGTAAATCATCGTTAATTAAACGTATTTACTCAGACATGCATCTAGCTTTAGATTATAATGATAAGATAAAAAGCAAGAACTTCACTTAAAAGCTTTAGGATTCCAAATTATTAAATGATTTGAAGTGTCTAAAAACACAGATAGAGTGGGTGTTTCAAAAGCTTATAGTCAAGGAGCCAGGAATCTACCAGCGGCATTTGGACAACGCCCTTAATAATTTGCTTTAACTTTGGGTCAGCCCTGAAGTGGTCAAGCAGTTGGACTAGATGATCACTGTAGGTCCCTTCCAACGGAAATATTCTAGACTAGTCTAGTCTAGTCTAGCCTAGTGGATTCCATTCCATTCCATTCCATTCCATTCCAAATTTCATTAGAGAACACCAAGAGAACTGTATATTTCCCAAAGTAGTAATGACCACATTATAGAGGAACAAACCTCTTTCTGTCTTAGGCGCTGTTCCCCTAAAATGCCATGTCTTCTGAAAACCCATCCAACACCAGCTGGTAGTGGTTGCAGTGTGCCCTTTGAAGGCAACAAACACAGGGGTTGGAGGTAGACACAATACAAAATGTGGCGATTTGCTGTGACAAACAGACTGTCAGCAGTTTTTTCTTTTTTTTGTTCCATGTCAGGTGACCCTCTGGCTGTCTCGCTAAGAAAAAAAGTGTCACAACTCAAGCCACCAGACCCCAACCACTTTAGTCCACTTATGCATCTACTTAAGGAACCAGCGGTTTACACTGCCTATTTCAGCTAATAGAAAGATTGCCATATCAACTGAAAGGGCTCCTAAGGAGAGTTAAACTCCGCACAAGATGGGATAAAGAAGGCTCACCATTTATAGAAAACAACTTCACAGAATCACAGAATCACGGAATTTTCAGAGTTGGAAGGGACCTCTAGAGATCACCCAGTCCCACTCCCCTGCCAAAGCAGGACTGCCCAGAGCACAGCACTCAGCACTGCATCCAGGCGGGGCTTGAAAACCTCCAGAGAAGGGGACTCCCCCACCCCCCTGGGCAGCCTGTGCCACTGCTCTGCCACCCCAACCCCAAAGGAGTTTTTCCCTGTATTTGAACAGAACCTCCTATGTTCCAACTTGTGCCCATTGCCCCTCGTCCTGTCACTGGGAACCACTGAAAAGAGTCTGGCTCCATCCTCCTTCAACCCACCCTTTAGATATTTATAAGCAGTAATAAGGTCTCCCCTCAGCCTTCTCTTCTCCAGGCTAAAGAGTCCCAGCTCTCTCAGCCTTTCCTCATAAGGGAGATGCTCCAATCCCTCAATCATCTTGGTTGCCCTTCAAACATAGTCTTTATTTAGATCACTATAGTATGTTCAATACTACAACACTGAACTGAGAAGAGTTAGGTAAATTCAATGTTGAATTCACACCAAAATGTAAGGACGGTGCTAGTGTCTTTAGGAGATTCAGGAAGCCTTTTTTTTTAATATCAGTTCAGGACACAATCTTTTTTCCATAAATCACAGTATCTAACTGATGTTTGAACTGGTAAAAAAAAAAAGGGTCATTTTAGAAAATATCTAAAAAATTATGCTCTTTTAGCTTTACAGAGTTAAAAGCATCTCTTTTTAGTTCATTTTCTTGGCTTTATCAAGTTTCTAACAGTAAGTGTGAACAGGATTTTGACAATTTGTATGAAAATCATTATTATGGCAGGAACATTTTTGATTTGTGACCCCGTGAATGCAAATTGCAAGAAAACAATTTTAAGTATTACAAAACTGACTCTTAGCTAGCTTTCTAGTTGTTTTTTTTCTTTTAGATTTGTATCAAGCTACCTCAGTAGCTTCTTTTTGAGAATATTTAGAATATTAATATTTATTAAAAGTGAGAAACTACCAACAAATGTCAAACAGATATTGGGTAAATGTTATACTGAAGTTAAATGGGTTTTCATTATTGGCTATCTTTCTCAGTTTCACTTTATTTGTTTGCTCTGTTTGTTATTACATTGGCTTTTTACCCTAACATATAGAGGGGAAGTTTCCTGATTTTTGCTTTATAAAGCTGTCACAGTCCATAATGACACCATAGATCTACGTTATATTCCTTTTATGAAATTGCGTTGCAGTCTTCCAGAATGCAAAGGAGGGTTGCAAACTGCTTACACTAGAGTATCAATCACTTACCTTCAGCTATAGAGTATGCATGGAAGAAATAAAATTTGAATTTCTTTATCCTATTTATTATGAAAAGATGTAACCGTATGTACAACAATATAATACCTTACTTGTTTATGAAGCCAGTTAGATTTATGGCCATGGTCCAGGCGGCCCTTATATTCAAATACACAATTTTTCTCAGTGGAATTCTTAAAATTACTGACATGGTTGAAGTTTATCACAGCACAAATACTTTGCCAGGTCAGTGCTTATTCGACACTTATGTCGTGAGCCACTCCTTTGTCTCACACGGAGATCCTAAATTGTCTAATCCAAGAGTACAGCTTCACTTCCACAAATGATAAAGAAGATATATAACCTGGCCACTGCGGGAAATTTATTTCATTTAGTGCGTCTGGTGAGAGGTTACAATGTAGGGTGGTCATAAAGAAAACAGATATATCTGGTTTGGACAAGCCAAATAGAATGGCCAAAGAAGAAAATAACACAGCTTGTGCCAATGAGTAAAGTAAATAGTGCTGCTTCAGATAACTCACAATGCTGATTTAAGATCATTATGATTTTTCGCAGTTGCCCAGAAACTATCACGCTATATTAAATTTAAGTTTATCATCTCTACATAAAAATAAGAACATTTATCCTAGACACAGATTCAAATCTCGGTATTTTCAGAAAGTATTCTCCAGAGAAAATAAACTGGCTGTGATTTATCCTTCTAAAAGTTGCCAAGATTTCAAAGGAAACAAAATGTTTGTTAATAAAAAATTAAGTTCTTTTGACAAACTAGTCTACTGATAAAGAAAGGAGGTTTTATAGCTTACATCACTTTTAAGAAGATATGGAAAATCATTAAAGATACAGTTAAAAGATTTATGACCACAGCTGATTATCAGGAGAAGCAGCTCTTTCACCATAAATGTAGCATTTATTGTTTCATAGTAAATTCCTATTAACCCAAATAAATCTGCTTTTCAAAAAAGCTAAAGTTTGATGTTTCTAGACATCTACCTCATTTCTGTATCTTAAATTTAAAATAAATGCATGTGTACAGCTTTTCATGTAGCTTTCCTACCTTGACTCCCATTGGCTTCACCAGCTGTCTATTACACATAACATCCCACAGCTTTTTCTAATGCATACTCTGTTTTGGGGAGCGGGCTTCTTATTTAAGACGAATTTGGTTGCAAATGAGTGCTGCATCAGGAATGGATAATTCTCACTGCTACTGGAGTTAAAAAAAGCACAGCTATGATTTTTTTAAACTGAAAGGTGTATGTCATATTCACGATAATTCTAGTTTTGTGCCTGTTTATGTATGCCCTCTACATTCACACCGGTTCCATTCACACCTGTCCTGTTTTCCACATCTTAAAGTAGTCTCAGAAACTAAAGAAAAGTTGGACAAAATTATTGATTTATTAGTTCTAAATGAGCAGAACTGTGAAGTGACTGAGCTACCAATCAAAACAGTACTTAAAATTAGCTCTATTCCAGTATAACATTTGTTATTATATGATGCTTCCTTCCAACTTACATATAAACATTGGATAAAGAACTGGCTGGATGGTCACACTCAAAGAGTTATGGTCAACGGCTCGAGGTCCAAGTGGCGACCAGTGACGAGTGGCACTCCTCAGGGGTCAGTACTGGGACCGGTACTGTTTAACATCTTTGTTGGTGACATGGATGGTGGGATTGAGTGCACGCTCAGGAAGTTTGATACCAAGCTGTGTGGAGCAGTTGACACACTGGAGGGGAGGGATGCCACCAAGAGGGACCTGGACAGGCTGGAGAGGTGGGCCTCACGAAGTTCAACAAGGCCAAGTGCAAGGTCCTGCTTGTGGGTCAGGCCAATGCCAAGCACAAATACAGGCTGGGCGGAGAATGGATTGAAAGCAGCCCTGAGGAGAAGGACTTGGGGGTGTTGGTGGATGAGGAACTCAACATGAGCCAGCAATGTGCGCTCGCAGCCCAGAAAGCCACTGGCATCCTGGGCTGCATCCCCAGCAGCATGGCCAGCAGGGCGAGGGAGAGGATTCTGCCCCTCTGCTCTGCTCTGAGGAGACCCCGCCTGGAATATTGCATCCACCTCTGGAGTCCTCAACAGATGAAGGATATGGACCTGTTGGAGTGGGTCCAGAAGATGCTCAGGGGGCTGGAGCCCCTCTGCTGGGAGGACAGGCTGAGAGAGTTGGGGGTGTTCAGCCTGGAGAAGAGAAGGCTCCGGGGAGACCTTAGAGCCATTTCCAGTCCCTAAAGGGGCTCCAGGAGAGCTGGGGAGGGACTCTTGGTCAGAGAAGGGAGCGATGGGATGAGGGGGAACAGTTTTATGCTGAAAGACGAGAGATTTAGATGATATGGGGAGGAAATTTTTCCCTGTGAGGGTGGTGAGCCCGTGGTGCAGGTTGCCCAGAGAAGCTGTGGCTGCCCCATCCCTGGAGGTGTTCAAGGCCAGGTTGGACGGGGCTTGGAGCAACCTGGGCTGGTGGGAGGTGTCCCTGCCCATGGCAGGGGGGTTGGACTCAATGATCTTCAGGGTCCCTTCCAACCCACACCATTCGATGATTCTATGATATGCAATTGTCTAATTTTCCTGGTGTATCATAGACTCAGATATGCATTTATGTTAACATCTTAAACTAGATATTCAGAATATGTGCAGCCAGAAAAAAAAATCCTGTGTACAGGAATTGCAAAAATTGCAAGAATTTACATGAAAATCAGTTTTTACTTTGGATGTCTTATTTCTTTGAAACTTATGAATTATTTTCCTCTTTTAACTTAGCTAAACTCTTTAATACATTTAATACAATATCACTTACATAGTGTATTTTGTAGGACAGAACATGCAGTGACAATTATCTATATTTGGATGGTTCTCATTACTGTTGTAATCTTTTCTGCAGCATAGTATGACTGGACCAAAATTTAGGAGAATTATGGAATATATTGTTTCCTTCCAATGTTATGTCTGTTTGTTCCTGGCTGCTGCTAAGACTGTCTTTCTGTTTCTGCAATCTGAAGTTGTAGCAAGAACTGTATTCCCTATTTTTTTCATCTGAAATGACCTTTGGCAGGCTTCCTCTAGCGCTGAACCATATGCATATGGGTCATCTTGGATTGGAGGAAATAATTTCCTATAGGAAAGTTGTAAAATCGGGATATTGCCTTCCAGAAATATTTGAAAATATACATATTTTGGCTTGTATTTGGCGTTCTCTCATTCCTATGACCTTGTCCAATGCTGCACTATACGAATTCTGATTTAAATTCTTTCCATTCAACAGGAAGCCATAGCTTTCCACTTCATCCAGCTGTTGCTTCACTTGGTTACACGTTATCCAGAGAATGTTACTGTGCTCTCATTTTCCAACACAGAAGAAAACTTCCAGTTGTTTTGGTATACTCAAAAATTTCAGAACTTTTCTATAAATTCATAGGAGAGATGTGGAACCAGATGTGATTACTTTAGCACTAATATACGTCTAAAATTGGGAGGTTATTTCTGAAGAGAACAAGTACTGAGGAAAGGTTTCCAGTTCATGAAAGGCACTCAGCAGGAAACACAGTGCTGGGAATAGGCGGTGTTTTCATTACAGGAAATTAAAGGTGTCTGCGAAATACCGCAACTTTCGTTTTTTCTCAAAATCAGTGGATACCAGAATTGCTTCTGATAAAACTTTCCTTGTGTTAGAGTTTCCTAGCAGATGTTTGTCAGGTTTCCTACATCTTGTTTATTTGCGTATCTGTATCCCTGGCTTGCAAACCTCCCAAGATGTCAGCAGTCCACACTGTATATTTAGAATAGCCAAAGAAACAATTTTCATGGCATCAGTGATGTCAAGGCTTCCTCAAATCTTAGCTCACCAGCAAATCTGGCTGGAAGTTCTCTAAGGAAATGCAGTTTGACTGGAAAATGTCAGTTCATAAAACCTGAATACGGCTTATAAAAATTAACATGATTCAGTGAACCACAGGCAGCTCACCTTACAGTCTACTGGAAACGCCGTACATCTGGGTTGGTGATTCCCAGAATCACAGAATGGTTGAGGTTAGAAAGGACTTCTGGAGGTCACCTGGTCCAAAACTCCTGCTCAATCAGGGCCACCTAGAACTGGTTGCCCAGGACCATGTCCAGATGGCTTCTGAATATCTCCAAGGAAGGAGACTCCATAACCTCGCTGGACAGCCTGTGCCAGTGCTCAGTCACCCTCACAGTAAAACGTGTTTCCTGATATTCAGACAAAACCTCTTGTGTTCCAGTTTGTGCCTGTCGCCTCTTGTCCGGTCACTGGGAACCAGTGAAAAGAGACTGGCTCCATCTTCTTTACACTCTCCCTTCAGCTATTGATGAGATTCCCCCTGAGCCTTCTCTTCTCCAGGCTGAGCAGTCCCAGCTCTTTCAGCCTTTCCTTGTAGAAGAGATGCTCTTACTTATCTTAGTGGTCTTTCACTGGACTCTCTCCAATATGTCCATGTCTCTCTTGTACGAGCGAGCCCAGAGCTGGACACAGTACTCCAGGTGTGGCCTCTCCAAGGCTGAGTAGAGGGGAAGGATCACCTTCCTCAAACTGCTTCCAACTCTCCTCCTAATGCAGCCAGATGGTCAGCCCTCAGCATGCACTGGTGCATTGGATTGTCCCTCCCCAGGTGCAGGACTTTCCACTTGTCTTTATTGAACTGCATGAGGTTCTTACCAGCCCATTTCTTCAGCCTGTCGAGATCAGTGGTGTTCAGGGAGGTTTGCAACAGCTAACGAGAACAGCCAGCTAGAAATACTGGATACACACACAGAGGTGGAATTTCTGAAAAGATGAATCAATTCATATAGATGAGGAACTTCTTAAGGCAAACAAAACTCCCATGTCTGTCTATAGTGTGTGGATAACAGAATACTACTGTGCAGTGTAAGAAACATTGGTAGAAGCAACTGCATGGTATTTATAAATATAACTTTGTGCTTACCTTTGCAAATCAGAACTGTTGAGGAAAATGCTACCATAATGTCACTGACATGGCAAACAGACAAGTACTTACACAACAAACAACAAAAAAAAAAGAGTTTATGACCTTTGGAAAAAGGGGCAGGCAACTCAGGAGGACTACAAGGATCCAGTGAGGTTAAGCAGGGGGAAAATTAGAAGGGTCAAAGCCCAACTAGAATTCAGTCTAGCTTCTGCCATAAAAGACAATAAAATTTTTTTCTATAAACACATTCACAACAAAAGGAGGACTAAGGACAATCTCCATCCTTTATTGGATGGGGGGGGAAACAGTGACAAAGGATGAGGAAAAAGCTGAGATACTTAATACCTCCTTTACCTCAGTCCAGTAAGACCAGTTGTTCCCTGAGTACCCAGTCCCCTGTCCTAGTAGACAGGGGCGGGGAGCAGAATGAAGCCCCCATAATCCATGGCGAAATGGTGAGGGACCTGCTCCAGCAGTTAGATACACACAAGTCTATGGGCTCAGATGTGATCCACCTGAGGATACCGAGGGAGCTGGTGGAAGTGCTCACCAAGCCACTTTCCATCATTTATGAGCAGTGCTGGCTAAGCGGGGAGGTCCCAGTTGACCAGAGGTTATCAAATGGGATGCCCAGCTACAAGAAGGGACAGGAGGATCTGGGGAACTACAGACCTGTCAGTCCGACCTCAGTGCCGAGGAAGGTTATGGACCAGATCATCCTGAGTGCCATCATGCGGCACGTACAGGACAACCAGGGGACTGGAGCAGGCTGCCCAGGGCAGTGGTTGAGTCACCATCCCTGTATGTGTTTAAAACATGTACAGATGTTGTGCATGGTTTAGTGGTGGACTCAATGATCTTAAAAGCTTTTTCCAACCTAAATGATTCTATGATTCTTTCACTTAAAACACATAAGAATTTATACAACAAACTTAATATAACGAACTTTCATTGTTGAACCATGAAGTTACAAGAAAAGAAACTATGTATTCATGATTTGAATTTGGCATACTAAGACATTATTTAAAAAGAATATTTCTTGAGGAATAGTCCTTCAATGGTTTATAAATAACAGATTCTTTAAATAAAGTTACTGAAACAGGATGATATACTTTTGGACATAAGATACAGTTTTACATGTATCAGCAGACCCAAATTATCTGTCCAACCATACACAAGTCAGAACTCTTACTTCTGGTACTTGAGAAATTACAGAGGATATAATAAAACTAAGAGATGAAAGCTTGAACTGGTATCATAGCAACTCCAGTAAATAAGTTTACATTTTCTCTCCAGTACTGAGCTAGGTTGAAAAGTCCTAAAGATAGTAGACAATCTGTTCAGAGTTCTGCAGGAATCAGATGCTTGAACAACACAGTGTGAATGTTTTATGAAAAATGACACCAAATTAGATCTAGTCCATCTGAACAGACAAGTAGTATTTATGGTGGGAGAAAATCCAGAAGAAAAGCTTAAAGCCAGCCTCAATCAGAATGGTTCAGCTACCAGGGAAAAGGGAAGTGTGTGTGTGTGTGCGCGCGTGTGTGTGTGTGTGTTCCTGCCTCCCCCAGCCCCCCTGGGTCATATTACCTAAATTCAGCACAGCAATGTTAAGCACATTGCTCTGGAGTAACCGATTGCACAATGTTTATATTCCACCAAAAGTTGAATAGAGGGACAACAGAATTATTTTGAATTCTTTCACAACTCTGAAAATGGAAACTGAACTGAATTTGCTGTTGTTGTATGGTTACAGCAGTTATTACTTAACTGACGCGAGCCAACTCATTTCGCAGTCCGCCTGCCTAGCCGAGTCCTCGGGGAGATACCTGCGCTATCTCCCAGCTGATTAGCTGGAGTGCGACCGGCACAGCGGCTATTGCAGCTCCACACACAGCTGGGCCCGAGCCAGCTTATTTTTGACCCGGTTTTGAAGCCTACATGGGACTCGGACTATCACGTGTTGAATAATTTATCCCGATGTTGGTAGAAACTTAAGAGAAAAACTATCAAGGATCTACTGGAAGAGTAAAGTTTATTTTGAAAAGCAGCGTAGGTCATGGCTGTTGGTGCCACTCCAGCTCTACTAAACTCGGTGCCAGAGCCAATGATTCATAACTGTTTGTTCAACAAACGTTAACCTATGAACATACGGAGATTACCTCAATGAGTTTAACTAGAAATATGCAACACAAAATACAATTTAATCTCATCTATAACTCTGTACTTTTGTTACCACCTCTAGTTACATTGCTATATCAACTCTTTCAATATACCTACAAGCTCTGAGAAATCAAACAGAACCTAAGCTTTGCTAGTAAAACTCTGGAGTCTCTTTCAGTCAAAACTTCTTAAATAGCTACCAAAGAAAGGAGATAAATGTATGACTAGCAGCAACGTGGCAACCGTCAGTTTGTTCAGCATTATAAGGACAATAAATAAATTAAAAAAACAGCTTTCCCTTACTAAGACCAGTGACTAAAAGACTAAATTCCCTTTAGACTCAGTGCAAACTAGTATGAGTAAGTTCTAGGAAGGCATCCATGAGTAGGAATTTCAAATATAATCAAATAAAAATTATTTATAATACCATTACAAGAAACGGGAATCCAGGTCTCGCTGGGAGTAATAAATCCAGTATCTGTCACTAGACTGCAGTGAGAGTCACATCATAAAGGAGCATGAAAAAGTGAAAAGATGAGAACCATCATGGAGCTTCAGATACTGCCTTTGATTGTAGCCTAGGTGACGGATGCTGAGCATTATCAGTAAATTTGGATTCATGTGACCATGTCTCTTTCCCAACTCGTGGCCAGGGCCCTGAGGGCACCATTAAGCCCTCCAGTCCCTGCCTGGCCCCTTCCATAGAATAGTTTGGGTTGGAAGGGACCTTGAAGATCATCTCATTTCAATCACCCTGCCATGGGCAGGGACACCTCCCACCAGCCCAGGTTGCTCCAAGCCCTGTCCAACCTGGCCTTGAACACCTCCAGGGATGGGGCAGCCACACCTTCTCTGGGCAAACTGCGCCAGGGGCTCACCACCCACACAGTAAAAAATATCTAATCTAAATCTCCCCTCTTTCAGTTTAAAACCATTTCCTCTCGTCCCATGGCTCCCCTTCCTGACCAAGAGTCCCTCCCCAGCTCTCCTGGGGCCCCTTCAGGGACTGGAAGGGGCTCTAAGGTCTTCCTGGAGCCTTCTCTTCTCCAGGCTGAACACCCCCAACCCTCTCATCCTGTCCTCCCAGCAGAGGGGCTCCAGCCCTCAGAGCATATTTGTGGCCTCCTCTGGACCTGCTCCAACAGGTCCATGTCCTTCTTATGTTGATGGCTCCAGAGCTGGATGCAATATTCCAGGTGGGGTCTCCCCAGAGTGGAGCAGAGGGGCACAATCCTCTCTCTCGCCCCTCTGGCCATGCTGCTGGGGATGCAGCCTGGGATGCCAGTGGCTTTCTGGGCTGCGAACGCACATTGCTGGCTCATGTTGAGCTTCTCATCCACCAACACCCCCAAGTCCTTCTCCTCAGGGCTGCTCTCTGTCCATTCTCCGCCCAGCCTGTATTGGTGCTTGGCATTGCCCTGACCCACATGCAGGACCTTGCACTTGGCTTTGTTGAACTTCATGAGGTTTGCACAGGCCCACCTCTCCAGCCTGTCAAGGTCCCATCACTCCCTACCTCAGTGATGCTCCCCACAGCCCTGCTCTGCCGGGCCATGGGCCCACAGCCCCAGGGAGGTGCCCAGTGCCCAGGACTGGGACTGCTGGCAGCTGCCCCCCGGCTGTGCTGCTCCCTCCTGCCCCCCGGGCAGCCCCCAGCCCATGCAGTGCCCTTACAGCCAGCAGGGAGTGCAGGCTCAGGGCTGAGGCTCCTCCACCAGTGGGTCAGGATTTTGGGGTGCGGCTTGCCAGGGCCATTAAGGCTTATTAGTGCACTCAAGATCCTGATACCTTCTTTTCAAAAAAGATTAAAAGCTCTTAAAACAAACAAAGAAAAAAACCCCAAACCCCACGTAACTATTGAAATCTCAGCTTTCCACTCTTAAACTAACTTTAACACTTCTAGACTACGCTCCAAGCTGTGAAGTAGTCAGATGGAAAGATTTCTGATGTTAGTTCAGAAATATCAGAGTTTAATGTGAGATCCAGTTTAACGCCCTGTGTTTTCCAATGGGATAAAAATAGGTAAAAACTTGTTTTGATGTTATTGACAACTCCAGTGAATGTCAAAATGCATTGCTGGAGTATAACTTCACGTATTTTCACTTTCAGGATGCTAAATTAAGAATGGATTATAATTGCTATTGTACATTGTGTCAATTAAAAAAAGAAAAAAGCAACAAAACTCTTCTCCTTGCTAGATACCACCTTTAAAAGCCTAAGAAGAGACTCCTGTATCATTCAATATTTTTCTTCTTTTAGCTGTATCACTGCTGCTATTGCTTTACTGTTGAGTAATTCTACTGCACCTGGACATTTAAAAATCATTTCTATTTTGCCCTTTAAAATTATTATCCTTAGTGTGGTATTTCCTACACGGGGATACTCTACTCGCACAGAAATACACAGAAAGGAAACCTGAACCAAACTGGTACAATATCTCAAGAATATGTGGCTTATTAAAGATCCTTTCTAAACTCCAACAATGAGAGAGGGACAAAAAGTAAAAACTTTCCAGTTGTTTTCATTTTGGTAGTATTTTGTTATTCACCTCTCAATCTCACGGTTTCTGATCAGATGCTCGTGTCTGCTACAGCTACAGTAAGTTTGTAATAGATGCTGAAGATTACTGAATAACCCAGGATTTTTCCAGGATTTGAGGCTGGCTGCGATTGTTTTGGTTTCTGGACATCAGTTGAATCATCTCCAACAGGCTGGATTCACGCCCAGTCAAAGTCTCTCAAGTTGGTACCAAAGAAATGCATGCATCGAAAATCATGACATCTTTCTGAAAATAATTGCTTATGTCTACGTGCAGGATAAACACAGCAATAAAAGTAATCGAAAACTTACTCAACAACTTTAATACATACCGTCTAAATTATTTGGGCAATAAGGTATAAATTAACCCAGAGCATTGTGAAGGGCGTTAACAAATTTAAAGAATTTGGCATGGAAGCATGTGTTTCAGGACTATATAAGACAGTGAAAACCTAACATTATGATACAGTCTCTGTGTAGGTGGCATTTAGGGATGGTACCTACGCAACAAGAAACTGGTTAGAAGGGAATGGGACTAGTTTGAGGTAAATTCTTTTTCCTGTAATTTAACAGATCCGAGTGTTACTCATCTCCATGCTTCCCTCTAGAAAATGGTACCATTGTAAGCATACTTGGTCAGATTTTTAGCAGATATCAATAATTAGAAGCACCTTTGTGGTTTTGATGGATATAGTTTGTGAAGAATCAAGAAATGTGTGGCTATTGTAACTGAAGAATATGATTTTTCTTCATGATTCTGTAAAAGATGCTTTTCAATATTCTCATGAATATTGTGTACACGAACATAGTGTTCAAACAAACACATCCAGTAAACACGACGAGAGTATTAGTCACTGTTTGAAAGAATCTAGGCGGACTGTTTATGAATTTTAACTTGCCATGTGATGAAGGCAGTGAAAGGCAATGGTCTACAATCCAAAATAATTTGAACTTTAAAGACCTACTGAAGAGCTAAAGAAACATTTACTGGCAGTTTTCCTTCAGTAATGCACAGCTAAAAAGCATTTAGCAGAAGCGACAGAACCCTTCCGAAGCCTCTGCCCAGAGAAATCTGCAGGGAAGCTGCCTCCTCGTTCAGTCTGGTCACTTTAGATTAGGACCATCATTTCTTCAGCTGTTTGATCGCCAGCTGTGGTTGATTTCAATCACGTGTAACAATAGTTCAGGGGCTGTATCCGAAAAAGGATTTTGGCATCTAAAATCTACGTCCAAAAATGCAGTCTAAAATACCACACTGACTGAGCCTCTAGACACTTTTATCCCACTTGAGCCCGTCTGGGACACAGTGAGGAGGTGGAGTTTCTGGGGCTGCCTGATCTGGCTCCAAAGAAAATGTAACAGTGCATTTTTTATGGTGTAAATTGATCCCAGAAGGAAATTTTAGTTAACAAGGTAATGGTTGGAGCACTTGCCTAGGCAACAAGAAACTAGCACCAAGACATCTTACCACCTCAGTACTCCCAATAACTGGATTTCAGAATCATTTTTCTTTCAGTACTTTACTGGTAGAATGCATCTTTTTTTCTGTTCTTTTTGTACACTTCAGTATGAGAGGAAGAGAAATTACAGAACCTCTTTGATGCTAATTTTGAATTCCATTTTACTCAAGTTGATCTCAAAATGTAGAGAGAGACAAATTTCATCATTCTCTTCCTTGTGTGTGTATAAGCCCTGCAGGGAGAGATTGTTTCTCATAAATACTGGGGATCTTACGGTTGCCTGATAATCACATATAAATGCTAACATCCATTGTTAACGGAGCATCCCTGTTTCACGGCCAGGACCTTTGGGGGAGAAGTCACGGGTCAGAGCAATAGTTTACGTGTTTCATTTCTATTAAATGATTTTATTGGAAGGGTGTTATTGAACTTTGATAGTTTATTGTACGTTAATAAATGGCCTGACCATAATCAGCACAGTATTATTCCTCTCTAGGCTGTCTAGCAGCCTATGATAGTGTTAAGTGATTAACGTTAGTGTACTTATGAATCTTATGCTGAATATGAAAAGAATTTCTTTTGATGGCAATGTAATAAAAAACTATTCCTGGCCGTTGTTCATACACAAATTGTAAAATTGTCTTATTTTAAGTTCTCTATGACACCAGCATATAAAATGCATTTCCCTATGCTGTGAAATACCAACAGTGTAGCATCTGAGACTTTGCACTGTATCACTTGATAAATATTTGCTATGTGACATTTAGTTCATTCCTGGGACACTGACTTGAGTTGGGGAGCACTGAAAGCATCAGCTGCGTAACTGCAATGTTAACGGCATTCTTTGACCTCTTATACATCTTTCACTGTTGGCAATAAATAAGTGAATTTTTCGGTAATAATTTTGCCGTGTTGTAACTTTTCCCCAGTGGCATGGGACCACTCCTGTTTAAGAGGAAGGGAGGCATACTGTCAGGTCAGGAAGAGAGCAGACTATGTCAATTAGGTTGCCGGGGGAGGATGTCTAGGTTCTCTGCTGAAGGCCCTGCCCTGGTCCATGATGTGGGAGCTATCAGCATGACATATGTTACATTTCTTTCTTTACTGAAAAATTAAAGTCGTTTCATTAACTTGTAAAGTTTTTCAGATTAGTCCAACGGATTCTACAGGCAGGAACAGAAGCTCTGTACATTTTTTAAGGTAACCAAAATCCTGTCCTATTAAAAGATCTTATTTTAAGTTGTTTACAGACGGGGAGAAAAAATGTGAGTTGGATAAAAAAAAAAACGGTTGCTTAAAGATGTGCAGGAAACAGTGGGAAAGGGAAACATGTTTGATAAGGAATCAGTGAGCAGGGTGGGAATTTGAGACTGGTTAGGCAAACTGACCATAACAAGCAGGTAAGAAAGTGGGAAGACAAATCGAAAAATGGGCTCAAGCACTTACATGTGAGTAAAAGGTGGTGAGGATGGACAGTATTGATTGTTAAAAGAAATTTGAGGAAGAGCTGGGATAGAAAGATTGCACACAATGACTGGAGAAAACAACCTGCGGTATTAAACTGGTAATAGAAAGAGAAAAAAAAAGATTGTAATGGGAAACTGAGGGATTAGAACAGCTATTTCAAAGCACTAACAGCATGGAAAAAAATGGGAGAAAATTACACGGAAAGAAAGATGGTCAAGAGCAGAATGGGTTGTTGGATGACTACGAAGTGGGCATATGTGGCCAGTGTTCCTGAATCTCAACCGCTCCTCAAATGACTACCAGTATTTATGAAACTCACGGGCTAGAGAATACAATTTCCTAAACACAGGTATAAATCCAGGAATTTCTCAGCACCTTACTATGATTTTCTGTTCTCTCTGCAGTGCTGGAACTTTTGTGCTATGAAATTAAAGGTTCCCAACCAACAGGTCTAGATGATGGCACTCCTATCCTTGCCTTGTTTCCAAAGAAAACTGTGGTTATACAGTTGCATTGTCTGTCTAACACCTTTTTAACCAACTGGTCAATGTCCACCGATTTTTTTCAGAGAGGAATCGGTCTCGTTTTGCTAAATATTTTGTGAAGTCCAATGACTGATCAAGAATACAGACCCCATTGGTGATCTGCTGGGAAACAATGTAGGGAGTCTAGCTGGTGGTGGTGTGCTTGGCTACATAGCTCCTGCTAGTCAGTACACACACAGCTTTGTATTGTTGAGTGTGTTTTTTTATTTTCTAACTGGGCAGGAGGTAGGAAGGAGGTAGAGCTACTGGAATTTCACGGGGGTAAGTACACAGAACCGAAGGCATCACAAGGAAGTAGCAAAGAGATTCGAGATATTGGGGGACCTGAAGACAAAAAGAGATGTCACAGGACACTAAAGGTAACAGGAGCTAATGGGAAGAGGACTCCCTGAATTCACTGAATTCCTGCATCGCTGAAAGCTCAAACGCATTTTTTCTAACTCCCAAGAAATGGCTCACACGTACACTCAGAACCATACAGTGAAGGAATATGGAGTTAGAAAACCATAGAACTATCCTCCCAACCTGTTTGTCCCTTTGTACATGGGGCAGTAGGTGCCTAGTGGCATTTCTAAATCATATTTGTACATCTCAACTACCAAAACCTTTGAGACGCAGTTTCTGTTTTTGAAAACATTGTTCAGTTTAATTTCAAAATTCTGTATTCTGTAGATAAGCAAAGAAATACCAATCATAAAAGGTAATTAAAAGGTTCTCTGCATGATAACGAATTGATCTTCTCATGTTATACATAATTGTATCCCTCCCTTGCAGAGTAACTAAAATGTTTTAATATTGTAATTTAAACATATTCTGTAGGCTTCCATTATAGAGCCTGCTAGTTAGACTTTCACGAGATTGTTGTGGGGAACAAAGTTCTTTCTTGGCAGCAGACTAATAATTTTTTACCCAGTTTCTTTAGAAGACAGCCAGTGAAATAATTTGCCTCCTTTCATGTGGTTTACAAAGGCCTAAAATACAACGTAGCAACAGAAGAGAGTGAATAACAAAAGTTAGACAGAAGTACCTAAGTCAGAGAAGCAAATGGAGTCAAATCGTTGACTGCTTTTTTCCTTCATTTCCACAAAATATTGATTGCATACTTAACAAAGTGGTTTTCTGCTTCTTAAACTTTGTTTATTCCTTGGCTCCTTCTGAGACTAGGATTACAGGGAATGGGCTGCTTGGCAGAAGTTTTCTCCTGTTACAGTTTATCTCACAATTCTAGTAACACTTGGTTCTTGGCTAGCTGAAAATATGTTTCCCTACAGTTGAGACAGAGAAGCATTATGCAAGTTATAGAAAAATCAGCTCTGTGCTCTCCTGCTGTCTTGAAGATCTGTATGGTATTATTCCCAGGAGCACAGAGTGATTTGTATCAAATTTATTCATTTTGGACCACCGCAGAGTGGAATAAATGTTTTTCAGCAAAGTATGCACACTTAAGGCTATCGCTTCATAGTCTCCTATGTAAACAACAACTGATTTGTTCAAGTATTACTTTGCTCTGACTGTCACATTAAACATCTTTCCTCACAAATTATATAACTCACATCTGGTGCCTCAACCTTGGGATCTCTGCCATGTACTGCTATATCTATCATTGCTTTTTTGGCAGAAACCTTTTCTTCTACCAGCTTTCAAGTTTCAATGCATACTTTTTACATGTTGTGATAAATACACACTTTAATTCCTGCCTTGTGCCAAGGTCAGAGACAGTTAACTGTTGCTCTGGCTTTGACAACTCTTTAAAGACTTAGTTGTGCAATTCAGCACCAACAACATTTATGTCCTTTGCAGGGCATCCGTGAAAAATTTTGGAAAATAAACCCAAAAGAAATATGCTTTTTTTTTTTTTTTAAGTCAGGAATGTTACTGAATACAGCGATTTGTATAAATTCTACTTGTAACTCAAGAGATCTGTGTTTCAATTTCTACACAGGCCTCCAGTGAATATAATCTACATGATTTTTTAAGGGGATTATAAGCATAGAGTGTTTTAGACCTATATTTACCCGCTCCAGTAAGAGTGGATCAGATTCTCTCCCACCTTGCATACTTTGTCATCATTTCCCCCCCACCTGATCTGAATGCAAAGCTCTGATTATGTCCCAGGTTCTCAGTAAAAATGCGAATAGCTGTGTAAGGCATGGAGAGTATTATCTACTCTTTTGTTTTAAATTATCATCAATTAATGGTTTCATACTTGTTTCTGCTAAAAATATGTCAACATGTATATTTCTCAGTTAAGGGAATATGTATTTTTCAGTTGTGTTCAATTAGACTCCTATTAAGTTCGATAGTTCTCGTGAGCCTACATTAAACATTTACTTATTTTTCTGGCTCAGCATCTTGATAATAGTGACCATGTCATACAGGTAACATTAGAAACGGATATAGAGATTAAAATATGTGATATCACTTTCAGTCAAAAGCTTTAGGAGATCAATGTCATAACTGTCAAAATATGCTGATGCTTTTTTTAACGTGTGAAGCCAGTTTTGTGTGTCTGTGGTCACTAAGGTTTTGCTCTGATAAACTGTAAACAACAAAACTTGTCAGATCTGCATACCCAAATGCTATTATTTTGAAACGTTTCCTTTTTAGGGTTAAATAAATAAATAAATAAATAAGGTTCTGCCAGTGGAAGCAGCAGAGAAATTTTAGAGTTGAATTTTGGAACTGTCACAATGAATTATTTAAGAATGAAAAACTTCTTTTTCACCATTTCAGCAAAGTATGATGACTCAATTGCATTGTTTTGAGCCCCTGTAATATCCTGTGCCCCCTTACAACTGCTTTATTTTTGAAAAACAGACTACGTCACATTATCTGGTGTAGCTGGAGCACACCATCCATCACAAAGCTCAATGCTCTGAGAAAATTGTCAGCAACAGGTACAGACAGAACGACAATTCCCACGGCTCATTCAGTAGTCTGGGTAAACCAAAAAGCTGGGTGGAAATAATAAATTTCACTTCAGTTTCATAAACTACAATATGTGGAACTGTGTTTCTCCGATCAAAATGAAATAATTTATTTTCTGAACAGAAAAAAAAATAAAATTGAAGAAACAGGCAATCAACTAAGAAAAAAGGGGAAAAGAGAGCCAGGAAAAATGGGAACTACCCTCGTTATATGCAGTCCTTCCCCTTATTTAAGATACATAACACAAATGTTTTGAAATTAAAATTACAATTCTACCATGATTTAGAAGAGAAAACAAGTTGTATCTCAGTATCTCAATGCAATAAGAAAACTTTAGTAGTGTTATTAAACACTTCTATCACTTTCTCATCTAATCATTTCCACATACTTTCAAAGAGTCAAAACAACTAAAATATATTAAAAAAAAAACCTTTTCTAGAGAACTAGTGAAGCTTCCATAATCTTTATTCAGAGAAATAAACAGTCCAAGAAGTCTCTTATAAATTCACATTATAAAAGTTAATCCTATTATTATTTGATAACTGGTAAAATAGACATTACAGCATTATCTATCAATTAAACAAAAAAGTTCTGTTCTAATAATATGTTATTTAATACATGCTTGGAGCTTCAAGTTTAACACATTAACAGATTTTTTTATACATTTCCATTAGGAAAACATTGGTCATCTTTTCCTATGTTTCCTGCCTTGAACTGAGACAAAACCCTGCTAAAATAAGAAATAGAGTTTGGCAAATGAAGCCGGGGGAGTCTGGAGGCTGTGAGACTTTATCCTGAGAAGTTTAAGATATTATATTATTTCTACTGAACTGAGATTAAGAAAAAAAATGTATACTATTACACTATTGAATAATAGTAAATAAGGTGCATGTTTTAAATTAAAATCTTGGGATCAGGTTAATGCTCAGCTAGAGAGAAAAAAACCACCTAGTAGAGCTGTTGGAGAAAATCAGTTTTCTTTTGTTACAGTTGAAACAGTAAGAAAAGACACTTATAGAACAGTAAAGTGAACAAGGTAGAAAAGCTCATTATTTCTGCAAGGGAAAATCATTCTCCTCCATCTATTAGAACTGCTTTAGTGTAAGTCGCTTGCTGTAAAAACTCAGTAAAGAATGTACATCTAGATCATTTAAAACCTAGAAAGTAAAATGATTTAAGAAAACTGTTCTTTATGTTTGTCATAAAACACAAAATAAAATCCTTTGATTTAGTGCCAAAGTAAATATGTTCCATTCATCCAGAAGGAAGCGCTTCTGAGTCCCAGTCAGTCACCTTCCAACAAGTGCCCAATTTAAGTTATATGAAATATTGTCCTCTCAGTCTAAGTAACTAAAACCAGTTCTTTGAACCACAATGAAAATGAAATATGTCATTTTCTACATATTGGCACTGTGGACAAATTTTAACTTAGCCCAGAAATCTGCATGCAAATGACAATTACTTGGCATGCAAAGTAGATGTAGGAATCTTTGACTAATAAATTGTACTTCTGAGCACATGTAAGTGTAGACTACTGATAAAAAAGTCTATAGTAAACTTATAATTTAATAAAATAAACTGAAGAGTTGAGAGGTTCCTGCATGCAAGGCATCATATAATACTTGCAAACCTGACTTTTTATATTTGAATTTTTATTTAGCAGCTCCCATACCTTTAGCTGGACTTCTTAATCTGCAGAGCAATTTACAACCTACTGCCATCACAGTTTCTTTGAAAAACAATCCACTCCAGTTATAAAAGATGCAGTGCTTTGGTTTTGTTTGAGAGATTGTGCATCACTTCTTATTCACAGATGTCTCCTGATTATCACAAAATCATCTATTTTTTACAAAAAAAACCCCACACTAATGTGCTAGGAGGTATTATAGCTGTTATTAAATTGCTATCATTTAGTGGGCAGAATGAAAGATAATGCTGTATATTTTATGTTTACTGATCAGCATTATCATTTAGCAAAAAAGTAATGGGCTGTGAATATGACAAAAAGAGCTGAAAGCTGCCAGTGGGTTTTTGCTTCTTTAAAAATAATTTCAAAGCACAAATTTGGAACCAAATGTATTTCACCTTCAGCTTTCAAAAAAGAACTGGAACCCCTTTTTATACACAGGGCTTCTGAATTTTTGAGTTCCAGCAGCAAAGAAGCTTTCTGCGCAGACTCATAGGTACTGAGGCTCTAACTTCAAGCTATGCCTCGAGGATTTCTCAAGTAAAACAAACAGCTCTCTTGAGAAAATGCCCTAAATAAAATAAGAACAAGCAGCAACAATTGCAAATAGTTTCAGCGTGCTCATGATGGATATGAATGTCTTTCTAGCTACCAGAGCTTCCCCGGTCTTCTAGATCACCAAAGTACTCCCTCCAAAGGCAGCTTTTTCAGAAAAAAAAAAATAAAATAGAATTCTCACAAAGTTAAAGTGATGCATCTGACCTTCTTACATTCAGAGCTGCAACCCTGCCTTCCCTGAAAAAACAATCAAAACTTTCAGTAACCATCCTGACTTGGTTGTTTATTTTAGGTTTTCCTTGCACTAGGGAATGTGGAAATATAATTCATCCTCATAGAACTGCTCCAGTAAGTCACTTTTCATAGCAAATTTATGCTTCTGTTAAACTAAATATAATATTTTTCCCATTAAACAACTTAAACTCTTAAGATACTAAGTTTATTTTCCACTTACGGTAGACAAGGAGAACTAAAGCTTCCATAACAAGAAATTATATTTTAAGTGGATTTTAGTACCATATGGGCAATAATTGTAAAAGGTACTGTACTTCAATCAAACTCAGAAAAAGATTTCTGTGGTCTTTGAAGCAAATTAGTTCTATTTCACAAATGGGTGCTAATCATAACATAACAGCATCAAGGGCATTGTAGCAATCTAATCTCAGATGTAAAGTGATGTTTATGACACTAATTGATTCGTTATACAAACAGCAGCGATTCTTTGGCTTTTCAATATAAATAAATCATAGTAATCCTGGTATTTAGTCCTACAAAGCCCTGGACAAATGCTGCATGTATACTGTGTAATCTGAAAATGAAATTCATGGTGAAAAGGCTTGTTATAATCTAACAAATGCCTCACATATGTATTTGGCAGATTCAGTGGGCAGTAGGAGATGATTATTCCTCTCCAGCTGCTGCACAGAGATGCTCCGTATCCCTTCACAGCACGGCATTTTCCCATACACACACCTCGACAGCTTTGCTGATCCTGGCACTTGAGGATTCAGTCTGATTTTATTTTCATAGAGAAAATACAGTTTCTAAGAAAGTACCTCAGTACGCAGCTTCTTACACACTTTTTTACCGTTTCCTACACTAAAGACTTCAGAGTGAAAAACATTTTAGGATGCTTTGTGAGAAGGCAGCCATCTCCTAAGTAGGTGTGGTAACAGTAATAAGACTTTTAGGAATAAGTCTTTATTGCAATCATTGCTTTTGCTACTATTTGTAAAAAAAGAAAATGTAGTGCTTTGTTCAACAGTCTCAACATGAAGCAGCCCAAAATTTAAGCACTTAGTGCCAACACAATAATATCGATTTTCAGTTTAGAGACAGTGATGCAGTTCCTACTTAGTGTCTCTTTGTATCAGCCCAAAGGTGAAAGTTTGCAGTTTAGTACCCATAAAGTCACTTATTGAAAATGGTTACAAAAATGTATGATGAATATTACCTTATAGCAGCCTTCCAGTATCTGAAGGGCGCCTACAAGAAAGCTGGAGAGGGACTTTTTACAAGGGCATGGAGTGATAGGACGAGGGGGAATGGTTTCAAACTCAAAGAGGGGAGATTTAGAACAGATATTAGGAAGAAATTTTTCACGCTGAGGGTGGTGAGGCACTGGAACAAATTGCCCAGAGAAGCTGTGGCTGCCCCATCCCTGGAGGTGTTCAAGGCCAGGTTGGACAGGGCTTGGAGCAACCTGGGCTGGTGGGAGGTGCCCCTGCCATGGGGGCAGATGATCTTGGAACAAGATGATCTTTAAGGTCCCTTCCAACCCAAACCATTCTATGATTCTATGGTAGGTTTATTGGTAGATCAAGGAGTAGTTCCTTCACCCAGAAGCAAGTTGTAAGCACGAATTATTGGCAGGTAGACAGGGATGCCCATCAAGCAAATGTACAAATTCATTATTTGAAAAAAGCTCAGGACCCTGAGGGAACTACCAGCCCTTAGTGCTCCTGCCTGACTCGCCCTGGGGCATCCCCCCACCCTGCCCACAGCCCACAAATACCATTTTGCAAGGAGTAAATGGTTAAATCAGTCCTGTAATTGAATCTATTGTGACTACAAGTGATAATTTCACCAGAAAGTTGCAACCATAGTGCTGAAAAGAGCTAACCAAGTTTAGTTCAGGTCTGCATCTGCTGCGTTCCAAGAGTCCTAACTGACTGTAGATAACATGCAAGAAAATCATCAACACGTCTAAGAACTTCCAAACCATAAACATATCATTATCTTTAAACATATCATTTTCTTGATAATATATTTGATGAGCAAAGATAATTTGGCTGCTGTATTTTTTGTACTGAAAGAACAGCAAGCTGCTATAGCTATGTATGTTAGCTCGAGTGTACACACCCTTTGTAATATCCAAAACAAAGAGGTGGGGTGGGTGAGGGTTTTTTCTCATATTCTGAAAGTATCATTATATTCTAGTATCCCATTCATTTC
>VUYV01000538.1:173058-200433 GCA_008711295.1 Anarhynchus alexandrinus
CCCCCCCCCCCCAAAGAACCTATAAATAAATTAATAAAGTTTATTTTAATGGTTTGTAGGTGATACAGGCCAAGAACATGCACTGTCATGGGGCTCAACAATCTGAAGTGAACTCCTCATTTGTTTATCCAGAAGGAAAACTAGATTTCTACCAGATTAAAAAACACAACCTTATCAAACATACAATACATTTGTATAAATTAGTAGTAGACAAGAGGAAAATAACCATTGTTTTGGAGTTCCGAAACATTCTTAAGGTACTTACACCACCTGCAGGCTCCGAAAATGAATAAAAGAAGAGGCACTCTGTCTTTTCCTCTATGATTAACAGTATTTCCTATCATATTTTCCCTTACACTTACAGCTTTCTTCTTTTAACTAAGCTTATCGTTGCTATATATTTCATCTTTACGTATTCCTTTCCATTTTGCTTCCCTGTATTGTAAAAAAGTTGAATTTAAGATAAAATAAGACAGTAGATACTGTAGAATATTCTGATATTTTGGGACTGTAATTTTCTACATTTTGTTATTTTAAATTTTTATATAAACTCTTTAAGCTGCCATTACTTCAACGTTCATCCTGGGAAAAGCAAAAGGGGCATTTCAATAATTTATTTGACTGAGATTTATTTCTTATGTTTACCTTGCTTTCTATTAAAATATTGATGGATTTCACTGAAAACCTGTGCGACTTCCAGACAATTCTTTTGGCTTTGATTTTCAGTATGGCCAAAAAGAAATCCCAAAATTAACTACTTGTTATACAAAAGCCATTGAACTCCTGTCACTGAAAATAGAGTTTAATTTGTATTTATGACTCCTGTCATTGAAAACAGAGTTTAATTTGTATTTAAATAACACTTCCATGAGTTTTCTGAGATCATTATTTGACAAAGTCTTTTTCCAAACAGATCATTTGATGTGTGTATAAACAATTAAAAAGAACATCCACATACCATATGTAGATTGAATATAAATTCCACGCCCTGAGAATGCCCTGTTCCTACTTTCCAAAAGTCTCATTTTTCAGTAGACATAATATCCTCATTAATTCCAGCTGCTGGAGAAAGAAAGATCGTCTCTAAACCAGCCAGACTCCCAGCCAGATTTACGTAAAAGTTAATTCCAGATAGGTGATACTGAAGAGTGTGTGTGTGTGTGTGCGCAGGGATACAAAAAAGAAACTTGTGGGAAGAAAATGGCAAGAAGAATCAAAGGCGATAGGCTTTCATATTACACTGCAAACTGGATAAGCTGAAACTTCCACATAATTGCAGGAAAAATGCGCTGTAGAAGCATGAAAACAACACAATAAACTGCTGTGCTATGAAAATCAGAAAAAAATTAGTAGTAGATAGGGCAAATGTCGTGGCAGCACATGGTTATTTAAAATTATCAGTGTTAGGGGTATCAAAAATTATTCAGGAGTTAAGTCTGCTCCTGACATCAAATTACAAATCTGAAGATCCTCGTTTTCTTTTGTGTAAGCCCTGGGTTCCTCCGGAGCTCCTAGCTGTGGAGATGTGCCGAAACAACGTTTTAAACAAATGAAAGTGGTCATCGTGGCTGCAAAGAAGTGCAGCAGAGCTATCAGTGTGGATTTCATGAGTTATTTGTCAAAAAATGGGTAATTTCTCAGGGTATTTTGAAACTATAATTATTAACTTTTGAAATATTTATGTTCAGTGCACCTCACTGGGAAATAACCATTTAAAGCATTCATACGANTTATTCAGGAGTTAAGTCTGCTCCTGACATCAAATTACAAATCTGAAGATCCTCGTTTTCTTTTGTGTAAGCCCTGGGTTCCTCCTGAGCTCCTGGCAAAGAGATGTGCCAAAACAACGTTTTAAACAAGTGAAAGTGGTCATTGTGGCTGCAAAGAAGCGCAGCAGAGCTATCAGTGTGGATTTCATGAGTTATTTGTCAAAAAATGGGTAATTTCTCAGGGTATTTTGAAACTATAATTATTAACTTTTGAAATATTTATGTTCAGTGCACCTCACTGGGAAATAACCATTTAAAGCATTCATACGAAACAGCGGCCAAAAATTGGTAAATAAAGATTTCCTGACATACTATTTCAGGACATCTGAAGTCGCATGCATCAAACAAAGCAATATTTCATCAACTGTCTATCTGGGCATGTCTGGAGAGTGCAAAAAGCTGGGTTTCCCACATCTATTTGCAGGGCTAATATTCTTTCAGTTTGGACGTTTTCCAGAGTTTCCTTTTTATTTTGCCAAAACAACTATGGTACTGTCCCCTTCAGCCTCACTTCTATCCCCCTGCTTTGAGCAGCATGCATGGCCGGGAAAGTGATTCAGATGGTGCTGGTTAATTCCAGCACTTGGAAGTCCATAACAGTAGATAACGAACGTTATGTTTTCGAAGGTAAATATTATTTTTATTTATTTAACTAATAATTTGAGATTATTTGACTCAGCCTGTAAGCAGGCTTACCACAGGCTAGAGATGAGCATTTTGACACCATTCCACATGACATCCTTGTCTCTAAATTGGAAAGACATGGATTTGACCAATGGACCATTCAGTGGATAACAAACTGGNATGGATTTGACCAATGGACCATTCGGTGGATAACAGACTGGCTGAACGGTCACACTCAAAGAGTTGTGGTCAACAGCTCCAAGTCCAAGTGGTGTGCAATGGCAAGTGGTGTTCCTCAGGGGTCGGTAATGGGACCAGTGCTGTTTAACGTCTTTGTTGGTGACATGGATGTTGGATGGAGTGCACCCTCAGCAAGTTTGCTGACGACACCAAGCTGTGTGGAGCTGTCAACACGCTGAAGGGGAGGGATGCCATCAAGAGGGACCTGGACAGCCTTGAGAGGTGAACCTGTGCCAAGCTCATAAAGTTCAAAAAGGCCAAGTGCAAGGTCCTGCACGTGGGTCGGGGCGATGCCAAGCACCAATACAGGCTGGGCGGAGAACGGACTGAGAGCAGCCCTGAGAAGAAGGACTCAGGGGTACTGGTGGATGAGAAGCTCAACATAAGCCGGCAATGTGTGCTCACAGCCCAGAAAGTCAACCCCATCCTGGGCTGCACCCCCAGCAGTGTGGCCAGCAGGGCGAGGGAGGGGATTCTGCCCCTCTACTCCGCTCTCTTGAGACCCCACCTGGAATACTGCATCCAGCTCTGGAGCCATCAACATAAAAAGGACATGGGCCTGTTGGAGCGAGTCCAGAGGAGGCCATGAAGATGATCCGAGGGCTGGAGCCCCTCTGCTGTGAGGACTGGCTGGGACGGTTGGGGTTCTTCAGCCTGGAGAAGAGAAGGCTCTGGGGAAGGCTCCAGGGAAACAGCCTTCCAGTATCTGAAGGGCGGCTACAAGAAAGCTGGAGAGTGAGTTTTTACAAGGGCGATAGGATGAGGGGTAACAGTTTTAAACTGAAAGAGGGGAGATTTAGTATGGATATTAGGGAAAAAAAAAATCACTCTGAGGGTGGTGAGGCATTGGAACAAATTGCCCAGAGAAGCTGTGGCTGCCTCATCCCTGGAGGTGTTCAAGGCCAGGTTGGACGGGGCTTGGAGCAACCTGGGCTGGTGGGAGGTGTCCCTGCCCAGGGCAGGGGGGTGAAACTAGATGATCTTTAAGGTCCCTTCCAACCCAAACCATCCTATGGTTCCATGACTTATCCTTGCAGTCAGCAAACCATTGTTTAAAGCACATAAATTACTTCTGCTGGAAATTCACAGAAATTCAATCCCTTTCAAGGCAAAAGAAAGCCCTCTGATTTTTTTTTTATATGCCTGATAAATAGGTATATAAAACCAGGTATTAGGTCATTGGGCTACACCTGGACCCAAACTGTCTCCATTTGCTTTGTGCATAGATTACATTGCTTATATTACTTGAAGTCAGCTACAGCACTACAGTAAATGGATAAGATTGACATTAATATGCAAATTAGACCACATCCATAATATCTTTCCATATGATTTGTTGTTGAAATAGAATCAGTTAATTCAGAAGCTAGTTTAATTCCATATATAATTCCATCTATATTTCCCAGGATCATGTTAGATTAGAGCATTTTTCTGTACTACTATTTTTGGAAGTATGTGAGCATGGTTATAGATGACGGTGACAGCTACAAGCTAATGGCCATCATCTTCCCTGTGCCAAGTGCTCCATGATTTTTGAGTAACAAAAAAAAGAAGGATTTCATTTTTGCCTAGAAATGCAAATGACTAAACATAATCATTAGCCCCTTTATAATCAGCTGAAAATAACCTGAAGTACCCCAACCTTGTTGGATTTGGAATCCTTTTTTTTAAGTCTAGTATGGTATCCTGAATGTTACTAGTTCATAAGTAAAAGTTAAAGCATTAGCCACTTTAAAAATACAAGATGCAGCTTAAATATTTTGGATGAAGCCAGATATGAAATGTTTCTTCTGTTTCATAAAATTAAGAATGTATGACAGTTCTAAATGAATCTTTCCATCAATTCAATGGAAAAAACCTAAGGCTTATTCTTTGTGTCGTCATAAAGAATCCAGATCCAATAAATGATGACCGCAGGTGACGGAGCAGGGACGGAGAGTAAGCTTTTTTACCAGTTTGAACCATCCTTCTCTACCGAAACACCAACTAAACACTGTTGGGGTTTTCTTCTGCAGATTCAGAGATATTGTTGCTAGGAGCTTTTGGCAAAAAGCCCGTACAGTGTATTCCAACACTGCCTTTATTTTGTGAGGTAGCTCTTTTGTAACGCAGAGAACTAAACCGATCACAGAACCTTTCCTTTGGGCTCTGGAAAGCTCTTCATGCAGTAAAACCATCCCCAGATTAAGGGCTTCCACTTCACAGCAGTTTGCTCCATTAGTCCAGTTAGGAGGTCGGTTGGGAGCATTAAAACTATAGTGTGTCACCTTGAGTAGCCTGTAGAGCACGATCTATGTCTCCCATTCCTGCAGTTCCGAAAACAGTGCCTACTTAGCAGCAGCCAGGTCTGCCTCAATGATGAATTCTAATCAGGAGTCAAGGAGATGGTAAATATTTCTGATACTCATGAAGTTCCCTCTTCAGAGAGAACTGCTGTTACTGCAGAGTCTCACATCACTGAAGACTAAAGCTAACACATCTTTCTAACACGCAGTATTGGCTTACACACTAAAAAGAACTTGGAAGAGTTTGTGTAACATTGCCCCCTGGTGAACTTTTTTGTAATATTTCTATTTCAAAACTGTTAAAATGCAATTTTCCTTCTGTTATTTTTGTATTATATTCTTCTTTATGACTAAACATAATTCTTTTAATAATTATAAACCTGTATTCATTTAAAGGCAAAATATTCAGATTCCACTGAACAGGAAAAGCTAGAATACTCTGAAGTTATTTTGTATTAATCTCATCCGTGAGATTTCCAGCACAGATTGACAATAGCCCAGTGTTCCAAACACACAAACACTTTCATACTTGAGGTCATATCAGTAAAAAAAATTTAAACTGACCCATATTTTTACATAATACTATTGGACACAGCATAAAACTTAGTACCTCACTTACCAGACCACAATAAAATAAAAGAATAAATAGTTCTATTGAAGAAAACAGAATTAAAAAGAATACTCTGTGTAAAATATAAGCTGAATTTTGGCAGGACATGAAACACTGCAGCTATAATTCTGCAGACAACAGTTAAGGTCATTTTAACGGCTTGGAGGAGGATTGTGCGTTGCAGCAGGAATTACTCTGAATTCCATTCACTGCCTATAAGAGATCACTGCCAGGGTTTTGGTGACATTGACTCCATCAGAAACATTAGGTATGGGATGGACATTTCAAAAGTGTTTGAAATCCAGCACCCTTTATTTAGCTACCTGTGTTTTTCAAACAATTTCCTGGGGTAGAAAGAATCAGTCTCTTCAGGTACTTAAATGTGATCTCTGTTCTGTAAGTAATCTTGTCCCAAGTGTAACTGCTAAATATTCAGAACTATCCCTTCCCCTATACTTAGGTGAAATCTATCGGTCACTTGCCTGGTTGATGACAAATTCACAGTCTTCATGAAAACGGGTAACTGCAGTCACCTGTCACAGCAGGAAACAATGTGATTTTATATAAATATGTGTGTGTGTGTATATACACACACATATGTATATAAAAAGTCATTACACCAAATCTGCTTGAAAGTAAACCAAGTTTTCCATTGGATTACATTCATTTTTTGCTCCCTTTGAAAATGTTATTATTTTGCTTTTTACCTAAAAACAGAAGCTATTGTGAGAAGTCCTTTGGCACCCAGGTGGCAGTACTGTCACAGAGGAGGCAGAGGCGACATCACGGAGCCCTTGCTTTAGACTCGGCTTCTGCGCGGGCACCACGCCAGTCTGACAGATGGGCACCAGCAATGGCAGCAACGTGCCCTCGCCTGGGCCTGTGCATCTCCTGCCTTTGCCTAGGGAAAGACTTTCATCCAAGATTGTCCAAACAGCTGTTCGTTCGGAGTTTCGTTAAGAAGAGATGTCAACACTAATCCATTTTTAAGCTAGATTAATTATTCTAAAACAGAAAAGTAAAGCAGCTTTTTGGCTGGCAGAGTGTGTGCAGAGAAAAGTCGGTATCTTTACACAAGCACATCAACTTCCCAAGGCTCTCCACTCCAGCTTTCAAGTGAGAGGAAAACTGAAAAGCCATAGTTACTCGTGATAAAACAAGGGAATAAAGCTATGTCATCCTGAACAAACCCAAATACAGATGAGCCCTAGCTTAGCATGATACACCAGCTGGGTGCCAGTACATTTGTGTTTCTGTGACCAAGTGGTGGCTACTTGGACTACCACTGTTCCACGTAACAGTTCTTGGAGGGATTGTGCTCCCCTTCTAGTCTCACTTTCTGGTTGTTTTTTTTCCTATATCCTCTTCCTAAATATGCCACAATGTGATGGGGGAGAAGCAAAAAGAGGAGGCGATACTCAGAGGGTGACAAGCCGTTAGGTGCCTCACAGTGCCCCGGTACTGTGACGAATCCCACCTCCGCTGCGCTGACGGGAAGGAAATGAATAAATTGACACGAAGTTTTCTGGTACTCCAGAATGTGCTTTCTGTGTCCTTTCTCTTTGGCACTAAATCAGGACCTGGTTTCCCACAGGGGAAGACGAAAAGGCCAGAGATTTTCCCAATGACTGTTTATTTAACTGAAATCCTGTATGAAGAACATCATACAGACGAGATGCTGTATGATGCTGTATGTCTGTGCGCTTCCCAAACCCTGGGGCTTTCAGACTACCGGTTCATACAGTTAGACAGTTGACAAATTACAAGCCCTGAAATTACTGACATTGTATCACCACTTTATTGACCAAATAAAAGCTATAAGGCCTGCCCTGGTTCAGCAGCTCTACAAGGGTTGGCTGAACGCATGGATATAGGGAGTATCCAGCAATTGCTACCTTATCTTTCCTAAGTCTTCGGGACGACAACAAGATGTAGGCTCCTGTGACTGATTCGGCACACTTAGCCTGCAGGGTTGATATGAATATGGTGATTTCTGAAAACTGCTGGGGTTGTATAAAAACCCTGCCTAGTTACGTGGACCTTATTTGTGATTATGTATATCAATTCCTTCTACAACAGATTTATTTGATGCTAGAAAAGGTGACAACATCACTGAATTAAGGACTAGAAATCCAATGTAGATGTTTCTCTGTACCTCAATAATAATTTTCCTCCTAATTTGTACATATTGCCTTCCCAGCTGTTTTTATTCCCTGTGTTAAACCTGTGTTCTTTACATTTGCAAACTAAACCTGGTCTGTACCAAAAAGGCCCTATTTAGTTATTTTTCAAAGACGGATTGAAAAAAAGAGTAGTATGTTTCAGGCCACGCTCCATTTTGATCCTTTCCTTCCAACAGTAATCTTTTAGGGAGGATAGTATACAATCTACACTAAGAAGCAAAGTGAATAGAAGCAGAAAAGTGACAGTATTTTCATTTTTAAAATACCAGCTCTTTGGGGAAATGAAGGTTTTATTCTTATCTTTTACAGCAGCTGAGTTTCCTTTGCATGCTGCTGACAGTGTGTTAGCTACCGGCTGGAACTCACAGGTTCCATTCTGACCCAGTGCAATGGAAATGTTATTTTAGTTTAACAGCCCACGAACAGCTCTTACAATGAGTATTTAAATAAACAACAACAAAAAAAAATCCCCTTCCAGAACTGCTTTACCAAATAAGCTCATGCCGCTAGGCAGGAACTTTGCAGGTAAAGGAAAGAGGGAAATATTTCCAAGTTCCCTTTATATCGATGTTACGTTAGTTGCTTTGTTAAACACTTGAATCCTGATGTATGATATAATCACATCATGGAGTATAATGTAAATAAACAGTGACCTCTGGGAAACTAAAGGACTTCTGGAAAATATCCATCAATAAGTACATAAAAGATATGTTCCTTTCCCATTGAATTAATTCACATGGCCTTCACTGAATTTCCATCAGATCACATCCCATTCCAGTTTGGACTGAAAAACAAAAAGGGCTCTTCACATGACATTATTGCTTTAAAAAATCTTGAAGGTGTGTAGAAATGACCCGGGCAGTTGGTTGGAATGCATTTCAGAAAATGACTGTACTCCTTTCTGCACGATTTCAAAAGTGTCTTTGCCACCTATCTTCTTAATGTTCCTTGACAACTCATTAAAGCATTTACAAATAAACTTTCCACGTCAAAACCTGGGGAATCCATGCAGTGTTTTGTTCTATTGTGAAAGCCACAGCAATTACAGATTAGTCTGGTAGATCTTTGGCTCCCATCACCCTAATTTTCTAAAGGCAACATTTTCTATTGTAACTCATTATTATTTGTTTCCTTGACAATCTTTCTCATCTAGCCTTCAAGGCACAAATGACTATGGACTTGGCAGCCCTAAAACATTTCTCATCGAGAAAGCCCATAGAACACTTTGTTAATTCTCTCCGTATTGGTGTCAACACAGCAAGTGGGGAAAAAAAGGTGGCAGGAAGAACTTACTATTCTTCTCCTGCTGCTTGAAAGGAAGTGTATATGTATCTGTATATACACCTGCAAATATTCCTACATGCGTACACAGTACAAAATATTCTGTGCTCTTATTTGGGCAGCACAGTGCCGGGACATTGCTCCCCAGATCTCTGCTCCTTCTTTCCCCCTAGCACAGCAGTGACATTTCTCACTCCACTGCAGTCGCTTCCTGCGTTTAAATGGTGCTATTTCTAGCAAAGCACAGTAATGTTTGGTCCTCTACATTATAGAATCATACAATCATAGAATCACTGAATGGTTAGAGTTGGAAGGGACCTTAAAGATCATCTAGGTCCACCCCCCTGCCCTGGGCAGGGACACCTCCCACCAGCCCAGGTTGCTCCAAGCCCCGTCCAACCTGGCCTTGAACACCTCCAGGGATGGGGCAGCCACAGCTTCTCTGGGCAACCTGCGCCAGGGGCTCACCACCTTCAGAGTGAAAAATTATACTCAGCTTGATTAAAAACCAACTGAATAAAGTCATTCTGACTACTTCAACAAGCCTTTGGAGTGTCTTTTATGCCAAGTGAAACTTGTGACTGTATTTACAGCATTATATCTTACGTTTTTGTTCATGCACAACCACACTCACATGGGTGTGCCTATGGACTGTTCTACACTCCTGCCACAGTTTTATTCTGGTTCCCAAAATGAAACCACTATGATCAAGAACCCTTGGAAAGAAAGGTGGTATATAGGTATAAGAAATTCAAAATTTACTGAAAGGCCAAAGAACTTTCATACACAGTTTTTCTTCTAATATTATCATTGTTAGTCATTACTTTCACGTCCAATAAATAGAAAAACTTCCTGCTTTTCATGAGCAGCCTGTTAGTGCCAAACTCTTGGCTTTTAGTTGATCTTAAAGGACCAAATGCTCTGGGTGCTGTGGTGGTTGTTGAGAAGGCGGCTAATTCCCAATAATAGTGAACCTTGGTACCATTTTCATGGGCAAGAGGAAGCCTAATTCAGTGTACTCCACTCCTCACTCCTCCGCCTTTGCTCCATCTTTTTTTCTTCCTCGTGAGAGAAGCAGCAGCCCCTCATTGACTGAGCCTGCTCACCTCCAGGAGATACTCCGGAGAAGGTACAAGTCACTAGAACTAGCTGCTCTGCTAGAAACTACAGCCAAGGCAAGCTTTGATTCTAGGCACTGTGAAAGCACACACAAAAAGACAGGTTTCTTTCCAGAATTTACAATAAGAGAACAGACAAAAGGAAAGCGTAAGACACATTATGTGTGTCTTCCACGGGAAGAACTGAAGTGCACCGTGATTTACTTGCTACAGGAGAAAACAAATAATCACAGCCTAGATTTCCTGAATCACTTTTGTCACAAGACCATCCTCTCTGAATTCTGTTTGTGTTGCCTGTGTTAAAAAGCCTCACAGACATAGAGAGGGGATCCTGGAACTCAGCATCACTCTGACACTCTGATGCAGGCTCTTTGGTGAGGGTGAACGTTGCCTGGGTCTGTTCTACAGAGTAGGACTGGGACCTGAAGGAAATGGGGGAAAAGAAAGGGGAAAGCAGGAGAAGTGGTAGGAGATTACATGCTTCTCTTAATTAGAGATGTGTTTGAAACATGCACCAGCCCAGGCTTCATGTTCTGAGAAGGCAAATAATGCCAGGCTTTTGATTTCCACCTATACAAACAAGACCTGGTGCTGTGAAGAGAAGCTCACTGCACTGCGCAGCACTCACAGCAGAGAAACAGGGAGCAGAGATGCACAAGGGAACTTTTATAAGTTACAGAATCCAGCACTTCTTTTACTTCACTCTTCTACTTTTCCTAAAAAGTTATTAGGGAAACATATAATACAAAGTATGTTCTCAATTGAATAATTTCAATAAGAGGCGTTTCACAACAAACACTTGTACTGGGACCTTTGTTTGAAAGTTAGCCATGTGTTACACTATGGGTGTTGGCAAAAAAGGCAATTTTTAGGCTCCATCTAGATAATGGTGTGATAGTAGAAGATACTACTCTTAATGTCAAATTTCAAGTTGTATTTATTAAGATTAATTTTAAAAAACAGTAAATTTATTTCCAGTATTCCTTTGGCTTTCATAGTAAGAAAGAACGTTAACAATTGATTTGTACTCCTCTCCAAGGTCTACTCAGAGACACTAATATTAAGTGCTGCAAACATTCAATTTACAGCATTAATTTTCCTTGGGTTCCCTGTCTAGTTGTGTGTACTGCTAAATACTACAATCTGGACGACAGAAGAAACAGGTGTAACGCAGCATTCACACATCACTTTCATGAAATAGAAAATCTGAAATCTTACCAAATTGACATTTTAACCACCATAGACTGATGGTAACTGAAGTGCATTTCACCCATTGCTTTCAAAACTGTTTTACTTAGGGCCTACTGGAGATACATGTTCATTACCGACTGCACAGGATTACAATACGGTGCAGTCCAAAATGTAATTCGAAGTTCTTTAATAGTGTTTCACCTTGATGGTCAGGCAGTCAACTGGAATTTGGAAAACCTGAAACTTCAGTTTTTGTTTTGACTCAGTTTAGCATTCTTGCACCCGTCTAGCTAGGGGACCTCTCTTTCTTTTTGACCAGAAAACCCGTATTCTGATCTTTTCGATAACACACAAACCACTGTTGAAACGAACTAAAAAGTTGTTATTTTTTCACAAGTTGCCATTTTCCAAATTAAGATTCTTCCACACAGTTCTAGTTTCTAGTTCCCTTTTATTGCCTCCCTTTTTTAATGTTTTGTTAGTTGTTTATAGAAATACTACTAGGGCTTTTTTGTATAGTGTTTAAAACACACTTATGTTGCCCAGACCTTGAAGTAGTTTTCTTTTATGTTTATGCTACTTAAAAATAGAATTAGTTATCTATTAAAATAGCTACCTACGATTTGTAAAGCAATGTAAGCTCCACAAAATATCATCCATGGAAATTTATAAAACACAATACTCCCCCTGTGAAATAATGCAAAATTCTTCTCGAAAAATCAACAGCAAATTATAAGTGAAGAAGACAATGGTCTATTGTGGTGCAGCAGGCATGCATTCATCTTCTCTTAAATCTCTCGTGCAAACTAAAACCAGTCCTATCAGTATTAGGAAGGGATTTGATTTTGGATCAGTTTTAGAGTTCTTACTTGAAACCAATCTCTGTTACGCCAAACTTGTATTAAAAAAAAATTTCTAACTGTTCCTGAAATCATGACCAGATGAACTCTTCACTATATATATGACAAATCAAATTACTTCTTTCCATTTAATCAGTGTAGACAATTATTTTCACTCGTATTCAAGCTTGGATATGCCCTTCATCCCAGCTCTCCAGCTAAACCCAAACATCTACATAAGGCTTAAATGTCTCATCTTTTACAACAATGTTCAAATGTAGCTATTTTTGTCTGTATAGTTTACCAAGGCATTTCTCCAGACCTTACTCTGATAACTAAAATCTTCTCTCAATGCTTTTACAACAGTATGTTGCACTCAGAAATTGATCCTGTTCACAGTGTTTCCTAACAACTTCATGTATGTGCTCTGTGAACTAAAAATGCAGAAAAAAGACAAATATGTTCCTTATGTTCCTTGATTTTTTAAAACATTCTGCATTCTTTATTCCTTGATTTTCATTTAATTTTCAGCATTTTTTTCCAGCTCATTTATCATTGATGTATGTATATGTGCATGTGTATGATTGCCTACATATATAATGTACAATATATATAAGGTACAATATTATACTGCTTAACAGAACAAATAAAGAAATTCAGGNGTATGTGCATGTGTATGATCACCTACATATATAAGGTACAATATTATTGTGCTTAACAGAACAAATAAAGAAATTCAGGATTATGTTACGTAAATTATGAGTGGAACACCTGACAGAAGCATTACCCCCCTCAAGCTTATGTTATTTATATAAAGGAGACTCCTGGACATAATAAAGTTAATTCACGAGTCCGTAGCATTCAGTGTTTGGGTTTCCTGACATCATCCTGATGACACTACACAACTGTGCTGATAAGAGTCAGAGAGAAGTACGTACATGAAAACAACAAATTACTATAAAGGGGGACTAGAGCTGCAAGATTTGGATACTGGCCCACATTACAGTTTTCAAAGATTTAGCACAGGATGAGCATAGAGCGGTACAGGTACATAGGAAATCGACAGATAAATTTGGGTTCCTCACTGAAATCCACCTCCTTATCTCCACGATTCCTCACCATTCATGCTTTGTGTAGCATTTTGCTTCATTTTCACATAAATTCAAATGGATAAATATTGTACTGAATGTATCCTTTGCGCTAAACAACTGCAACCGATATTCTGAAGGAAAATTTTAGACATCTTACTCCTTTTTAAATTATAAAAGACCTCCACATAATAGTCCCCTTCTACCTTGTGCTATACTGAAAAATATTTTCTGCTACAAGCTGTTTAACGCTGACGTCTGCCAGGACATACCCATATCTCAAGAAAAATGGTGAATGCTGGCATACAAATTGCTCTTCAGCTGTTATGAATTTCTCTTTCTTGTAGTATTGATTTCCCAGAGGAAAAAAAAAAAGACAAATAACTTTTAGACATGCTGGGTATTATACAGCAGGGAGGTAATATATTCCCTTTATTTTTGTTGTCACTGCCCCAGTTTCACTTAACAAATTGCTCAAATAGATTCATTCACTTAAGATTTTGTATATGAGAGCCAGATGTTTTTTATCCCCACGAGCTGACTCTGAGGACTATGAGGTAATGACAATAATAGCTAACACCTTTTATCTTTATGAGGATTATAATCATATCCTCTACTTGTTTTGGATAATTTGCTTTTCACAAGAGAAAAGAGAACTCTGGAACACAAAAGCGCTTCGCAACTTCTGGAAGAAGACCCGTGTATGCTTTGCCTCTGCACTCCCCTGGGACATACATATATTCTGTCTCTCCTCAAAAACTAGAGCATGTGGATTCTAAAGATGCAGGGTGATCCAGTCAGGTACCTGGTGCAGCCATCAGGGGAAAAGGACTCCTGCACGCAGGGCAAAGTGTTCCCGCCTGGCACAGGGGGCACAGCCCAAGCGGCTCCCCCAGAACAACCGGACTGCATGTGTTCAGACTGTCAGCGATCTGCCCACTGCGTCCTAATTTATAAATGATCTGAAGCAAAACCATGTGTTTGATTGGGCTGCAATTCTTTTCAGTCACATTATTTCTAACTTTCCATTTACTGACAACCATTCTTTCTTCATTCATCTACTTAAATTGGAACACAAAAATGAAAATGTATCCATTTCCAATACCTGTACTGCTGAGGTCCATATGGTCTCTGAAAATAAACAGCAATTTCTTGTTACTTGCCATTACGCAGCCATGTCAATCCACTGAAGGCAGCTAGAAGAAAAGGGAATACATGTAGTTTTAGAGTCATTTAGATTATGATACAAATACTTCAGATTTTTTATTCAAAGGATTAATTGTAAGCATTTATTTATCAAACGTTATTGGTAAGCGATGACTGTAAAGACATGGATAGGGTATTTGGATGATCTGGATTTTGATCAGAACTGCTTTGTCTGTGCTACCTGGGTGCTTTATACGGCTCCATGGATTCGCCTTACTGCAAAGAGCACTTAAAGTTGTAAAAGTAAAGTTTGCAAAAAAGAAAACAGGAAATGTCTTTTTGGTACCCTTTTTCTTCTTTTTCGGAAAAGTAGGCTCTTTACATAGCTTCTAAGATGATGCACACAATAATTTCTAATAGGGGCTGTAAATTCTATCTGCAGCACTACTGGACTATCCCTTAGTATCTGAGTTTAAATGAGGGTTTGTTCCTGCTTGTTTGCTGAACAGATTATTTTGTTTTCCTCAATTAGTTTTCACACTATAGAGTTCAGACCTTCAGTTTCCATCTCTCTCTTCTGGTTGTGAATACTGATGATGTAGCGTACATTTTGCTCTTCTATTTTCAAGAAAATATTTCTAATGCTAAATTTTACCTCCATTGTCTATAGCTTATTGCACATTATGCCCACACCAGATGGCCAGTGATTTTCTAATGATAACAACAATTTCATACCTAGTTGAGGTGCTTTGTGTTTTATGAGGCCCAGCCAACTGTATTATTTCTGCCAAGAAATTCCCAAAAGGTCTCCAAAGCTTTTCAGCTCCAGTGGTTCATAAAACCAATGTGATAAATTCGTTTTGAGGACTTATGACTACCTTTCCATAAGGTCAATCCTTCCCTTCCATTTCTTGTTACATGCATGCAATTATATTTGTATTGCGTTACAAGGAATCGCTGTTAGAAATTGGAGAACAATTGAAATCTTTATATTTGGTATGCTTTTCAGAGCTATGTATGAGAGCTAACATAATTCTGGTTCTCCCCGGAATAATTCTCTTTTTGGTAATCTTGCCTGAGAAAACCATGGCAGCATGGACATTTACCCAGGATGTCCAACAGCTCAGGTGGTACAGCATTTGTAGCACATCAAGAAATGTCAGAGATGTTTTCTGAGTAAACTTGAAAATCTAGATAAATTTTGGAATTATCAGTATTTGTTAAATTATACTTATGTATCTAGAGATAATTGCATGCTATTTCACATAATGTATCTCATTTACCTGATTTCATGTGATGAAAAACATTCACATGCTCAACTTAAAAGACTCCATGCACTATAAATACTCCTTTAAACATGCAGCATTTTCCAGTTCAGTCTCCACATCTATATTCAGTTCTGATATTTTGGCTCTCAAAGGACTATAAACGGTTCCTTTGTGGAAAAGTGTATGCTCAGAATTCACAGACGATCTACATGCACTTAGGTATTTTGTTTAGTTAATTCTACATTTTTTAGACTTACCTATTTCTTCTGTATACAAATAAGGCTCAAAACTCAAAAGGCAGCATTTTTAATCCCAGTATATCAACTAAACTGATCAAAACAAATCAAAAAAAAGAAGTGTAAACCTGAGCAAAGTTACAGTGATTTAGAAGTTCATCTGGAATGCTACTTATCTCCTTTCATTGTGCTTGCTTGAACTGATAATTTTTGCAGTGGAATAATTATCATTATCAGGTTATTTTTTATACATATATTTATTTATAGATATGAAATCACATAGTTTCACACACAAAAGCTTTAAATATGCAGCTTTTGTCTATAAGACTTTAACAGAAAAATGTTGACTAGTTATGGAAGTGGAGCGTGTGTGATATGTATAAAAAGTTCATTTTTTTTCTTAATCGGCCTCCCTTGTTGGCTTGAATATCCAGGATAGATTTTAATAAACATTTTTAGTATTAAACTCTGCACTTCCCCTATGTTACTCGGTTGAGAATTCAACAGTGAAAACCCCACACTGAATTATATGAAACAATCAAAAGAATAATGCCCATAGTAGAGCAGTATGGATATGTCAATTTGTCAAGACTGCATAATTTTGAAAGTATCCCAATGTATTTACTAAATAAGACTACATTCTGCTTGTGTTCTACAGCCAGTCCACTACAGCTTTGACCATCCTCTTCGTTCTCTTTATCAATAATCTACAATTTCTGACAGATTTTTTGCATTAACACCACTTCACATTAATGTTCTTTCAGATAATGCTTGTATCATCAGTCAGAGAGGGCAAACAGCTGAGAAATTATACTACAGGAGTTAAAGCCATACAAAATGGGCTTTCTGGACCAATTTTCATTTCATTAAGCAGAAATCACATCACTTTCCAAGTTGCTGAAAGGAAAGGATGTACAGAAATTGATTTGGCATCAGTTACATCTGGTTTGGATTTTGACTATTTACATAGCATTAGAAGAAAATAATACTTTGAAAATGTATTTTTTTGTTATTAATTCATTTTTTCCATTAATAATATTCTATTTCAGCCACTTCTATTGGGCTCTACCTGGCTTTGAATATTTGGACTTCTGACTTCTTTTGTTGATTATAAATCACTTTTTCTTCCTCTCAACAAATAGCTATTTTGTTAGTGATTTTTTTAAAGTCTGCAGAAACAATAGATCGCAAAACTTGGCATTTACTGAAAATGTTGAGAAACGAAAGGCCAAGAGAAGAAAGGCTGTTTTGATAAACTGTCATCATATAAAATCATACATATATGTTTGTCCTACAGAAAATACAGTATGCTGAAAAGCAAACTAAGCTCAGAAACGCACGCAGTAACTTGTGCCATCATTTCAAGACATTGCGTTAACCTCTTTATTTGTTTATTCATATTCATTTTGTTGCACAATACCATATTTTTTTGCACAACACAGCTTCTAAAAATACGAAAAAGCACAAAGATGTGATTAACCGTTGGAAACCATGAATAAATAACAAAGTAGTTAATACTGCATAAACAATCCTGTGCTAATATTCAGGCGCTTTTGCATATCTGATATGGTTTAGTCATTCAGACTCATTATCTCAGTACTAAATACCAGCTGTGACATTGTAAAGGGGTTTTTAGCATGTTAGATTTCTTTAATCACATTCTGGAAATATTTGATTTGTCTGGTTTTGCCTGCTTACACTTCCACTTTTGTAGACTTTGGACAGATGAACGTGGAAAAGCTGTGCCAGGACTCGCGGCAAAAGAGAGCTCTGAGAGCTACTGTCAGTGGATGCTCGTAGAGCAAACCCTAAGCTGTTTTAACCTGGAACAAGAAATCAGAGCTCAGACTAGATCCTAGCTAACTTCTCACACTGCTCCAACCTGCAAAAACACCCTGGTCTATTCACCCACACAGAGCACAGTGGTTTGTATTCTAAAGAGCAACTAGATATTGTTGTGCCTGAGGCATGATAAATTGTAAAAGAAAGACAGCTAAGTGTTATTGGAGTGCCTTTGCAAGGCATTAAATAATCATATGTTGCATGGCCAATGCAGACAAGAAACAGAACTGCCTAAAATACAAGGAATAGATACATATAATAAGAAATGCAAACAAAAAAAAGTTTAGGGAGAGTTAATTCATAGGGATTTTCCTGACTGAATTAAGCCTCTTGAAATCAAATGCCAGCAATCTTGCAGTGAACAGACTATGTGCATTTTTTTTTTGCTATTTGGTTTTGATACATCAGCCAGCCAATCCAACTTGCTGTCAGTTCAAAACAAATGAAAGTGGGCAGCCAAATCTATCACCCACACTTGCTCTAACTCTGAAAGAAATGACAGATTTAATTAGCTTATTTTTCTACAAAGAAAATTCTGATCAAAACGTTGGAATATTTTTACTGAATAAATACAAATAACTGGAGAGCGTTTGCAAAAATTGAAACTTATGCCATATGTCACAAAAATTCAAAGTATTAAGGCACAGTGTTCATGTAAGAGGAAGAGATTTGCTTGTCACTTCTGCACAGCGGAACACTTGCTATTCCACAACACTCACTACTCCTGGCTGCCCCCTGCCATACCCTGCAGCGATGATATTGCCAGTCATCACATCCCGATGTTAATTAATCTTTAATGAAAGTCTATGTGCGTGAGGACTGTGCTTAAGAAGCAACCCTCATACCATCACCACCGCAACTCAGAATCAAATAACTGATTATTAAAAATAAATTAAATCTTCTGACAGAGAGTTTTGTATTTCCAGCTGCTTTGGAACACTTTGTGGAGGTCCGGTATTTCATGGCTTAGGCGGGAATAACAAATGTGTAAAGGTTGTTCAAGATATGCTACAGGGAATATTTTCAACTGTACCTCTATCTGTTTCTAAACAAATTAAAACATCAGTTTTAAAAGGGGACAAGTAGATTTTACATAGCTACTTCTGATCGTCACGTGTTTTATGTTCTGCCACATGGAAGAATGGCAAAGCTTCCTTCTTCAGCAAGAGACCGGAAAAACTTCCCTATCCACTTAGCCATCAATGACATTTTCTTTAACATGTCATTTTAAGGTGAGAACAAGGGTAATTCTGCATTTGGCCAGACAGCTGAAATGTTTGCAGCCTTTCTTAGTGTTTCATCCTCACTAAACTACCAAGAATTACTGAGTACAGAACCCTCATTAACTACGGTTTTTCTTTGTATCCAGAAGCAACACTAAAAATTTCATTGAGAGAAATTTGATGGGCAAATTTAGGGTATTATCATACATTGCACTGTCTGTGGATCCTTCTAATCTCCAAATAAAGCTATTTGGTATTCAGTATTGGTGATCTAAGATTCTTAGAAAAATCATGCCCAGATGTCTAGACACAAACTCTCCCGATTTTTAAGGACATCCATATTCAAATCAGAATCTGAAATACAGATGTATTTCTAATTTTAAAATATTTTCTACTTTATTTATATTTTCCTGAATAAATAAGCTTCCTTTTCACAAGAATCTTACCCTTTTTGGAGAGAAGCAGGTTTATAGACTTCTGTACCTACCTTAAATAGTATATCATCATCAGTAATTCCTATGAACCATGTGCTCTGGCTTACACATTGTGGATGTTTTAAATGCTAATACTGAAAATCATCTGGTGGTTCATCCTGAATGGATACCACATTACATTCTGGAGAGTGAATTTCTAATTAAATCACAAAGAAAGATCTATTTTTTTATATACATTTTATAGAGAGCTTGACTGGAAATAAATCTTAGATTATTATAAAATGGGAAAAACACTGTCCACCTTTCAGTTCTTACCTAGACATCCTCCTGAAATATTCTACTGGTGAAGCACAACAGGAGAACACAATCGCAGCAGTGCCATCATGGGCAGAAGCTGGCATTTTGGTCAAAGTGAGCCTTCAATACCTCAGTAAGCACAAAGAAAGTAAGTTCTGAATAAGAAACATTACTTTATACCATTTTATAAACCTTATCTGGGGCATTGAGCTCAGCTTTAGTTCCAGAGCTCTGATTTTCTTAAACAGACCAAAAGAATTTCTGTCAGTCAATTCTGGATAGATCTGCTGTAATGACAAGGCATTCCCAAATGTTGTAGCAATACTGGCAGTCAACTCAACTCAAATATTTCTAAAACTCCAGATCCCAAAGTTAAGCATACCACTCCTTCAGTGTAAAATTATGCTTTAATGTTTTCACATCATTTTATTTTGTTTCAGTGGTTATGAATCCTGCACATGAATGACAGAAGTTGGGACTGAACCCACCAATGCATTTAAAACTACGCTAACTTTTAAGCATTACCTCTTCTGACTTCAAAGTTCTAATCAGTATCTAAAATGCTAAACTATCTTAAATCAGACTGGCTCACTTAGTGACTGGAAAAAAAACTATTCAAAATTAACACAAAAAATATTTAGTTGCATCTGGTTCTTTTTTTAAAGCACAGTCCAAACCCATCCCGTACTCATTGCTCCCAAATCCAATGTGAACACACACATGCGTACGTATTTCTTTAGCACAGGACAAAACCACAACGGGGATGAAACTATGCTGCCGTTTCTAGACATGACAGCAACTTGCTGACATTCAGTTGAAGACTTCTATGAAATACCAGAGCACTTACTGCTGATTCAGTGTACGCCTCTCCATATTAAATATTGTATGATACTCTATTAGCATAAAAATATCATTGCCTTTCTGTTTAAATGATTAAAATCATGCAGATAGATTTTTATTATTCATTACAATTTTGAATGAAAACTTCAGCTCTGTTTTAAGCAAAATTGAAATATAGAAGTACTTAGGAGAAACTAGCAGGCAGTGAAGCAAAGCTGATGTAAACCACTCTGTACGTCAAAAGGTGCCTCTCTGGGCTTTGGTTTCAGCTGCGTCTTCTGAATGTGAGTGGCGTAAAGCTGAATATATCACTGTGTTAGAAACTAGTACAGCACTTCCTTCCTCCTTTTAAAATGGCAAATGCTTTTGGTAAAGAAAAATACATAGGACTTACTTCTGTTGCCCACATAGATGTATCTTTTGCCACCTGAAATGCCCTGGGATATCGGAGACATCGCTGCTGCACTGTTAGATTATGCTGATGGGTTAATGGGATACCCGTGTCACCTGGAGTTGCAGCTGAAGGCCAGGCAGGATACCCTAGGACATCTACGGGCACTGAATCATAGAATCATAGAATGTCTTAGGTTGGAAGGGACCTTAAAGATCATCTTGTTCCAACCCCCTGCCTTGGGCAGGGACACCTCCCACCAGCCCACGTTGCTCCAAGCCCCGTCCAACCTGGCCTTGAACACCTCCAGGAATGGGGCAGCCACAGCTTCTCTGGGCAACCTGCGCCAGGGGCTCACCACCCTTAGAGTGAAAAATTTCTTCCTAATATCTCATCTAAATCTACCTTCTTCCAGTTTGAAGCCATTACCCCTCGTCCTATCACTACACACCCTTGTAAAAAGTCCTTCCCCAGCTCTCCTGTAGGTACTGGAAGGGGCTCTAAGGTCTCCCTGGAGCCTTCTCTTCTCCAGGCTGAACAACCCCAACAAAATGCTTACGCGAGGGCAATTGAATCATACGTTTAAAAGCAATCATGACATAATTTTTCAAATGAGTAGTGGGGCTTGGAAGCTGTTTTACTCTTTTTTATTATTATTAACAGAGGCTTGCATTTTTGCTCTTAGATTATGTGTGGTGGGTTAGTGAAGTGGGCTGCAACTCAGTCCCCTAGTTCCAGACTCTCCCTGTCAGTGGTGTTCCGAGACACATCAGAGCAATGCTTTTCATCCTGCTTCTGGGATTCCTTGAGGAAAATGTTTTAAGGAATTGTAGCAGAAAACTCACAGTTCTTGAATGCAAAGGTATTTCTAAATAAGTAACTTCATAGAATCATAGAATCGTCAGGTTGGAAGGGACCTTTAAGATCATCGAGTCCAACCATCAACCTCACACTGCCAAACCCACCACTAAACCATGTCCCTCAGCACCACATCTACACATCTTTTAAATACCTCCAGGGATGGTGACTCCACCACTGCCCTGGGCAGCCTGTTCCAATGCTTGACAACCCTTTTGATGAATGAATTTTTCCTAATATCCAATCTAAACCTCCCCAGGAGCAACTTGAGGCCGTTTCCTCTTGTCCTATCACCTGTTACGTGGGAGAAGAAACCGACCCCTCCTCCCTACACCCTCCTTTCAGGGAGCTGTAGAGAGCGAGAAGGTCTCCCCTCAGCCTCCTTTTCTCCAGACTGAACACCCCCAGGTCCCTCAGCCGCTCCTCATCAGACGTGTGCTCCAGACCCCTCACCAGCTTCTCTGCCCTTGAAAACTTTAGAAAACATAGCTCTATTGAGCTCTATTGAGCTCTATTGAGATGATGCCTGTTAGAATTTGTAATATATAAATTCTGTTGCCTGACTTTCAGCAATCAAGCTATAGTTCCAATAAATAAATAAATAAATAAATAAACATTTCACAGCTTAATGGCTATGTTTTGGTAACTTAGTGATACCTGTATCATTTCATTCTAGAAAAAAATGCAGCAAGGTCCAAAAATCAAAAGTGAAATGATTTGTAGCATATAAGTCACCAAAATACCAGGGCTATTTAGGTCCCTCTGCTTTACCTACCAACTACCATAAGGAAGAAGAGCTCCTGCACCCACAGTTGCTTGTGAGGCCAAAAACAAAGGCAGGGAGCTCAACTGCGTGCTCCAGGAGCTCTAACACACTAGCGCAAAAATGAGTTAGCCCTCACGGGCAAACCTGGAGCAAAGAGAAGTGTGATTTACTGTCAGCAGACAGCAGTGATTTGTGCAACTTCCACTCTGTATGGTGCAATCTCACTGGGGCTCGGTGACCTACCCTCTGCCAGGGTCTCCAGGGATCTCCGGGAGGCTGCTGATCACGGAACACGTTTCCTTTGCTTTCAGCACACTCTGCCCTCCAGCCTGTACTCTTGCTTTAGCAGAGAACTTTTACCCCCATCTTAGACAAAACCAAGCGGAAAGGTTGTCAGTTTTTTACTGTCCTGCCAATGCAACTGCTGGGCAGGGGAGACATTGCTGTTAGCTTGGGCGCAGAAGAGTGTGAGGTAGAATATAAAATAACAAAGGTATATACACAATCTGAATGACAGTTACCTCGCTTTTACACACCACTTCCCATCTGCAGACCTCGTGATATTTTACAAAATGAATTACGTTTATCCTCACTTTATAGATGAAGAAAAACATTACAAAAGATTTCCCAGGATCACAACATGGTTTAAACAAGAGCCAGAAGAGAAGTTAGACCTTGACTGCCAAACCTATGTCCTGGAGACCAAATAGCTACTCCTGCAATTTCTGGGAAAGCCAATTTTGATGAGATGTTAAGAGTTATTTTATTTGTTCTTCAGGTAATTAGATTTTTTTAAAAATAATGACATTTTAACATTGTCCCACACTGACTGTAAAAATAAAAATCAATCACCTTTGCAANGATTTTATTTTTTCTTCAGGTTAATTAGTTGGGTTTTTTTTAAAATAATGACATTTTAATATTGCCCCACATTGACTGTAAAAATAAAAATCAATCACCTTTGCAAAAAAAAATTATAATAGCATAATGAAATACTCTGTGGCTCAGCTTCTTCAAAATTGCCAGTTGCCTGGATACTGCAGTAAGTAACACACACTCAGAAAGGTCTCAGCAGTTACAAAGTATAGTGTTAATTTTATATGGTCAAGTCGAATAATGTTGAAAACAAGACTGGCTGAATTACCATAAATTTGATAACGCACCCTTTGTCAAAGGCTGGACACAAAGTTGAATCAAATTACAGGGAATGTTCTTTTGCCTTACAAAAAAATGATGAGAGATAATATTTTAACATTAAGATGAGAAATACAGATTTCGGTTCAGCAGCCAGCAAACTGTGTGTATTCGATAAGAGCTGTCACAAAAAGGCTGCCAAAAATCAATAAGCTTCAAGAAATAAAAGCATGGTTGCAAATATTTTGTGTAGTTTGGAGACCAAGTAGCATGGCAATGGGTGAAACAGAGAATACACTGCAGTGGGAATTCAACTGACTACTAACCAGCACTTTTGACAGCAGGACTAGACTAAACAGAGGAACAAATTTGTTTTATAAAGAAAGTGACACGACTTTTTAAAGGAAATAACATTCCTATGAGAATGCAAAAAAAGGTGAGATATTCGAGCATAATACTGAGATGACAGATCCAGAAGAGGCGAGTATAAGAGTTACTTTTCCCAATGAAGGAAGGAGGGTGGATGAGCTCTCAAGAGAAAACTAAGTGGCTCACATTCTGCCATAGCACATTGATGGTGACGGTACATGCGCCTAAGGAGCTGGACAAAAGAGATGTATAGAGATTCAAGGCCAAAAGAGAGTAGGTTTGGTGCATATTTCAGAACTGGTGACAGCAACTGTATTTGAAACAAAAATATGAAGCAGAAGTAAAGAGTAATTAAGTAAAGAGTAAAGCTCAAGAATTAGCCAAGAAATATAGAAATAAATGATGCTACGATTGAATATAATTGAGATTTAACAACAGATTGGAATGTAAATTTTTGACTGGGGAAAAATTTCAGACTTTGGAAATGCATTTGGAAACACCAAGTTACAGCTGTGAACAAAGGTACTGCAAAAAGCTTTAATTTTATGTTTGTCTTCTGACATTTTTATTTAATATCTGATCAACTATAATATTAAAAAGAAAGCTGTAGGCAATGACTGAATACTAAAGCAACTCTTGAAAGACCTTATGTGATGTATTACTTGGAAATAGTATAGAAAGTGCGAGATGGATGCTGAAGTGCTCTTGATCAATTCAGTATGGTTCACATCATGACTGAGATTTCAAACAAACATGTAGATGATCAAAACTAGCACTGAAAAAATGTCAAACAGGGTATTGATCTTCCTTACATTATGAGCTGTACCTGATTTATAAACCACATTCCAGAAGGTGACACGTGACATATGCCTGATCCCTCTTTTATGTTTGACATATCTTTTAATTTGTGTTGCATAAGTCAAGTTCTTCCCTTAGGTATGCAGTGTAAATCATGTTGTACTAGATACAGAATTAAGACACCTTAAAATAGAAAGTAAAAAATTCCAACATAACAAAGTGCTATACAGTTTGAAAGCTATTGACTTGGGATAATGAAAAGAAAGAAAAATATCCCTAAATTCAGGTGGCAATCATTCTCACTAGGACTGATTTAATTCCAGTTCTCATTTCATTCCAGACATGTTCAAAACTAGATGCATGACTGTGCTTTGTATCGTACAAGGAAATATTCCTTGCTAGAAAGACCTTACAGGATTTTACAAGAGAATTAATTCTGATGGATGCATGAAATTGTGAGCAGATTTAATTTTATATACCACATCTGGTGTGTCTTTTGTACACTTGATCCTTAAAATCCTTTCTTCCAATATGTTAATGAAAGTAAGATCTGTACTTTACTTAATGCAGGCAGGAGTTTAACAGCATTTTTGAATGGCACCTTTAGCTGTGCCGCTCACCTAAGTGATTAAATGCTAATTTTACTGATACACGGGGTCTAAGTACATTCTTCTTATTGAATACTTTAAGACTTCATATTTGTGAAGGAAAAAATGCTACACAACATTATTTCTATTATAAAATAATTCATGAGCAACTCAAGTTTAAGAAAATGCCTTTGAACTACTGCAAATGATGAAACAGAATGGCGGAACCTAAAACTGTTGTTCCTGTTACAAGCTTCTATTATAATGAACTCAGCTGATGTTCTCTGGTTAATATCTTGAGGAAACAATGCATTTAGGAACTCTGTTCCAAAATGCTAGCTTTGCTTTGAGAGAGAGTTACAATTTCTATTAAGTTCAGACCTTTCATTTTATTCCAATTACCTGTTAATTCATTGAGTTTGCAAAAAGGGTTTTATAAAGCAACAAACAATAGATCCTTTAGAACAAACAACAAATATATTTTGGTTACTACCATCCAACAAGTTCTTCATTTGAAATATTGCAAATAGAGGAAGTACGAACATTAAGCAGCCATTAAAAAGAAGCTGTATGTACTTCACCAAAGCTAGTATTTGAAACATTTCTAAATATATGGACACTTTGAAGTGCTTTTAAGGAAGAAAGAACAAAAAAACATGAAATATCAATAAATATGATGCTTTGATACTATAGAAATGCTGCATTTACAAACACATAAGATTTAATTATGTTTTCAAGTAATTCTGCTGCATTTTTTTTTTCCCTTTTCTATGGTACAGTCTCAAGAATGAATCTCCATCTTCTCTGATGGCTTTCATTCTTTAAAAGTATTTGTCACAAGACTGTTACGGAAAAGTTCATCTGGAAGGCAGCTTAAGAACTGTTTGCTTTGACTAAATAAGATAAAATCTGAGAAGATATTAACAGAAGTTACATCATAATTTACAGCTGAATTATCTGTTAGAACTAAAAGGGAAAAAAAAAAAAGAAGTGGAGAAGGATTGAGAGACAATCTATGAGAATACGTTTATACTCCTTGTCCAATGAGTTTCTCTGCTCCTGTCAATTTTACTCAAGTACTGGTAAATGGCATTCTGTTCCATAAAGGGCAGTAAACCAAATGTAATTCTTTAACTAGGAAAATATTTTCAAATTAATTTATATTGCTAAGCTGAATTCTGAAGTTTATGGAAGTGCCTTAATTTAATATTGTTGGTTTTATAAAAGTTTCCAAAAATAGTAGACTACAGAACATAATACTATGATCCAATTCCATTAATTTGGGTATAGACCATTTTTTTCCATCCCTGCAAATTCAATTTTTTTTTTTTTAAAATCTGGAGTACATTAACATAATGTATCTCTGCCAGATAAGCAGTGGTGTGAAATTTTCAGTCAAAAACCCACCTCATACTCTGTAATTCATTGCCAGATGATAATTAGGAAGACTAATTAATTTAGTACATCTTAAATGCCAATTATATTTAGAGCATGTCAAAATAATAAGAAACTTAAATACTCGGATGTTAGGAAATTTGAGTACTGACTTTTTCCCCCCTGTGGATTATGTATGATAGCCTTTAATTTACCTGCAATTTTTTCCAATGGGACTTCTATCAATAGCTAATTCTTAAAAAATGGTTCCTAATGATGCTCTTTTATTGTCAATGCCCAATGCATCTGCCCAAGGCTTGTTTATTCCCTACTGTTCAAATCTGATCAAAATGCATGACTGAGCTCCTCTTTGCCTTTATTTTTCTTTCTTTAGAATACATCCAATTTGGTGGCCTTCTACGAAGGGGTTACAAAGGCGGTGGACAAGGGAAGATCGACTGATGTCATCTACTTGGACTTGTGTTACTTGCGTTTGACACTGTCCCACACGATATCCTGGTCTTTAAATTGAAGAGACATGGATTTGACAAATGGACTACTCGGTGGATAAAGAACTGGCTGGA